>JAABNY020000116.1:1154485-1166262 GCA_015164015.2 Brevimyrus niger | reverse complement strand
GAGAACCGCGTGTCCAACCAAGGCCAGCATGGAGGTAAGAGTGGGACGAGGAACAAACTTACTTGCAGTTCATACTTCCTTTCAGTTCATACTTACTTGCCGATTCCTGCGTCATCCGCTTTTTCCATTGGTGTAGCTGTAATAGACTTTTTAATGAATGGTCTTTAGCGTCAACTCTGCTGGCATCCAGATTTAATGCCCTCCTGTCCCACCTCTGGGTGGGTGGAGTGGTTGGCACCCCCAGTGTCCCGGCAGCCCTAACTCTCTGTGTCTGTCAATCACAGCTCATATCTGGGTAGCCAGGTACACCTGAGCTATCCGGTTGGCACGATTTCTGCAGCCATCTTTATCAATAACTTTATAGCTCCGACTTGTAATGGTCACATTACTCTTGCCCATAATGATTATTTTACTTTAAAGACTTTATGAAATGCGTAAAATACGGTGAGACTTATCTGGCCTGGATTTAATCTGCAGACACATGCTGAAATATTACATTTTGCCAGTCTGTGGCCAGTGGTTGACCTAAAGTTCTGTTGGCTGTAGCTTTAGTGGCTGTCATGACTGCACTGTGTTCCTTTTGATAAATGTGGCCTCTGGGATTCCGCTGCAGGGAGCCTCCACGTCCGCAACAGAAAACTTCGGCCACCGTGCCAAACGTGCCAGAGTATCGGGGAAATCCCAAGACCTGCCAGGTAAATGGGTCTTAACAAACGGGTCGAGATGTGGGTATGGAATCCTTGAACAAGACACAGTGGGAATCACCTGTTGAAAAGATGGAACTGTAGACGTTCCCCGAGTTACGATGGGGTTGCATAAATCTACCTTAAGGTGAAAATGCATTTTAATACAGTACACCAAACCTAACAAACATCATGGCCAAGCCTAGCTTAAGCATGCTACCTTAAACTTACATTAGTTACTTAGCCTGCAGTTGGGCAAGGCTTGTTTCATAATAAAGTGTTGAATATCTAATCTAATTTATTGAATAATGTACTTGAAATGACAATAGAATAGAATTGGAACACCCATGGTATAGTCCAAAGAGGTATAAGAATGAATGTCTTCCATCCAGCTGCCCCAGCTGAACAATACCTCCAGGAGAAGCTTCCGGATGAGGTGGTGCTGAAGATCTTCTCCTACTTGCTAGAGCAGGATCTCTGCCGTGCTGCCTGTGTGTGCAAGCGCTTCAGCGAGCTCGCCAATGACCCTATCCTCTGGTAAGACCTCCCACCACGTTGCGGTGTGATCTGCTTTAAGAGCGCGGGCACTGCTGTTCCCCTTACCTCTAATCTTACAAGATTATTCTTCGGAGATTAAGAACCCTTGAAGGAATTCTTGAAAGGGAAGGGGAGGAGTGCTTCCCAGGGTGATTTACAGATTGACCACAAACCATGCCTGCGTGACTCTGCAGGAAGAGGCTTTACATGGAAGTATTTGAGTACACACATCCCATGATGCACCCTGAGCCTGGGAAGTTCTACCAGATCAATCCCGAGGAGTATGAGCAACCAAATCCATGGAAGGAGAGTTTCCAGCAACTAGTAAGTGTGCATAAGCTAAACTGATCTTCCACTTGATGTTGTGGTTAGCTGGTGGCTCTCCCTGCTGGCATCCAAATCTTCTACTCCTCCGCTGCATATGTCTGTAAAACTGGATCCTTCTTGCGTCTCCTGATTTGGTTTTTGATGCATTTGCAGTACAAGGGAGCACATGTGAAGCCTGGGTTTGCAGAGCATTTCTACAGTAATCCTGCCAGATACAAAGGAAGGGAGAACATGCTGGTAAAACGACGCATCCTTCATGTCTCTTTTTGCAGGATACTGAGCAGAGGATACAAATGAATTTATGCTTTAATGTTGTTTACATTAAGAGACTTGTGGTGCTTTTCCACTGCCACCAAGAACCGAGCCGAACCACAAACTGATGGGTTTACATTGTTAGTTGTGAGCCGTAGCCCGCGCTGACATGGCCCGGCTCACTAATTGTAGCCATGTTGCTTTCAGTGCCCCCCCCCGCGTGCTGCAGTCCGTCGTGCTTGCGCTGTGTGCATTCACAGCCGCATGGTAGCTGTGACTCGCTGCTCCCAACTCAGTAAACGACAAGTCGGCAAATTCGACGTGTTTGGTTGAAACTGTTATTAGACAATACTTGTGAGGCTATAGGAGATGTTTGATACATTAATAAATTCTATAATAATTATTTCTAATTTAAAATTCAGTCAGTCCTGCTGCAGTGCGTGATATCACACAGTAAAGGCTGCTTCATACTTCTCTTCACAAGCGTAACGCTGGCATATCCGCTCTCTGTATATGTACATGGAAACGTTAGTAGTTCTCTGGCAAAGTCACATACTTTGCACATCATGTTGCACGCGCACAACATGTTGCAACGTACCACAGCAGAGAGGTTTGTGTCCCTTTCTCTACGATTTACAAATTCAGAGAGCCAGCTCACGGGGTTGCGAACTTTGGTCAGCTGGCTGGCATGAGAGAAACCTTTTTAAATTCACTTGTATTTGTGTTTCGTAGACTGTATGTAGCCTTGTTGCCTTCAGTTGCCCCCCCTGCATACCATGATCCATTGTACGACTGCTGCATGCACGGCTGGCCGCATGGTACACCCTGCATATCATAATGCACTGTACGACTGCTGCATGCATGCCTGGCTGCATGGTGGCCGTGGCTTATTACTCCCGACTTTTGGCAATTGACTAGTCAGCGGGTTCAGCATGTTCAGTTCAAGTTACTAGGCAATTCTTGTGAGACTCCTACGACCCATAGGAGATATGTTTATAAAATAATTAATTAATGTATTGTTGTTATTTTTTTATTTAAAATGCTCATAAATATGTTATTGGCCACTGGTATCACTCAATTATTTAATTCATTTAGTTTAGTTTAAGTCACACATACAACTTTTTGCAGTTGCATTCCTCTAACGTCATTTTTGGATATGTGTGTTTTAGTACCTGATTATAGCGAATGCAAGGTTTTTCACAAACACATTTAGTCACATTGTAGCAGGACTAACCACTTTAAAATGTACTATATAGTAGCTGAAGAGCTAAATGCAAATTCACGCAAGCGAACGCTAATTCTGCTACTGTATCATGCTACTGTAAGATGGCGTCGCTCATAGACATGCTAGCGTTATTTAGCACACGATAAAACAACAAAAGAAAATGAAAATAGTGAATCATGATGCATTCTGTGTGTCTCCGGCTTTGTTGCTGTCGTTCTCCATACCCAACAACGCTTTTACCGAGCTGATCCTTCTGCAGTTTAAAGCCGAAATAAGCTGGAGCCGCATTACTAGTGTCTCTAAATAAAATAATAAATTAGTGTCTCTTGGCGGTACAGCCGTGGTACGACTCGGTTCATGTGTGCCATGGGAAAAGTGTCATTGGTCAAACCTTTTCCAGTGATTGTTGCTAGTTACAGGTCTGCATTGTGTATGTTTTAAATGAATGTCTTTTGCGTGCTAAACCCCCCTTCCTCCAGTACTATGATACCATTGAAGATGCCCTGAGTGGGGTCCAAGAGGCCCACTTCGATGGCCTAATTTTTGTCCATACCGCACACATCTACACTGACGAGTGGATCTACATTGAATCACCAATTACCATGATAGGTGCAGGTAAGTGCCCCCCCCCCCACCAGCTGAATTCCTCCTACATGCTAACAGCTCCTGTACTCAGCTTCATTTTTACAAATGGTGGGACTGCCCTCATTTCCAGTTTATCTGTCTTACACAGCACCAGGGAAGGTGGCAGACAAAGTCATCATCGAGAACACGAGGGATTCCACGTTTGTGTTCATGGAAGGATCAGAGGATGCTTATGTGGGCTACATGACCATCAGGGTATGATCCCAGGCTCCTTCATCCCCCATCCCCTACCCAGGCTAAAGGCCATTGCACACCAAGTCTGTATTTTTTAAATTTTAAGTTTTTTGGAACAGGTTCGATTCTCTGCTTTTCTACATCCTTGTATATACAATTGCAACTTTTTGAAGCTGATTATCTGAATATATCTGCCGATCGCGTACAGAACTGGATTGCGGAAATTGGCGGTCGTCTTTTTTTTAATGTGGCTCCAATGTTGTTAGCGGTTTAACAACGAAGTTCCTGAACTTCTCCCCAGCTTTCTATCCCTGGTTACAAGTTCATGGACTTTCATGCCCCACAACAGAACTGGGACCTTCACATGTAATTTGAATCTACACCACCACCTCAAAACAATGGAGGGATGAACAAGTTTGTCACTTGTCGGGGAGATTGCAATCAAAATGGGAAACGTGACAAATTTCATTATTAGATTTGGCCAGGAGATTGATCTTTCAGTTCCAGCGAATAAAATAATGATGTAATGTATTCGGCTAATAAGCAATGGCAAGTTTCCCCGGCACACTGGCAGTATTAGACAAAAGTATATTGATTATCAATCAAACTATCCGATGCAGAAATATGGAGATGTAAGCAAAATATGTATTCATGTGCTGCATGAAATGTATTTGAGGTACAAAAATAATTCTGTCTGTTCAGTCTTTGCCCAGCTAATTATGTCTCTTTACACTTACATTTTGAAATACAGCTTTAAAAGATCGGGATAATTCCGTGGTTTTCTTATCAGCAGATTTAATCCTCCCTGCTCCTGACTGATTCTCAGGATTGGATGGGCCCCATATTTTCTCTTTTTCCCTGCTCAGATGAAGTGAACGGACCACGAAATCATCCCCGCTGCTTAATAAGACTATTTGTCTCATGTTGCGAATTTCCGCAATTATAGAATAATAAAACACATCGGACTCTGTGCAAGGTTTTTGTGCGCAACCATTTTTTATCAGATGACAGGTTCGAAAAGTTTGGACTTGGTGCGCAAAGGCCTTTAGCCTCAATTTCTGGCAAACAGGCAGAGGAAGAACCATCTTTTCTAACACTGTTACATTAGTACCTTTAACTATTTAGATGTAACCTGGTTGGTGTCTCAAAATTGACACTATTGACCTTCCTCTTTAGTTCAACCCAGATGACAAGTCCGCCCAGCACCATAATGCCCACCACTGCCTGGAGATCACGGTGAACTGCAGCCCTATCATTGACCACTGCATCATCCGCAGCACCTGCACAGGTGAGCCTCTTGCTCTGATTGGTGCCTGACATATTACTGGTCCCGTTTCGCCTTTCTCTGGGATGCGTCCCAGGTGTCACAGTACCTCATAAGGCATGCTTTGTCCTGCCACTGCAGTGGGTTCAGCAGTCTGTGTTAGCGGCCAAGGGGCGTGTCCAACTATCAAGCATTGCAACATCAGCGACTGTGAAAATGTGGGCCTGTACATTACAGACCACGCGCAGGTAAATATCTGTTTTAACCCCTGGAGACAAACCAGTGCAAAAGCTAAGGGTTTTTGGCCATATTCTCTACCAGCGTAGGACCCTGCTCCAGCATGCAAACAGTATTTTGTGTTTGATGCTTTGTTTGAACCCTGGTGTCTCCTTTGTTCTACCATTTTCAGGGCATATATGAAGACAATGAGATCTCCAACAATGCACTAGCTGGCATCTGGGTGAAAAACCATGGCAACCCCATCATCAGACGGAATCACATCCACCACGGCAGAGATGTGGGGGTTTTCACCTTTGACCATGGCATGGTAAACTCCTTTAAACAGATTTCTCTTATTGCTTCGGGATGTGTAAGGGGAGGCTGTGTTTCGTCACAATGGTGACAGTAGTAGGTTCTCGGTTCAGCTTGTCTTTTTCCTCTAAAATTTTGTCTAAGCAAACTTGTCCCTGTTGTATTAAAAGCGGCACCATGTAAAGGTGGTATTTTTAAACTGTAGTTGTGTGTGTTACCTGCATTGCTATTTGCATACGACACCTTTCTTTTAAAATATGGCTCTCTGTCTCCCCCCACAGGGCTATTTTGAGAGCTGCAACATCCACAGGAACCGCATAGCAGGTTTCGAGGTTAAGGCATATGCCAACCCGACGGTGGTGCGCTGCGAGATCCACCATGGCCAGACGGGGGGCATTTACGTGCACGAGAAAGGCCGCGGCCAGTTCATCGAAAACAAGATCTATGCAAACAACTTCGCTGGCGTGTGGATCACGTCCAACAGCGACCCCACCATTAGGTTGGTAGATGTGACGGAGCAGGGTACAGCACCTCTGAGGGACGTGGCCTCGTTGCTCACAACATTGCTGGTATCCTAAAAAAACTGTGCTGTTGGCAGATTTGCACCTTGTTGTTTATCTGACTCGCAGTGTTATGGCATTGCCTAATATCAAGTTCAAATGACTTTTGGATCCTGTTCGTTGAATGCAGTTCTGTAAGGAGAAATCCACGTATATTAAGTGTGCATACGAGTGATCTAGTATGTTGTGCCTCCTGTGCAATGTCAGCTTGGACTTCAATGTCTCTCATCCATTTCCCAAATTCAGAGGAAATGCCATCTTCAACGGCAACCAAGGCGGTGTGTACATATTTGGTGATGGAAGGGGTCTCATTGAAAGCAACGATATATACGGCAATGCCCTGGCGGGCATCCAGATCCGGACCAACAGCTGCCCCATCGTCCGCCATAACAAGATCCATGATGGACAGCATGGGGGAATCTATGTGGTGAGCAAGCCGGCCCCTCTTGCTCTCTCTCACGCCCACACACATGCACAGTTTATATATTCCCGTTATTGTGGGGACTTTACATTAATTTCTATGGGTATTACCCTAATCCTAACTATGATAACCTTATCCTTAACCCAGCCATAAGCTTAACCATAAGTTCCCAATCAAATACAAGACTTGGCTATTTAAATTTTTTCATTGCATTCATAGATTTTTTTTCCCCAAATGAATCTGAGGTTTATATTGCAGTGACCTAAAAATGTCCCTACAAGCCAAAAAGGTTTTATCACATTGTGGGGACATTTGGTACACACACACATAAAGCGTTGCAGAGAATGCCTTTTAATGTAGTAAAATCCTCTTAATTCCACTCCCAACAAACAAAAGTATAAGGAGAAAATTATAGGAGGGCAGGTTTTTTGCGATGTACTTGCAAGGATACTATATGCCCTAAGTGAAGAGAGAGACAGAAATACAGTACACACAGCCTTGCAGGTGGCTCGGAGCAGTCTCCCATATGGCATACACTTGGATCACAGAGAGAAACATTTGCCAAAGAGGGTGACAAGCAAAAATCAGGGGACTGAATGCGGACCTGTAGCAGAAAGCTAACTAGTTTTGCTAACCCCATCCAGCATGAAAAGGGCCAGGGGGTCATTGAGGAAAATGAGGTGTACAGCAACACCCTGGCGGGGGTGTGGGTAACAACAGGAAGCACACCCGTCCTGAGGAGGAACCGGATCCACAGCGGCAAGCAGGTGTGAAGGCCAACACTCACAACGCTACCATTAGTACCATGATTAGCCCTGATAGTCTGAATGTAAATGTATAAAGTGTATTGTCCCATGGAAACTGTAACTGAATCTAATCTTAAACAGGTTGGGGTGTATTTCTATGACAACGGTCATGGGGTTCTAGAGGATAATGACATCTACAATCACATGTACTCTGGAGTCCAGATAAGGTGAGTCAGCTATCAGCTTGGAGCCAGACTCAGCACCAGCAACAGCACCGAACACCATAGCATGAGGCAGAACACTGGCACAGTGTCTGATGGGAAGAGCCCCCATTCTGAACATGCTTTGATTGAAGGCTAGCCCCCAGATAAGATGACACACACACATTCTTTCTATGTTTTGCAAAGTAAGGAATGTATGTTTGTATGAGGTCTACACTGTATGTGGGACAGCAGACTGAGATGAATACCTGCACAATATGTTCTCAAGTTATTTCCTGTATGGAGCTTATTGGTCCTTTTGGTTTTATATAGGACTGGTAGCAACCCCAAGATCAGAAGGAACAAGATCTGGGGGGGACAGAATGGAGGCATCTTAGTATACAACTCTGGTAAGGAGCCGGAGTTTGTCCATGACCAGCTGGACAGCATCTCACATCCTGTAGCTTGTTTGCATAACAGGAGACTTCCTGAGAACAAAGAAGGTCCTATTGTGTGTAACTACAACTGCCATTTACTGGCTTAACAAATGGGTTGTAAGAGCCCTGTTGTCCAGCATTGTACTTCACAGTGCCTCCTTATGCGGAATTTCCAAAGTCTCTCACAAGCTACACTGTAGCCAAAAAATGGAGGAACTGTCTGATCGGTCTGGCACTTCTCTCACAGGATTGGGCTTCATTGAGGACAATGAGATCTTTGACAATGCTATGGCTGGAGTCTGGATAAAGACCGACAGCAACCCCACACTACGCAGGAACAAAATTCATGATGGCAGAGATGGTGGGATCTGTATATTCAACGGAGGACGAGGTACATGCGGACTCACCATTAAGGAGATATGATTCTGTAGATGGTATGCAAAGACCCCCATAGTTTTAAATATGGATCTCCAGGTCTCATTCCAGACATCCTGTTGGTTGTGAGTGCATGTTTATTTTTGAGTCCTCTTTATGGTGCAACACTAATAAGATAAGTCTTTTAAAGCTCATCATTTGAACTTGCGATTTTCATAGAACTGTGATCTCTGTGAACAAAATGGAAGAGTGCAGTTTGAAAGCAATTCTAGACATTTTGCAAGCATTCTCTAAGAACTGCCAATGTGCACCCACCCCTAATTTGTCCCCATTAAAAATGGTGTTTACTTGTTTACCCGTGAGCAAAATGTGAAATTCCTAGTTTTTGAAGAGCTTACTGTTTCATATCCCTAACCTTGGTTTCGTTAGACACAGAAAAATATTAAGCGTCAGAGTATAATGCTGGTGAGTTGAATGGTAAAAGCAAAAATAAAGCTGCAATATTGGATTACATCAGCTTGGCAGAACTGGCAGGGGGAGAAAACACTGTCCTAGCACTAATTGCTCAATAGGGCGCCATCTGCTGGAGCTGAACAGTGACGACAACCCCGCTGTGTTTGTCTGTAGGGCTGTTGGAAGAGAACGACATCTTCAGGAATGCCCAGGCGGGCGTCCTCATTAGTACTAACAGCCACCCTGTACTGCGCAAGAACCGGATATTTGATGGCTTTGCTGCCGGTGAGTAGAGATGAAGACACTGGAACGGAGGGAGAGACCGTTACTGATGCAGGTCATGCGTGTAGAATATGCAAGAAACTAATCGTGTGGCGCAATCTCAAATATACATGAATCTTTTCTGACTCAGGAATTGAGATCACAAATCACGCCACAGCGACCCTAGAAGGCAATCAGATTTTCAACAACCGCTTTGGAGGGCTGTTTCTGGCGTCTGGCGTCAACGTTACGATGAAAGGTAAAGAGGAAACGGGCAAAAGCCGTCGTGTGAATCCACATGGCTGCCATTTTAACACATGGCACCGGGGAAGAACTGTAACGTGTTTCCGTATGTTTATAGTCTGCTCTGACCGCTCCACAGATAACAAAATACTCAACAATCAAGATGCCATTGAAAAGGCTGTAAGCAGAGGTCAATGCCTGTACAAGATTTCCAGTTATACCAGCTACCCAATGCACGATTTCTACAGGTACGTCACTGCTACAGGCCTCTTGCATCACCATTTCAACGAACGCAACCCTGACCTTTCGTTAACGTCTTCCTTTGCAGGTGTCACACCTGTAACACCACAGACCGAAATGCCATCTGCGTGAACTGCATCAAGAAGTGCCACCAGGGGCACGATGTCGAGTTCATACGGCATGACAGGTTCGTACAGGGCCGTGTGGGGGGTTCCCGGACGGGACAGGACGTTTCGTCATTGTTACAGCAGGAGTTGCCTTACCCTTTCTTTTAGTGTGTAGAGTAATGCGTAACATGCTGCCCCCCCCCCAGGTTTTTCTGCGACTGCGGCGCTGGGACGTTGTCAAACCCTTGCACGCTGGCGGGAGAGCCGACTCATGATACGGACACTCTGTATGACTCTGCCCCTCCTATAGAGTCCAACACGCTTCAGCATAACTGAGCTTCTGCCTCCCCGAACCCAGAGACTCCACGAGTAAGAAATGTGGAGGGAAACTAGAAATAAACGTTTAGACTAAAAAAAAAAAAAATAATAATAATAATAAAAGGAGAGAAAAAAACTTGGACAATTCAAGTTGCTCCCAATCTGAATGGAGACCCCTTTATCTATTTAAGAAACAACACTGCTCAGCTGTCGGTGGACACGGTGCTTTTCTTTTCTGTTCCTGCAACATTCGGACAAAAGGGCAAAAGGCAACAGGTAAACGGCAGAGAGTAGTACTGACACGTTGACTCAGGATTTGGGAAAAACGCAGGAAGGTGGCTTTTTCTTTTTGGAGAGGGGAACTGCCTCTGAGACCCCCCCCCCTCCTCCTCCCCCCTAAATCCAGCAGGGGTGATGAGATGGGGAAAGTGGAACTGCAGCTTTGTACAGAAACAAGCGGAGCCATAGTCCCCCACCAGGGGTGTTCCTGAACAGGAAGCAGATGCAGCCAGACTGCTACCCTGGCAACCGCTGGGCTGGTATATGTATGCTAAAATGTGACCTAGCACTTCTGCTTTTTAAAAAAGAAAAAACGAAAATGGGAAAAAAAAAAGATTTTAATGCTTTCTCATGTAGTTTTGTATTTCTAAGCAAATCTTACTGTACTTGAATGTCTCTTATAAAAGTTTTTTTTTTTTTTTTTTTTTTTTTTTGGAGTAGTACACCCTTAGACTTGCTGTAATTGTACTCGTGTCCCAGTATCTAAGTTCTTTCTGTGAAAGAGAATAACACAGTTTGGATGATGACAACACAGGAAAAAAAGCAAAAAAAACAAAACAAAAAAAAAAAACGAAAGCAACACTAATTTCTTCCGGCAATGTTACTGATTTTAACTGTCAAAGAAAATAAAAACATGGTTAACTGTTTTCATGAGACTGGTTTTGACTAGACATTCTTTTTGCAATGTTTAAGCTTCCCTCAGCTGCAAGTTGGTTTGATGCCAGAACCGCTTTGGAAGGAACGCAAAAGCCAGATCAGTCTTATGAAAATGTTTGCGTTTTGAAGCGCAGTGTTTCAAATCCTAGGGGTGGGGGAGGGGTTTCCACAAATGTAAATACATTGCTAGAGATTATATAAAATGAGCTTCTTGCTATATTGAAGCTGAGACAAGTATCTATACAGCTGTACACAGTTTCATAGCTTTTTTCATTCATGTGTATTGGTGATTGTGGGTTCTCATACAGCCTGGATTGTATGCATGTACCATAACATCTAGACTTAATATATTGTGGAGTATTCAATAACCATTATGTAGATGCTAGTATGAATTAAAAAGGTTTAATTTCCTAGAAAGTAAAAGGAAACTGGTCATTTTTAAAAATAAACTTTTATTAGATCATTTCAGTAGTGATATTTGTGTGGGGGTGGTGGGGGAGGGGGAACCAAGCGACTGCGATTTTACACAAACCCTCGCACTCTTTAATGGTCACCGATCATCCGCAGCAAAGTGGAGAGACGTCCAGGGTCGGCATTGGGGTCGTCTGCAAAGAGCCAGAGCTCCCTGATGAAAACAAGGGTGAGCAAGAGCTGACACGTCTCTGTAGGAATAAAGCGCAACACTCACTGCTTTTCAGCTGATCAGACTAACTGGCATTCAGGGAGCAGGGTGAAGAAAAGTATATATATATACACACACACAGTGGTATGTTATTTATTGAGGGCTGCCCGAAGTTTTGCACACCTGTGTGTGTGTGTGTGTATATATATATATGCCGACT
>JAABNY020000116.1:1142857-1154385 GCA_015164015.2 Brevimyrus niger | reverse complement strand
ATATAAAAAAAAATAATTCAGGACAACTTTAGGCCCCAGAAATGGGGCACTTTAAAAGTAATAGTAATTAATGCATACGACAATCACTACCTTTTGCCAACATGAGTAAATAATACTCTCTTCTAATACTATCAACAAGCAATCATCTAAGTGTACAGAATACCATCTGTATGCGAGAGAAAGCAGGAGACGGGTCAATTTGGGCTATTTAGCTCTTAATAGCCTTTGTATATGTATCATGCACAAGTTTTACTTTGGCCGTTCAAACAAAGTAACATCCTTAGAAACTGTTGGTCTGTTAAACTAAAAAATAAAAGCCAGTGTTTTACAACTGAAAGGGCAAAACAATCCCTTCAACAAAATACTATAAACACTACAAATGATATTTTTAACCTGCGAGCCGTTTGGCAATATTTGAAAAAGAAATGAAATCGGCAATTATTTGCCTCCATCAACTACCTGTCAGACTGGCTTGATTTTAGCCGTCTGTGCAACGTCATGACCAAAGCTTTTCTGTTGTTTTAAACCAGGAAGGAATGAATGGTTTTACACACATCAAAAGGTGCATCGATATAAACAGTATTGTGTTATCCTGTATCTGAAAATATATTGAAACACCCTGAAAAATCAATATATTGCCCAGCCCTAGGTGATGGGTATTGTTAAAAATGGGTTTTATTAACAACTAAAACTGGGCTCTACCAGGTATGATAACAGTGTTACATAATACTGTAGTTAGTTATATATGGTTATTTACATACGCAGTGTAACCTACAGGGCTGTTTGTATGACTGTGTTAGAGATAGAAATGGAAATTAAGTGGAATGAATAAAAATAAAATGGCTTAACGTGGGATTAGGAGATTGGACTAAACTGGTAAATTATTTCTTTTGTCTGAAACTTGATAGCATTCTGTGATTTCTTGGGAGATTTTTTTCCCTTTTTGGCGGTCCTTAATTTCTAACGCTGAAGGAGCACTGTGCCAACTGGGTCACCTCGTTCACCTGCATCATGTCTGGTCTCCGAGTTGATGTACATGAATAGTAGTTAGTCCTCCAAACTACACATTTATGAAAAAGCCACCCCTACCGACAGAACACCGCTACACACAGACAGGGGTATCAGCACGTACTTGAAAACTCGGAGGGACACTGTGTTTCTCTCAAACTCGCGGGCCTTCTTGTGCCCCAGCTGAATGACCTCCTCGGGGATGTTGGCCAGCCGGGCAGCATTGAAGCCGTAGCTCTTGGGACACGCCCCCGCCATGAACTTGTAGAGGAAAGTGATGGTTTCCTGACTGGGGTCTTCGCATTCGTTCTCCACCATGCATGCCTGACCGGAAGGAAGCACAGGTTATGCGCTACAATCACAAGAGCGACTTTGGGGCGACTGATTTACATGCTGAATTACGGGGATCCGGATAAGTGATATGGTGATAATGCTGTGGATCAGCCTCACCATGTGGCCCAGTTTCACAGCAGGATTCTGGGAATGGTCTTCAACCAGAGAATGGTAGTGGGTGGAGAAAAGTGTGCGGCAGCAGATGTGCTCTGCCAGCTCCTTTACCACCGCGCTGGCGATCGCCGTGCCGTCGTATGTGGCGGTGCCCCTTCCTGCCAACAGCGAGCAAGGGAGAGCATGAGTCAGGCTTTCATTTACTGCATGCTGAAGGACTTAAGAGTTTGTTCAAATACCTGTATCCCAAGAAAATTAATGAAACATTAAAACTATGTACCCAGTTCATCCAGGAGCACCAAAGAATGGCTGGTCCCATGATGCAGGATACTTGCAGTCTCACTCAGCTCCACAAAGAAGGTGCTCTCCCCTGGAGCAAAAAGCAGGTATAAACTCCAGAAGTCCGCACACCCCTGACATCCCAGCCGTTCACTGAAGCTCACCAGCCATGATGCGGTCAGAGGCACCCAGTCGGGTGAAGATCCTGTCGACGGGACTCATGCGAAGGCTCTCTGCAGGCACATAGCAACCTAGCTGGGCCAGGATGACCACCAGGCCACACTGCACAGGAGACAAAGCACAGTGCTAATTCACTGTCATGATTCACATGGCCATGATTCAACTGGGGAGGGAGGGGGGGGGCAGGGGCATACCTGTCTCATTAGGGTAGACTTGCCTCCCATGTTGGGCCCAGTAACAAGAACACAGGTTGCATTGCTCCCCTCTGGATCATCACCAGGGCAACCGATACAGACATCATTGGGTATGAAGTCATCACCGAAGAAGGTCTTTGTGACACAGGGGTGACGGGAGCCTCTCAGATCCAAGAAAGGCACAGACTGCATGCCCTCTGATGGGAGCAGAACCTCAGGCCGGCTCATAGGCCCATCTCCACCTTGGCTGTATCGAGTCATGCTCAGCAACACATCTGTGGGGGGAAGAGGGATTAATTCCCAATTAAAGCCACAATAAACTTGCATTTTGTCACCAGCTCACAAAACATAACGGCACTGTAGCTAAGAAAGTGAAATTGTGGCCCAACACCTTGAAATGAGTCCAAGCTTTTGCAATAAAAAACAAATCATTTAATCAATTGTGAAAAACTACACAAAGCAAGTGATAATCAAGAGATGTGGTATAGTCATGTTCAGTGGGCTTGTCATCTGGCTTTAATTTCTTTCCTTTTTTCCCTATTCTGTATTACTCTCTCTAATGATGTTGCAATGTATCACAATATATCCATGTAAAACACCTTGGGACGACTGTTGTGATGGGTGCTATATATATATATATATATATATATATAAAATTCTTATAAATAAATAAATAAATAACTGAATTGTCCCACAAAAAACTCAAAAAGTACATTTTAACCTAATCTACATGCTGGAGAATGTTTCTTACAGTGAATGTTTAAAATAGAAAAACAGATCTTCAGGGGTAAACTGCTCAAAATGTCACTCTAAACGGCAACTGCCTGCAGTTGCCTTAGTCATCTGGTGCAAAACTGTCTGTGTGATCACTTGACTTTCCACCTGCTGTCAGTGGTTGTATTTGGGTCAGTGTCAAAATTCACATCTAAGCTGTGAAGGAGAAATCCGGCCTATAAGCACTGGTGCTTGTTTCCTCTTACCCAGCACTGCCATGCACTCCACAGCCATCTTCCAGTCTCTGCAGTTCTTGTCAAAGTTGTAGAAGAGTTTGCGCATGCAGTCCTTAAGGGCAGAATCCCTTTGGTCCTCCCAGCTCTGTAGCTCCGAGAACTGCCGCTCGATCTCTGGGGTCCAGTATCGCTTCCAGCCTTTCTTTGTAGACTTGACCTCATACTCCTCAGGAATGTTCCGCTCTTGCACACTGTCGGGCACCTCTAACTGGTACCGGTTCCTCCCCGTCCCCCAGTATGTCAGGCTCTTGCAACCCAGTCGCTTCTTCTGCCGGTCCAGGTATTCCTGCAGGACTCGCTCACAGTCCTTGATGCCAGTCAGTGCTTGGTCATAATCTGGGTCAAAGCCACTCTTGGGGCTGATGACGCCAGTGTTGCGGGCCTTCTGGTGATCGAAGGCCGTGTCCCAGCGCCTCAGTTCTGCCGAGAGGTCGGGAAAGAGGCCCTCCTCATTTTTGGCTTTCTGGATCATCACCTGGCGGAGCAGCTTGGACCGGAAGGCCTCTGCCACTTGTTCCATGCCAGACACAATCTGCTGCATAGTCTTAAAGCCCTCCAGGGCCGACAGAAAGTCAGCAATCTTTCGCTTGCTGTAGGTGATCTCCTCATAGAGGACCGCTCGGCTATCAGGGTGGTCCTTGCTCTTCAGGGGTGTCCCCATGCTGTGGATCTTACTCAGTAACCTCTCCATGTCCGGGAGCTTCTTCAGCAGCTCCTCAGCCTCGCTGGCTTCAGCCGGCACGCCCATCAGATCCTCCAAAGCGTTGAGTCGGTCTTCAATGGAGGAGGGGTTGCAGAGCGGAGCACACAACCACTGCTTCAGAAGCCGCTTTCCAAAGGGGGTGCAGCAAGAGTCCAGACGCTCTAGCAGAGTCCCCTCCAAGCCACCCGTGGAGCTATTCTGAAGTATCTCCAGGTTGGCTAGAGTCACCCCATCAAGAACCATGCGTTGGCGAGTCTGTGTGAAGAAGCTGGATGGGTTGTCCGACTGCTCCATTTCCACATCCACAGGGATGTACTCCTCAAAGTTGGCCAGAGACAGCAGTTCCTGGTCCACCAAGCACTTCTTCAAGTAGAAGATGCAGGCACCCAGAGCAGAAAGGGCCAGCTCGTACCCCTCCCCTGGGGTGAGGCTTAGTGAGTCGCTCTCAGAGGTCATGCCCTTGAGCACTGCAGGGAGAACATTAACGTCTTCATCCTGCGTCCCAGTCTCTCTAAAATAATTCTCCTCAGAAAGCAACTTGAGGGTCTTGGAGGCATCCCAGAACTGAGCCCCTGGTGTGAGGGCCTCCTGCATGGCAGAGGCCAGAGAAGACTTCATGAGTTTGCGTGTTTCTGCTGACAGGTTGCCCTTTTCAAATAGCAGTTGTGCAGGGGGGAAATGCGCCACCAAGGTGCGGAAACGGGAACAGTGCCGGTCGTCTCTGAATTGGCCCACGTGGAAGCGGCCCACTGACGTGTCGACAAAACAAACTCCGTACGTACGCTGACAGCCAGAGGTCTCCTCCTCTGCCTTCTCCTTCACGCTCAGCAGAAACTTGCTCTGTGCCTCTGAAGGTGCACCATCAAGCACACTGTATGTCTGAGTGCCCCGGGTGATGATTCGGCACACCTCCCTGCGAACCACGCGGTCAAACTTAGTCGGGCGAGCCATGGTTTTGCAGCGAGCCTCCATCATCTCGGGCGTCTCAGTCTGCTCCACGCGGGCCACCTTGTAGCCTTTCTGCACCAGGACGTCTGAGAAGCGGCCGAAGCCGATCTCGGGGAAGCCAGAGTGTGCCCATGTGCCTTTCATGAAGGTGATACCCAGCTCATTGACCGCAGTGACAGCATCCATGTGGTAGAGCTCGTAGAACTTTCCCACCTTGTAGAAGATGACAGTGTCGAACATCTCAGATTTCAGCTGCCACCAGCGTCGCATGCCAGGGGTGCATTTGTTCAGAAAGTCCTCGGGAACATACAAGGTAGTCGGGTCGTAGTCCTCTTCTATCTGACGGCGCCTCTTGGCGTCCTTCCTCTTGCCGTCCTGCAGCCAGTCCAGCTTCTCATGGTCCCATACAGTGCTTCCCTCACCAGCACCCCCACCTGCTCCACTGTTCTGGCTCTCAAAGGTCTCCGGAGCTGAGAAGGCTGACAGCCTTGACTTGGTCTGAGCTGTGACGAAGGACGGAGACCCAAGGGCTTTTCTGGGGCATCCCGTGGAAGGGGGGTTGCTTTTGGTCGGTTTCTCTGCAGGGCGCTTGCGTTTGATGGGTTTAACGGGGCTGTCTGGTTCTGACTCTGGTTCTGGTTCGCTCTCCTTTCCTTCCTCTACTCCGCTGCTAGCTTCTTCATCTTCCTCACTGCTGCTCCCTGTGGGCTCCGGCTTGAATTCTTCATCAGAACCATCACTATCTGATGCTACAATAATGCGCCGACGCTTGGGTTTCTGCTCCACCCCACCTCTCCTTTCGGAAGAGCGGTGGCTGGATTTTGCCTTCATTACTTCCTCCTCCTCCTCTTCCTCCCCCTCAGTCATGTCTGCATCAGTCGGAGTTGACTTGTCTAGCTTTATAGAGAAAATCATACAAATTAGTCCACATTAATATACCAGTAACTACCATGACTTCTGGCTTATGAATAACCCACCCATATACTGCTTGAACTTTAGCTGCTTTGTGAACAGATTTTATAAATTCCCTCAATACACACAAACACCTGAAATTTCAGATCTACTCAACTGAGCAGCTAACCTCCATATCCTCTTCTTCATCCTCATCTTCAGAAGGATCCATGCAGATGGCCATCTTTAATCGCTTCTGCGGACTGTCGGCCAGAGCGAGATCCGCCAGCTCCATCGCCCGGCGGATCACCGGTTTCCCGCTGAAGAACACGCCTCCACTCTTCGCATCAGCGCTATCTGAACCTACAAACCGGGGACACTGATGTGAGGGCAAGGCGACAACTGCATTAGCGACATTTTGCGCAGCACCCAGTACAAATTATTAAATCAAAACCACATTAACACTCAGAAGAGATTTTCTTATATATTCCCAACACCCATTTTTAAAACTTAACTTTACCCCCCACAAGTACACCATTCCTGACACTGATCCCAATACTTACCTTTGTAATCCCTGACATATTTAACACTGACCCACCCCCGAGTTGGAGGTTCATCGAAGAAATGGACGTGCAGGCGCTGGTCACGACCGCGGCCCCGCATCTGCTGCCCCGTGAGAGGCTGGGGCACCACCATGCATGGCCACCAGGGGTGCCCTTCCAGCTTGGTCCATACCAGGCTACCAGCAGTGAATGTGCATGCTGAGCTATGGGAGGGATTACGGGTACCTCTGTTAATGACTGGCATAAAATGGCTGGAACGGAGCGCACAGGTCGCCCGTTATGTATATTGCAATACGGGGTCCAGAAAATGATACTGTTGTTACACGCTTTATGAATTGTATATGTATTGATGTCTCACAAACACATTTTCTGACAAAGTAATATTTTTTTGCTGCACGAAACAAACAAAACTCTGAGAGGATAGGGTCACTTCCGATTAACCAACGACTATTCAACGGTACAGAAGAGAATCCAGACCGGGGGATGGGGGGGGCGCCGAGCTTCGCGCGAGCTGGTGTCAGGTATCGCGGCTTCCCGCCACACTACTGCGCAGGCGCGACCCTCGCCAAGCCACTAAACACAGGCTGCACAGCTTTATCATGGTGAGGAACACAGCGACTCTTTAAACTACTTCACTCGATACAAATAGGGTAGCCGGGATGAGTCCACAGATCCACAAAACATGACGCACATTTATGTTTAAGGCGAGATATTGTTTAAATATGGCACCGATAAATATCTGCAAAGTTACAATAAGGCAGTCCATCAAAAGTGCAAAACAAAACTTGCAAAGCATCAGATATTACAAATATATACATATTACAGATATTCATATCTTGCCAATTTGAAAACTCAAACATTGAAACAAGAAGCATCGTGTCAATCCCACCCATTACCTTTGTTTTTCTTTGTTTTTCTCAGAGAAGAAACCGCTGAGGACTCCCTTAGCCAGCACTTTGCCCTGTTTTTGCTGGGGTTTTTTAGTGTCCTGTAAAGGCGCCTGCTTCGCATCCTCTTTCGGAGAACTGTTAGACTTGGGTACGGAAGACGGCAGATCCGCTTCTGTAGGAGACGGGCTGGGTTTTACTTTACTAATCAAGGGTGGAGACTTGGTGAAAAAGTTGAAAATACTGCTTTGTTTAGACATTGTGATATCTGCAAAGCGGCTCGCTGCTTCCCGCTTCTATCACATCCACCTCCCCTGAAGGGATGCAGGTCCAACAACAGCGCGCATTCCTGGTCGCGGGAAAGAACACGTGGTAAAAGGTCAAAATGCAGCTTGGGTACGCATGCGCAGATTCAGCCTGTTAACCTGCAGTGGTAGGAGCTGGCCACTGGGTGGCACCGAGTATCCTTAAATCACTCCGAAAGTACAGCGATCGTACAGATTCAAAAGTAGGAGCCTGCGAATTTCAGTCTTAAATTTCATACATAACGCGCAATCATTTAGGCTACTGCAAAATTAGAAAAGGAAATATGATTGAGATTAATCTGTATTCTTATAAAATTAATAAACTGCATGCAGGAAACGATTACAGGGATGCACTCATAGTCAATTCATGGCTGCGTGTTGCGTAAACATATAGGCTGGGGTATGCATGCCACGGTAATTAAGAGGTTCAGCATATGAAACTTTCGTACACGAATGGATTTTGTCATATTCTCAAACCGTGGGCAAATTAGAGATATTACGTTCTGAGTAATATTTATGCTATGCAGTAGCTAACGATATACTTATATATGGAACATGCATAATATTACACACAGGTAGTGTGTATTATAAACTCTGCAGGTGACTCGACTTAAATCTTTGGTATAAAAATACAGCCACCTGGTTGCCTTCTGGTTAAATTACATGAAACACCTCAGCTTCTAAGAAAAGCCCATCATCTAAAATCTGACATCAGAACTTGTATTACTTTGAGGGATGCAGGGTGGATGTTATCAGTAATTTTTAAAATAACAAGAACCTCTTCTCAGCTTAAGGTCATGGTGATCCTGAAAGCAAAGTTCATGTGGCAGCATTTGGATAGGGTGCCTGTCATAAGGTACCCACACGCTAACAGCCAGCTCACTAAAGTTTCCTATTTCTGTACCGTGGGAGGAAACAGAGCATCTTGGAAAAAAACAGAAACCTAAAAACTACACAGACATCAGTGAGGGTGTTCAAACTGGCAGTCCTGGATGTGTGAGACAGTGACAGAACCCACTGAGCCATCCTGCTAGATTTGGCTACAGTTTCTAGCCTCAACTGCAAGCCTCATAGATCCATCCAGCAGGAATTAGCTACAGGGTCTTGATTCAGCACCCGGTGAAACTCGTTGAGGAAAGGGTACCTCCATGTTAGCCCATCTGGTCACTGATGTTCTCTGCTGGGTTTCAATCTCTCTTTTCAAGAGTCTGATTGCTGGAGCTGAGGAGCTTTAGGGAGATTTGGGATTTAGAGTGCGATGGTGCAGAGCAAGAGGGAGGAGAGAGAGAGAAGGAGAGAGTGAGAGAGAGATAAAGCTGGGATGGGTGAGCAAGAGGTGATAGCAACAGTTAGAGAGGGAGAGAGAGCCCAATGAAAGTGGGCAACAGAGAGGCAGACAGGCACTTAAAAGCGGGAAGACAGAGGTACAGAAAACAGGGAGGGGGGAGAGAGAGAGAGAGAGAGAGAGAGGGCCAGGCAGAGGCTGTAGTCGACGAGCATATCAGCACGACAGCAGCAGATGCTGACAGTTCAGTTGGCAGGAGTGGATCTGGGAGAGAGAGCGTACTTGGCCTGACGGCTGCCCACTGCCTCTGCTGGGACTCTCTCAATCACACGCATATACATACACACACATATACACACACGCACACAAACAACAGCAGCCAAGAAGCAGCAGGACAGGCCCGCAGGGAGCACTCTCACCGAGGGACAGGAGGTGGTTACATCATGGGTGAGTAGGGTGCCTTTCCCCAGACCCTTTGTGTCTGGTCTCGTGTCTGTTCTGGGGTGCCTGGGGAGTGCCTGGCCGGGAGAGGCTGCCGGACGAGGGGGCATGTGCTGGGACTGGGATGGATGCCGAGGGGAGCCGAAGCTTTTCCAGTATTTAAAGGTCAATCTGAGGAACTTCACAGGGATAAAGGTTACAGCTGGAGTCCCACCATCAGGCTGAGGCTGAGCGGGGAGGCGAGTGTGACTCACACAGGAGCTGCTAAAAAACAAACTTGTCTTGGATGCTGTGGGATGTGGGGATCCTCCAAGGGGCAGTGTGACGGGACCCTGTCATCCTCACGGTATGCTGACCCACCCTTTACAGTCTATTTCCATACTGCTTACTGGGGATTACCCCTGCCACCTCTCCCTGCTCTGTGTCCTCTGTCGGGGCTCTGTCTCTGTCTCGCTCCGACAGGGATGCTTTCGCTCTCCAGCCCTGTGAGTTGGATGTTGATTAAGAAAGGTGATTTTGACTTTGCCAGGGGCAAAAGTACAAGAAGGGAATAACAAGCAATGCAAGAAAAAAAGATTTTCCCTTCAAAATCCCTTCAGTTGTTTAGAAATCAGTACCTGGGACTGAAAATGCAGTTTCAGGTTTGAAATATCTGAGTGTTCCCTGACCGCTGCTTATCTGCACAAAAATCAGGGAGACTGAAACCTCCGGCTCTGGTCAATAGGGCACAGGGGGGACTCAGTGTGTCTGTCCGTGACATTGGGAGACTGGCCCCTCATTTATAGGTTCATAATCTTTCTGTCGAAATGGTTATTACTGTGATGTCTGTGACTGCTGATGACGCTGTTTATTTGATTCATTCTAAAGCTTGTTTTCTTCATGCTTGTATTGTTCATCCCACTGCCACTGATGACAGGGGGTCATGATTGTCATTATTAATATTAAATGATACATTATATTTAAGGTTCTCCAAATCGATTCTAAATGACTCTGGCATGTTTTCACCTACTGGGCAGCTAAGAATTTCTAAAGTGTCTCTGGGTCCTTGGCCTGCTCGTTCCCAGTCCCGTGATCTGCTGCTCCCAGGTCCTACGATGTGCAGCTTCTGTGTCTTTTACAACCCATAACCTAGGAGGGGGAACCAGTGAGAAAAAAATATGGGTCGTGTGGGAAACACAAACAGGGACAGCTCACTGAAGAAAGACGAGTGTCAATAAATAAGCTGTACAAACTACGGGGTAAACGGGGAAAAATCAGAAGGGGGGATGAGGGCGGAATCAGCGTGAAGATGCAGAGGCGGCTCATTTCGCCGCTCAGATCGCAGCTGATCTTCGTAGCTATCAAGGAGCCGTGCCCTCGCACACTAGGGCTGTTGCATAAAGCTTAAGGCTTGTAGGCTGCAATTAGGGGCTTAACTAAAGTCACCATCAGGCGTGCGGCATTCTAACGAAAACATAAGTAAATCTCTTGATCTTCAGTATTGAATCCATGCCAAGGATGATAATGGTGATACTGTTCCCCAAATTCATACACATGCAGCTGAGATCCAATGTGCTCTATCAGATTATCTGTGCTGCATCTGCCTTATGATAACCACATATAAGTGGTTATTAGACAATAATTTTCAATAGTTTAAAGAAAGATGCTATATCCTATTATTCACTTTCAAGGGAACTGCAGTGTATTATTTAACATTTATTATTTATCAGCACCCTACATACTGTAGTCAAGGTTGTGGTCTGTATCTGGCTAACCTCAGTGCCTTTCTAACCCTTTTTTGTGGCTGGAATTTTTCTTTGAGATGTTAGGTGTTAATAATTACAGGTGAACTAAGCAGAGAATACTGTGCTTTTTCTTCGAAGAGCCCAAGAAGAGAAATTTGTAGGATTGTCTAATAACTATCCGCTTCTCTGGGACCCCCTAACAGTCTGTGTTTTTGCTCTAACCGGAGCTGGTAAGTCGCAAAATTGTGGGCTGTCTGGGTGGGAGAAAATCATAGACTGTCTGAGGGTCCCTGAGGACCAGACGGGGAAAAACTGGCATGGGGGATCATCAGAGAGCCTTCTACATTGCACACAGATTAATCTGTTATAAATAAGGCCTTGGACACAGAATGGGATTCAGTCAGATCTCCATCTCTACAGTTGATGTGTACTTCAACAGTCCATGCAGAAATGGCCAGCTGCCATGTAATGTCTTCAAAGCATCTTTGTGCGTCTGTTGTTGTGTCCTCGGGAGATCCTAAAATGTGTCGACTCACAAGCAAAACCTTGTTTAGGTTTCATTTCTAAGTACTAAATGCAGATGAGACATCCTTGCCCCATTTTCCTTTTTCCTGTGATGTTCTTTTTTCAATATCTGAATTATTTTGGCGTGTCTTTTATGGA
>JAABNY020000116.1:1125247-1142757 GCA_015164015.2 Brevimyrus niger | reverse complement strand
GTGCCTTTCTAACCCTTTTTTGTGGCTGGAATTTTTCTTTGAGATGTTAGGTGTTAATAATTACAGGTGAACTAAGCGGAGAATACTGTGCTTTTTCTTCGAAGAGCCCAAGAAGAGAAATTTGTAGGATTGTCTAATAACTAGTGTTCCCCAATCCGCTTCTCTGGGACCCCCTAACAGTCTGTGTTTTTGCTCTAACCGGAGCTGGTAAGTAGCAAAATTGTGGGCTGTCTGGGTGGAAGAAAATCATAGACTGTCTGAGGGTCCCTGAGGACCAGACGGGGAAACACTGGCATGGGGGATCATCAGAGAGCCTTCTACATTGCACACAGATTAATCTGTTATAAATAAGGCCTTGGCCACAGAATGGGATTCAGTCAGATCTCCATCTCTACAGTTGATGTGTACTTCAACAGTCCATGCAGAAATGGCCTGCTGCCATGTAATATCTTCAAAGCATCTTTGTGCGTCTGTTGTTGTGTCCTCGGGAGATCCTAAAATGTGTCAACTCACAAGCAAAACCTTGTTTAGGTTTCATTTCTAAGTACTAGATGCAGATGAGTCATCCTTGCCCCATTTTCCTTTTTCCTGTGATGTTCTTTTTTCAATATCTGAATTATTTTGGCGTGTCTTTTATGGACTAAGGGTTAAAGCATTCAACTACGTAAGTAATCTAGTTACTTTAATGAAGTGAAGTAATTCTATTAGAATTACTTAAAATCCATTGTTTTTCTCAGCTATAATGTGTAAAGTACTGTAAAACTTGCACTTTAATTAAGGTGCAACACTTTCCCAGCTTCCCCAGTGAGCTGCAAATGTAGACAGGGGTGCTGCTAGAGATTCTGGGCCCCATAAAAGCTCATCAAGTTGGGCTCCCAACCCAGGTCAATCCAATTACAGTATCGACCCAAATAAAAGATAACCCCAATTATAAGATGACACCTTTTAGTAAAAAAGTTTTTGCAATTCCAAATCTTGCCTTTATAAAGAATAATTATTTTATTCCACAAGAACATATGATAAGTTTCAGCAACTAGATTACAATTAGTGTACTACACAGCAAACATTCCAAAAACAAATGTAGATGCTGAATATTACAAACTTTAGGGCGTAGGACGTTTTCCATGCAGCAGACCCACATGAAGAGGGTAAAAAAAGAGAGAGATGCTTGCAGAGAAAGTTTGAGCCATCGATTTTCTTTTTGGCTAGACCATGAATATAAGACAACACCACATTTTCAGGTGTATTTTGAGGAAAAAAAGTCTTATATTTGGGTCAACAGGGTATGTTTTACACTTTCCAGGACCCTTGTTACGCAGTCTGCCTCATTTTTATCAGGTACTAAAGGGCCAGAGTAAAAAAGTACTTTTACATGACAGCTACAGGCCTGTCACTGAGCATGCTCAATACCAGCGTACTCCCCTGCATTCTATTTGAACTCGATTCCATATACTGTTTTTTCGCACTTATGTTTTATTTGTGCGTCATGAAGTCGGTCGTACGCACAGTACTGTCCAACCGCTATCTGTGGACGTGTTGCTGTGATGTTTTTATGTGCAAAATACCACGCAATGTGTTATCAACTTATATTGCAAACGATAGCTAACAATTAACCAGGCTGGAACTGGGGTCTGTTTCAGAAAGCAGGATTTCTTGCTTAGCTGGATAACCTGTCGGATTTATGGTGGTCTGGGCTAAATGTAAGTCAACAAAGATAAAAGCCATTTAAACTGGGGTAAATGAAATCCAACAAGTTATCCAGGAAAACAAGAAATCTTGCCTTTTGAAACAGGTGCCTGGTATCGCTAAATGACTTTCGACTTGCTTTACTGGAACACTATTAACTTGTGTGTCATTCCCAGTTCCGAGTTCCAATCTCCGAGGTAAATGAAATGCAGCATATGGCCCAGGGTCCAGGTCTGTCACTGAGCATGCTCAGTGCCAGCACAATGGCACAGGGCCCAGGCCTGTCACTGAGCATGCTCATTGCCAGCATTATGGCCCAGGGCCCAGGTCTGATCTCAATCTCTTGCCAATCTGCCTCCCCTGAGGCGCTAGAATCAATCTTGTCACCTATCTATGTATTTGTTTAATATTCCAGGCGCAATGCAAAACATATAGAGCAACTGAATGAGACATTTGGGATTAAGAATATAATGGCTATAATGCCATTTTTGTCAAAATAGATTAACCCTCAGGCTGGGGCTGAACTGCCAGAATGTTCTCCAGAGAAGGTTCCATTGGCTTTTGCTTTACCAGCCTATTAATGCTACTGGCACAAGTCCCTGTGATGTTGGTATTAGCCCCGCCGCCTATCCGCTAATTTTCCTTAGACTTCTGAGTTATCGGTCCCCTGAAAGCTTCTTGTCTAGATAAGCAGAAGTGGAATCCTCCTTGGCCGGGATCCGTAACAGGCTGATCTGAAGCCGTGAACATACTCCCTTTCTCGCTCTCTCTCTGTTACAGACTCCCTGACCGACGCCCTCAAAGCCATCTCTGTCAGCACCGAACTCATAGATGAGGAGCTCCAGCCTCATTTGGACACCCTGCTTACTGCACTCCAAGAAAAGCGTGAGTGTCCTGCAAGGAGGCCACGGCTCACATTAAACAGACGCCCCCCTCCCACTCCCCAGTGAGATTCACTCACCAGGGGCCCTGCGGCTCAATGGGCTTTTGAATAAGGGTTTTGGGTCAGTTTCCGCTTGGAGCTGTTTGCAGAAGGGAGCAGCATGTTTCTCTCACAAGTTTTCTCCACAGCATTGTTTAAAAAAAAAAAAACCCCAAAGAGTGTACAGCGCTTTTCTGGGAACGTTCCAATGGGGCCACTGTATCCTGATTAGAATTTGGAGGAAATACGGGCTGGGAGTGAGCAGCCGTAAAAGCAGCCAGGCAGTAGACTGGGAGGACAGAGACGATAATCCGATTTCATGTCTATCTGGAGTATATGCTGTGAGCGCCGGGACGGATTAGCCTCACTGTGGACGATGCAGAGTCACGCGCACAGGCACCCACATGATGTGAACGTGTATGTGGGGCTGTGCCTTGGAAATCTATAATTGTGGGGTGGAACAAGCTTTACCGGCAGGACACAGGGCATGGGTTCAGGGCGGTGGGAGAGGTGCATTATGGTGGTCCATAAGGTTCAATGGCTGTCACTTCTACTTCCACTGAAGTTAACATTCTCATTTTGTTTTGGGATAACAGACCTGAAAGGGAAGATGTAACCAGAAGCCAATGAAGCCAGGATGACTTGAGTAAGAGTCAGCTTAGGTAGCGAGGCCGTTGTGTTCCAGTACGCTTTCGGCTCAATCACAATGACCTGCCAACATCCATATACCTGTATAAACAGCTGTTGCTCACTGTGGAAGCCTGTGAATCTGTATTTAGGAAAAAGGCACTATCTTTGCACTCCGGTCATGAGCCCTGCATTACTTCTGAAAGTAAAGTAGGGATGAAATTCTTAAAACACACACCGTCCTCAAGCCAGATGCTAAAGGGTATAAATAACCAGGAAGCCGGGGAAGCCTTAAGCGTGAAATTACACGTTTGCCTGTAATGGGTTTCATTTCATTAAGTGTGTTAATTAGTCCCCCTCTCAATGCGGACAGGCCACCGCCGATGTCATCCTGAAGGGCCACGGGCCGCTCGACGTCCCTCATTCCTGAGCAAGGGGGTGTTGCCATGGCAACGAGGCCCCCGCTGACAGCTTTAGCTGCCTCCTCAGTGCCGGATGACAATGTTGAGAGAAACTTCCATCGAAGTCTGCGTCCCCTTTGGCCCGGTGTCATGGTTGCCATCTGCCCGCCGTCCCCCTACTCCCCGAGCTCCCTTGAAAGTCCCACCCCGGCCTGTCCTCCTTTATTTTGGGCTCCTCGTGTCCAGGACAGCCAGTGCTAGGCCAGCTGCTGAGAAAGGGAGCAGCGGCGTCTCCTCTCCGCCTGCCGCACACCCGTAAAACGTCACGTGCGGAGACGACGTCGGCAGCTGGCTGGAAAATTCGCCGCAGGTCGACGGAGGGTTGGCCTTTTGATCTTCGCGGTTCGAAGTAGAGATGCTGGCAGCTGCTTCATCTGCATTCACCTCACGGCCGCCTGCCTGCTTAACTACCAAGCCGGAGGGGGGATAAACAGCCTTACTTCCCATGACTGTGTGAAAGAGTCAAACACAAAGGCAGCCAAGCGGTCCTCTGCATTTTACAGGAAAGGGAGCCCCGGAGGAGATAGCCGCCAGCGGGATTCTCCCGTCACTGGTGCAGACGTTGAGTAAGAAGAGCCTCGTCATGTCACAGGTGACCCTGGTGGTGGCCGAGTTGGCCAGGGAAGGTGAGGGCATCGCCGACAGCCTGCGTGGGGCGGCAGGTACACAGGGTTACCCGTAAGGTCTCGGACGTCTCGTGATAGGTACTGCCACGCTGACGCTCCATATCGCTGGACCGGTTCAGCACAAGACCTGAATAAACTCTGTCATTCAAACTTAGCGAAAAAACGTGCCAGACCATGTGCACAGAACTAATGAAATCTGTCATCCTTCCATGAATCTATCCATCCATCTATTTTTTATACCCGCTCCTCCTGTACGGGGTCGACAAGGTCCAGGGCCTGTCAAACAAAGGAGATTCTTTTAATATTCATACCAGCTTGTACTTCTTTTGCCTTTCGCATGTGTCAGCATTGTATATTAAACCCGTTTTGCCCCCTCTTCTCACAGGCGTTAATGTGTCGGACAAAGAGAAAAGGACAATGAACAAACTCACTATTATCCCTCTGTGTTTGTGGGGTGGAGAATTTTCCACTTTTGACTGTACAGATAATCCTCTTTCATTGGTGACTTATTGATAGCTGAATATATTTTTTACAAATAAGTTCTGTTGAGGCTACAAATAAGGATAATGCAGGTAGATTTTAACCACAAGTCTTAAATTGCTTATTTATGCAGATTTTTCTAAAGTAAAATAAACTTGATTCTGATCAGGATAAGCTGTATGAAATGGATGGACTTTTTGGAGTTGGGCGGCAGAGTAGTTTGATTTATGCATTCATAATACATAATAGATTCTGCTCTATAAAATGCATTTTATGATGGTACACGTCCTTTTCTGGTTATTTAAAAAAGGCACTTACTCTGCCTGTCATCAATGTATGAGATGTCACCAGCTTCCCCTGGTGACACGGATGTGAAATTGCTCCGAAACAGAAAATCACAGCCAGTTGATTGACTGGCAAGTCGGCTGTATGGTCTTGGCAGGTATCACAGAGCAGTGGACGTGACCTGCATTTTCCAGCAGCACAGACTTAAATAACACTAGAGGTTTCTGGCTTGTGCAAGCCGTGATGCGACGGAGAGAGGAGTGCCAGTCGGCCAGCAGTGAGGGACTGTACTGAGGTTTGGACCACTGAGGGACCTCGGAACATTTTTCTGGCCCCTTCAGTCACGGTACGCGAGCGCTGCATTGAAGCCGGCCTCGTGACTGCCCTATTGCCCCTGCTGAAGAGCTCAGACCAGGAGCTGCTGCTACACACAGGACGGGCCATCGGCAGGATCTGCTTCGATAACAGTGAGTCGGCCCGAGGATGATGACCCATTAGATCACATCAAGGTCTTAGGAGCAACCCAGCTAACGGGGAACGTTCCCAAAACTTTAGCCTTTGTTATGTGAAGGTCCTCTCAAAGTTGCGCCGAAAACTTTCATATTGTAACATTAATTAATGTCACATTAATGCATTCATAGAACATTCATATGCAGCATGTAAGTATACTTTAGCATTCTAACATGCTTTAACAGTTTGAAAATACATTCATAACAGACATTATAATTGTATAATCATACAGTGTTTTTTATTAATGAATATTAAAGCTGTTAGGATTAAAGGCAAGTTAGGATGTTAAGGTATACTTACGTGCTGCATATGAATGTTCTATGAATGCATTATGAAGGTCCGCTGAATGTTCTATGAATGCATTATGAAGGTCCACTGAATGTTCTATGAATGCATTATGAAGGTCCACTGAATGTTCTATGAATGCATTATGAAGGTGCAATTAATGTAAAGCCTTACCAAAAATTGCTAGCGGGGAAGGCACCCCCAAAGGCAGAGAACCGTTTGTGGGCCAGATTACATATGAAGGCACTCATGAGACAGGCTAAAGATTACAGTAAATGGCCCCAGGAGTACACAACCATCTGGAGAGTGTGTCAGATTATCAGTGATCAGCACGTCTAAGCTGTTCATGGTGATGTGGCGTGAGGCCACCGTCTTCGTCCTCTGCTTCTCCCCCTCTCAGTGGTTCAGCAGGATTACCTGGTGCAGAATGGAGTCATTCCCCGGCTGGTGGCCATAATGCAGGACTACCCCGAGAACGATCCGCTGGTGAACGTCTGCCTGCTGGCTCTCTGTAACCTCGCCGAGATGGGTGAGCGGCGAGCCGCCCCCCTCCAACCCAGAAATAGAAGGGGGACTCCTGACATCACCCCACGGTACTGAGGCGGGATGACAGGAAACACGGCTCTACGAAAACCATGGCAAAGACTATGTGATTGTGGATATTACATACAATTAGAATGAAATTATATATCTCAGAGCTTTTATGTACAGATCAAGGGCTTCTTTTTGACCGGCTATTGCTAATTTGTTTACCGCTAAGGATGAGTGCATTTGCATGAGTAAAACCCACAAATAATGCCTGGAGGGGGAGGTAACGCTGACACTGATACTGAAACAGGCTTGTGATTCCCCCTGCAATGCGGGAAGACGTCCCACTACAGCTACGGGAAGAGCCAGATATACAAACAGCATGACAGCCGAGGCTGTAGCACACTTAAGAGACCCTTAATTTATGCTAAAATGAGCAGCAGGACACAGTAATGAGGAGTATAAATGGCACCAAATGGTACTAAAGTGACAAGTTCCAGCACTTCCGGGATGATTAGCTGGTAATGAAATCGCAGGCAATAAGAGGAATATCGGCAACAGTGGATTATTTACTCTACTCCAACACCGTCTAACGTAGCATTAGCCCACGCCTGACGTGCCGTTAGCCAGGCCTAGCCGGGGCGCCGTGCGAATCCATGCGTGATATGGACCCTCCCCCTGGCCGCTTTCAGAATCTGCGCGGGAAGCCCTGGCGGAAGTGGGCGTGGCCGAGGCGCTGACCTGCCAGCTGCGCCGCGCCTCGGATGCCGAGCGTCGCCACGTCATCCTGGAGGTGCTGGGATCGCTGGGCGAGAGCGGTGAGAGGCCGTGGGGGGGAGAACAAAGTTATTTTCTGATGCCGGTGTATAGAGATGAATAAGAAACCTGGATTTTTACTACGGTTTATGGTTATTTTAATAAACCATAATGCTAAGAAACTGTCAGCTGAATGCAGACGTGGGAAATGGCAATCGTGCTTGTTAATTAATGCATTTAACACTTAAATAATGCCAGTCCGAGGTCTATATTTATAGGCGGTAATCTGCCAGGCCTGGATCACCAGAAGTATAATGTGTTCGCTTCAGTTAACAAAGGATTCAAAGGCATCTCATAAGGAACATAGTCAAAGAGGTGATTAAGATGCATCTGCACCCAAATGAAAGCTTCCAAATAATGTGATGCGCAGTCCGTCTGTGAAATGCGTCACCTGCGGTGACGGTGACTTCAGCTTGCGTCTGTCGTCTTGCTGAAGGGAGTGCGGTGACAGGTGCTCATCCTTCTCTGTGGCGGTCCCTCCAAACCTCGCCTCCGTCCTCCTGTTCTTAGATATGCTGAAACTGCAGTTTGTGGAGTGGGGCGTCCCGCAGGCCCTGTCCGAGATGATCCGAGGGATGCGTGGGGGTGTCGACGACTCGCACGACCTCTGCAGCATCAAAATTGCTTCCAACCTTATCGTGTCCCTTCTGCTGGGAGGTGGGTCTTTTCCGACTCGATGCACCACATCACTGTACATGTCTGTCTCCATCCATACTGAGAAAACACATAGCAGCTCAACAATATTTTCATCTTTCCTATCTATTATCTATAAGGACTTCTTTCTCAGTTACAGTCAAATGTAAAGAATCTTCCGCCAGTGGAACAGGCTTGTGTCTTAATAGCCATTAAATCATAACTGCTATTGTTCCAACCCTGTGACACATGACATGCAGTCTTGTGGCTCCGTGGCTAATCTCTTACCTGGAAAACGACCCTATTTGCTTTACTGATTTGGTTTTCAGTCTGAAGAATTTCTAAGGTCTTCCTGAGCTCCTCTGCTGGTTGCCCGGGTCCTAGTGTTCCCTTGTATTACTTGGTATCACAGATGAATCCATGCAGAAGTGTTTCGGTGAGGGGAAGGGCCCAGTCTACCAGGATGTCCTGTCCTGGCTGCAGTCGTCCAACACGCAGCTGCAGCTGGCGGGGGCCTTGGCCATCGCCAATTTCGCCCGGAATGGTGAGACAGTGAGCTCTGCACTGCTGTTCACACCCCAGTGTGAGTTTAAGTGCTTTACCCTGTTGCCAGTATCCTGCTTGAATATGAACACGGACCAGGGATATCGTCTCACACCACACACTAAAACAGTGCTTCTCAACCAGTGGGCTGTGACCCAAAAGTGGGATGTGGGACCATTTTCACTGGGTCACAGATTGTGTGGTTAATGAAAATTATTTAGAAAAAAAAATTGTGGTCGCTCCCCCCCCCCCCCCCCCACACCTCATTTTTGGTGAAACAAACAAACAAACAATAAATACAAACAAAGAACTTAGGGTCATGACTTAATGCCTGAGGAGTAATGTGGGTCTTGTACCTAAACCAGCTGAGAACCACTGCACTGAAACAACTGAAGGAGGAAGGTCTGATCTTACTGTTCTTCTCGGACAATCCGGGTGTCCTTGAGCAGGCTAAATGGCAGATGCTCCAAGGGCTGCGACACCTAGCTGACCGACTCTAAGCTCTGACCCTGATGAGTCCCTCACGCAGTACAAGATGAAGTTTGCGAAACCCAAACAAGCACAAACTGCACAGACGGCAAACAATGCATACATTTTCTTTCTCTGCTCAGATAGCAACTGTGTGAAGATGCTGGATCTCGGCGTGGTCCCTCACATCCTGGACCTGCTGGAGCGGCACGTGGACCAGGGCGACGTGTCCGTCCAGCACGCCGCACTGAGCGCCCTAAGGAACCTCGCCATCCCAGGTGCCAGAACTGCGCCAAGCTATAGCCATTCTGCATCTGCAGCACTGGGCTCCATGCAGTGACCACTGCGTGTGCGGCCGCCGTTACAGTCGCCAACAAGGTGCGGATGCTGGAGGACGGAGTGGCTGAGCGGATGAGGGCCCTTCTGCGCTCCGACATGCCCCCCGTGCAGTTCAAACTACTTGGGACTCTCCGCATGATGGTGGATGGTCAGGGTAAGAGAATGGGTGCAGTCGATTCGGATAGGGTGCCACCTTTCCGCATTAAACACCATTTGCGGCACTAGATACTGAAAAGCCATGTTTACTAATCAGATTCATGCAAAAAATATCAGTACAAGGATAGTAATTATCGGCAAAGAAGAATTGTATAAAGATTATATTACAAAATGGTCTTTTTCCAATATTAACACATGCATACAGTAATGACAGTTTTACTAGATTTCCCAGTGTGTATAATTAGGTGTATGTGCATGTTGTGCAGTAGACTAGCAGTCTATCTTGGGCGTGACTCTCTGACGATGTGAAATTGACGGAGGAAGACTGCAATTAATTTGTAGACCTCAGACACTTCATTTTACAAAAGACACTCAGCCTACCGTCTCAGGTGCCATGTTTGAGGAATCGCTCATGCAAAAGCTCCTAATTACTGGCCTTGACAGTGTAATGGTGCTTTGTCACCTGGCATACAGGACCCGGGCCGTACCAAGCTGTGCCCGGGCCGTACCAAGCTGTACCCGGGGTGTACCCGGGCCGTACCACAAAGAGAACCTAGTTACAGCACGGTTTCAGCTTGTGTTGATTTTCCACTGCAGAAGGGTCAGCTCAGTAAAGGCGTTGCCGGGTTTGGAAAACGACAGTAAGAGATGCTTATTTACTGTTCACACAGTGTACATCATGATTTACTATGTGCTGATTCCTGTTGCCAAGTCTGTGAAAATCAACATCCTGACTTAGCATCCAATGCTACTGAAATTAGCATTCACTTTTGTAAATCCCCATTACAAATAGCTGTTCTATAGTAGTTTAAGTAGGTAGGTAGAAATTTTCAAGCTCTGACGTACTAGGAATGCATCAATATATCATGATATGTGATTCTACTAATAATGAATAATATATAGAATTAGCCCTATTCCCCTTCAGATAATTTGACCAACCGGACGGTGATGAAGCAGCCAGCTCGGTCTGGCCTCGCTTTTGTCCCTGTCATGTCAGTGCGAGTACGACTCGGGTGCAGCGCCAATCGCTTACAATGGAAAACCGTCAGTTTGCAGGATGGCTGGAGTACGGCAGTGAAAAGGCACCATAAGATGTATGATTACAGTCACATAAAGAGCACGGGTCCCATGCTGCAGCTCGGGCCTGGGTTCTGCCAGCCTGATACCTCCAGCAGAGGCCTGCCTTCACATCAAGTCACTTTCCAGTGTTATTACTGTTATTATTTCCTCGGCGAGCTTCTGCTGAGAGCACAATAAGCTGCAGATCTCAGGCCGTGAAGCCCCCATTGTTCTGTCACTAGGTACAAATTGCAGACCAGTGCACGCTGTGGAGGTGGGTGTGGCCCCGTGACATTCCCAGCATGCCCTTCAGTCCCGCCCTCCATTGTCTTTTCAATTGTCCGCTGTCTGTCTCTCGTCCTGTGCATTTTCACTTTGTTATGTAACAGCATAGAGGTGCTAAAATTGCAGTGTGGGACAGGGGGCAATGCTGTCTCCCTCTTACTGTCTGTCAGAGGAAGCGGCCACACTGTTGGGGAAAGATGAAGGCCTGCTTGCTCGGGTTATGCAGTGGTGTGAAGCCCGGGAGCATGCTGGGGTCAGGGGGGAGGCCAACCGCCTCCTGGCTGCTTTCATCAGACACAGCCGGGCCCTGGTGAGACCCCAACCCCCCCCCCCACACACACACACGCACATGCAGATAGACACACACGTAGATTATTTTGAGGATGTCTGTAATCAGTATGTGACATTACAACCCGGTAACAAGATCATTTCAAAAATGTTTCAGTCACTGTTAAAAACGGAACAGGCCAACATACGTTATTGTGACGTAAAAATCAGACACCGAGATTCCTGAAGATGATGCTATCACAGGGGACGATGGACAGCTGCTCTCCTACTAGCAAAGTGTCCCACCCCCCGATTTCCTGACAGGACGTGATCCACGCCATTACCAAAGCAGATGGCGTACGGCACCTCATCTCCATGGCAACCAGTGAGCACGTCATCATGCAAAATGAAGCTCTGATCGCCTTGGCGATCGCCTCGGCTATCGACATTGGTGAGGCCTGAAATTCCACCAGAATTGCAGATGCGAGCCTGTGTGCAGCAGTCAATATGAAACGTCAGGCATAAATAATGCTGCGGCCCTGCTATGAGTTTGGAAGTGAGCTAAATAAGAACATTTCCATCCTTTTTCTTTTAGTGTTCTGCCTGCAAATAGAGAGAGATCTCCGAATAATACTGCAATGCAGTGTGTGTGTGCTGTTTGCAGAGAGCATGGAGGGACCCTTCCAGGACGCCGGCCTGGTGCCCACCCTGCAGAAGATGCTGGACGACCCTGTGGGGGCTGTGGAGGTCAAATTTAGCACCATTGGGCTCATCTGCAGCCTGACCAACTCCAGTTAGTACTCGGCCTGAGCACTGGATTCATTCATTTACCGCAAAACCTTATTGATTATATACTGGACAGACGGTGACCCCCCACACACCCCCGCTGTGGAAGATCTGAGTCTCTTTCTCTTTCTCCCAGGCTTGCTGAGGGAGGAGATGGAGTCTCTGAACCTGAGGGAGAGCCTGAGTAAGCTCTCCAACCACGCCAGCTCCAAGCTGGCCTCCCAAGCTGACACGGTGCTGGCTGTCCTCTCCGAAGCCAGCTAGACCGACCCCACCGCACCGCCGCCGCCGCCGCCTGGACCTGACCCCGACCCGACCTGGCTGGAGGTGAACGGCGCCCTCTGCTGTTAGTCCTCGGAGACAAAGCAGAGCCCCACCGTCCACCAGCTGGCCCCGGCCGCACCGTCACACCCGAGAAACTGGGCGTGGAAACGTCCGCCGAGAAGCAGCAAAGGGACAGAAAGGAGAGCTGCATTTTCATGGCTTTACGTTTGAACCGTTCCAGTGCTCCTTAGCAAGGATACCGAAACCCACTTAGATTTAATGACCGTGTACAAAAAATAAATAGCACAATGTATTAGCCGCTAGGCATGCAGTGAGTACTTAAGGCTACATGGAATTGTCTCTTAGCAGCCAGTTGAGTGTGTGCAGTGGTCTAGTATCTGTGAGGAGCACCTCTGTCCAGTGTGTCCCTTTGTGCGTCACTGTACCAAAGCCTCCTCTGTTCCCTTAATAATCCCACATCATTGAAGTTTATTTTTAAAATAAGAAGTGTATATTTTAATATGTTAAATGATACTGATATGTCTGCGGTTAAATAAGGGGTTACGGAGAATGGACAGATGATCCTGTTCATGTTATACAACACCACACTGTGGCGGGGAGACACCGGGACGACTGCAAGGCAGGATGCAAGATATTTCTGCTGAGGATATCCATCCATTTTCTGAAACCACTTTTCCTAGTCAGGATTGTGAGGGGTTTGGAGCCTATGGGCGTAAGGCAGGGAACAACCAAAATGGGGCACCAACCCGTGGCAGGGTGCACGCACACACCACAGTTTGGGAACTCCAGTTAGCCTCTGCATGTCTTTGGGCTATGGGGGAAAACCAGAGTATCCGGAGAAAACCCCACAATGACACAAGGAGAACATGCAAACCCCACACACAGAACCCAGGCAGATTCTCGAACCCAAGTCCCACAGGTGTGACGTGACAATGCTGACTACTGCAGCACCATGCTACCCCCAGGCATTTGAGGATATTATACAGGCACAAACTGGTATCTTTACCAGCGTGTTACCCTGAGGAAAACATACCCTCATTATGCCATAGCACTCATTATAAAACCAGATAATTATCTGCTAAAAGATAAGAAATGTGCACATCAGTGATATAGTACAACATCATGACTACACAGGGGCAGATAGTCTTTCTAACTGGTTTAGTCTTACACAAGAAATGACAGCCTAAAGTTGTATGTCCCTATTCCACCACTAGGTGGCGATATTAGCATTAATGTGATTTTATCAGAGGCTTGTGTTTGACGTCAGGACCACTGAAACATTGCTGTGATTTCACAACTGTTCGTCCCCAGGGTTAACTGTGGTGAGGAATTAAAAGCTTTCGTGATAGAACGGGCCTATTTTAGAATAGCTTCTGTGTTTACTGAATACAAAGCACTGTGTTTCCTGGACCCAGTACTTCTTTTATTCAGATGCTGTGAAATTCATAAAAAGCGGAACAGAAAATCATGTCGCTGTAGTTTAATATTTATACAAGGACACAGTATTTGTCTGTTATCATGCTGCCTCTAAGCAGCTGCTAACTTTATGCATTAATGCCACTGGTTACTTGATAAGGCAGATTTCAGTGTTTTTGCAAACCTATGCTGTGACTTCAACTAGGAACCTTTGGGATACAATGGGGTGTCCACGCCTCCCACGGTGAGACGAAGGGGGGATCAAACCAGCTCAGAACAAGCTAACTGCTATGGCAGATGGAGGAAGGAATCAGAAAAAGAGGAAAGGAGAGCTGGAGCCGAGAAGGAAAGGGGGAAGTGGAAATAAGTGTAACTGGGAGAGAGCAAAAACTGGTTTGAGAAACACTGGTGTAGAGTATCTGAATGACACTTGATACCCTGGTCACAGGTGTAAATCGCAACAGTATCCAGTCATTATGAGAGAGGGTACTACTGTATCATGATGTGGGGGGTGAAGGGGGGGGGGGTGACATAATGAGGAGCAGTGAGTGTGAATTTTAGTAGCAGGCCACCCCAGCTTTGGTGTTTCCTGACTGAACATGACCACTGTATATGTAGAATCCCCAACCCCACCAGAGTGATCAACTTGTATATACAACCAGGGCTCCCTCTAAGGGGTTGCAGTTACAATGTGGCCACCCCCTCTTGGCGCCCCACATCAAAATAATAAAAGCAAGATATGGATGGAAGTGGCACCATGCAAATCACACAGTACGGTGTAGCCACGCCCACATATTTAATCCAACCAATCCAAGTTTTCTGCAGGTGTCACTCTATAAAGTATGTATTAAACCTGACAGCAACAACACTTTGTATAAATAATGAGCTGGAGCTGCCACTTGGTGGGGGGGGGGGGGTCACAACTGCTATGACATGAAACCTTCAGGGACTGAACATCGACAAGATATCAGGCGCAGATCGTGACCAACCTCCATATGGCAGTCAGGTGCTTGGTACAATGATGTTGACATAATGTTGGTATAATGTTTTTGATGAGATTAGCATCAGAGTCCCCCACCAATGACAGAAGCCGACTGCTTGGCCCCGGCCCGCACTTTGATTCCCGTCCGACCTGCAGGCAGAATGGCAGCCGCGTTCCGCCGTGGAATTCCGACAATGCGTTTAAGAAATGCAAAGGGAGCGCGGAACAATGGTGGCGTGCCCCCGCCAGGTGGTGAGTGGCAGACAGGGCATTGCCCCACCCGGGCAGAGCGGAGCGCTCATTCACGACGTTTAGGGGCGTTTGTGGTGGCGATGAAGGGAGGTGGGATGGGGGTGGGTTTCAAAGGATGGCGGCCATGTCAGTGTGAGGAGGCGGGGGGAATGGGTGCAGGGCTGGAGACTGGGAGCGGACGAGGGCGCACTATACTACCTGGAAATACAGTGAGATTCTGACATGGGAATGCTGGCTTCTGAATTTTGCATATCTGTGTGAGGGTGTGACAACGCTGATATACTCAGGCGCTATAAATAGCAGATGTAAGTGTACAGTAATCATTGTTGGTGACGGCTTCTCGGAACAGAGGACGAGAGAACAGGATCGCTTCTCCTTGCGGGATTGATCTGTCCAGAAGTAGGGAACCATCAGTCTTTACCAGTGCACAGGAAACCCCCCCCCTCCCTCAGGCCCCGCCGGATCCGGTTAGACCAGGTGTGGACAGGTCCGCTACACAAAGAAGCAAGGGCTTCCCCGCCATTTTGTGCGTCGGGGAAGGTCAGGTTACACAGCTTTTGTGGCTAAACTTAATCTCACGTTTGATTGGTGGCCTTGACCTGTAAGTCTGTCTCTGACTTTCTCTCGTAACCCATTGAGGATTGCGTGGCTCCTACTGAGCTACTTAAGGAAATATTTTTAAGTATTTTAAGTATTGATGGAATTATACAGATCTAACGTTTTATTCTGGTTATTTTTACAAAATGTATGTATTTTTTAAAATTCTGGTGATATTTCGGGTGGTGATTTATAGGTCCCTGTGTCCCCTTTAAGGTCTGCCTGTCACTGCTGATGTGTGTGCATGTTTGTGTGTGTGCGTGGCTGGAGTAGGGCTGTCTCAAGTTTGATGGAGGAGGCGTGACGAGGACGGGGGTGGGGGGGAAGGGGCGGTGAAACCTGCAGCCGCTCACCTGCAGCCGGACGGATCACCTGTGAACGCCGGCATACCTCAGCACTGCGGCAAAGCATACGGCAGCCACAGCGCGTCAGACAGGCTGGTTGGCCCCCCGCAAAGAGCACCACCGACCCCCGGCCAGAGCAGGTAAGATGACCGTTGTCCCGCTGTCATTTTGCGGTGTAAAAGCTGGCGGAGTTGTGCGAGAGGCAGGAGTGACTAGGCAGGGGGACTTGGTCGTGCGTAGGTCACGCCGAGACGGGCTCCTGTCCGCGTGCGCCTGGCTTGCTCCATGCCGGAGGCTGTCCTGAAGGTGTTCTACTTCTGTTCTGCGGCTCGGTTTGCTGCCAACAGATGATTCACAAACACTCTCACCTCCTGTATAGTTTAACAGCCACTAAGCTAGTTGGAGCACTGGGGTTCAAATAATATATTTGTTTAAATAAACCAATTACCGTCTGAAAAATCATTAAACGGCTGCTCGTAGCCCCCACCCCCCCTCAGGAGCCAGCAGACCTACATGTGTACGAGTTTAATGTGTAACGAATGGCGGCGAAATCCTTCTCTGCCCTTGTCCTCTGACCTGGCAGTGTTCTTCACTAGAGGGTTATGAAAGAGAGCAGGAAGGAAGGCTTCTCTGGCTCAATCTGAGCCCCGCCATCGACCTCGGCTCTCAGCTGCCGAGATACCACACGAGCCGGAGCCAGTTCGCCCCAAACTCTGTCACGGCCGTGCTGGGGAAACGACACGCTCGGTGTGGACAGGAGTGTTCGTGACTCCGCTTATGTTTACCTGAGCTTTCAAAACCGATAAGAGAGGGAAGCAGCGGAGAGCTGCCATATAAAGGCAGACCTAAACGAGGGGAAGTCAGCTCTTGCCTGTGGTGGTATTGGGGAATCCAAAGCCACACATACTCCTTTGATCACGCTCATTCCGGCCCCAACACCACATGAACAGGGGCTTCCCGTTTCTGGTGAGACGTTGGGAATAACGCTCCAAGAGAAAAGCTGTGGGGGGGGATCACTGAGGTTTGGAAACATGCCGGCTCAAAGGTAGCAAGCGGACATTTGAAAGCTGCGTCTGACCAAAGAAGGACAAGGGCGTGTGGCGAATGGACTGTCAAACGGGCTTCTAAGCTGCCAAGGGGGGGTGCAGCCTGGACACAGCGGACTTCTGCTGCCCCGGTGAGTTTTACCTAAGACACCGAACACACCGTCCAATCAGCATCTGTGAACTCCACTGTGGCACAGTCTCCTGTTCTTGAAATGGAATTAGATAGACTTGGTCGAAACAAACAGGTTACATGTATGTATGTATTATACGGAGTACCTTCGGTTAATCACAGACTACACTACGACACGTACATATGCATCTGGGGGGGGCAGCATGCACAAAAATCGGCACGTGAGGTCTTGTAGTTCTTCAGCTGCACAGCTGCACTCTGGCTGCGCAGTCTACACCGACCCCCATGAGCTGCTCGTAACCTGACCTGTTCCATATTATCAGCAGGGGGTTGTTTATTTTTTCAGGCTAGCCAAACTGCCACCGGGCTACTTTTAGACCGTCCCTCCCACAGAGCCGGACGGCCAATCCGGAATGATCTGGAACCGATACCTTTCCTGTCCAGATGTTCAGGCATTTTTTAATCAGAGGTGTTCTTATAATATTATGAGCCTATCAGCTGCCGGGTAGTTCCTTTATTAAAATCTCATTCTGAAGATATCCACACTCAACAACAAATGAGGGAAAATCAGTAAATGTCAACAGAGCATGTATCCGCAATTCGTGGTAGTTCCTCCTGAAATAAGAACATAAGAACATAAGAAATTTACAAATGAGAGGAGGCCATTCGGCCCATCAAGCTCGTTTGGGGAGAACT
>JAABNY020000116.1:1108494-1121471 GCA_015164015.2 Brevimyrus niger | reverse complement strand
CTACCCCCAGGTGGCCCCGCCCGTGACGGGTGATTTGTGGCGCTCAGGGGGGCTCTTCAACAGCCCCCCCCCCTCTTTGTCCCCCCCCTATCCCTGCCTGGTCCCCCCCCCCCCCCCCACCACCACTCCACTCCACCCTCCCTTCTCCTCGCACAGAGACAAATACGAACCCCCTCCCTGCTCATTTTCAACCAACCTCCCCTTGTCCCTCCCCTTCAGAAAAGACCTGGTCGGGGACTGAAGATCTGCGACAGAGCCTCTCATTTGTAATCTGATGAAAGCAGAGATAATCTCGAGGCCGACTCCATCTTGGTTGCCACTGTAGCAGGAGGAGGAGGAGGAGGTGGAGACTGAGAAAGGGGAGGGTCGATCGGGAGGTCACCTGTGGATGTGAAGGAGGAGGCGGCTTTCTGTTCCTGCCGAGGTCCGGGAGCGACGTGGGAGGTCTGCGGAGCTCCAGGGACACATGAACTCCGAACCGAGGAGGCAGAGAGATACAGTGTGAGGAGGGGGAGAGGAAGAGGAGGAACGGGCCTGCTCTGTACTCGTCTTCTCAGGTAAACTGCCCACGGTGTTGGGGGATCTTATTGTTCAGTCAGAGCGCAGGGCAGGTTGATGGGGGTTTTGCTGGTGGCCTGAGTAAGATATGCCGAGTGGGGGTTGGGGGGGGGACTCAGAATCTCCCCAAGGGGAAAAAAAAGGTGGGCTGGCCCTGAGAGGTTTCCGTTTAGCCGTCTTCCCGTCCTGTTACGCCCAAACAGCTTCAGGATAATTTTTGCAGTGCGTGGCTGGGGCATGGGGGTGGTGAGGGGTGTTGGAGAGTGAGGGGGGTTGGTAGAGGGGTGGGGGGGGGGGTCGCGCTTGTGGGCTGAGCGGACTCGACTGAGATGCACCTGGTAGGCGCAGGCTGACCTTTCTAAAGTCCACACTCTCGCGCTCACACAGTACTTCAGGTAGCTCCTTATCCCCGGGGCTGTGACATCAGCCTATCTGCTGACCTCACTGTACGTGATTTTTAGGGAATACCTAAAAAAAATATCTAAAGTGGTATTTTTTTTGCTTTTACTTATTACAGCCAGTGATGGTCTTTACATCGAAACTCTGTCACAAGCGCAGCACAGAGACACAGAATATTGTTCCGTTTATGTTAAACAGCAGTAGTTCCCTGTCATCTGGATCAACCAGAGAGCTGCATTAATGACTTCTGTTTATAAAATGTCATCAGAACAGAAGCCTTTGTGTTTTTTAATGAAGTAGATTTCCTACGTAAAATGACATCCATTCATTCGGAAGCCATTACAAAATCTCGTGAAGGTACCCGAATGAAGCTCTGTGTTTTGGCTAAAGCTCCTCATCTTACTCTGCTTTTGAAACGTCACGCGACCGGCGTCTGGGCTGAGCACCACACTGCAGGTTCTTATTAATGAGCATTTGTGGGTGAACCGAAAAGACAGACGGGCGCCGTCACGCCGCACCACCGGACACGGCAGCGGCGAGGACAGACGGGTTAGCTGGGGCACCGCTGATCCACCGGGCGAATACCTTCTCGCAAGGAGCGGAAAAGTGGCCTGAGGCCTGGTATATTATGGCAGCATTAGTTAAATGGACCGTGGGGATGAATCCTGGGTGGGATGCATTGTTCCTTTGTGCAGGTTAAATGGCTGTTTCACTGAGGCTCTGTGAAGATAATATGCTGGTCAGTCTCAGTCATTGTGAGGGTATCAGTCATTGTATGGGTGTTGGCTATTAAATCAGGCAATGTAATGTTAATGGATCAATTGTGATAATGGGGATAGTTGTTGGTTCATAGGGGTGTGGCTTTCAAACAGGGTCAGCTGGTCCTTATTGTTTGGTTTGCAGGTTCTGAAGGGGTCTGGCCTTCAGTCTGTTGGTACACTGGGACGGGTGCTGGGAAATGAAGCATTTTTAAGAAAAGGTGCTATAGAAACAGGACAGCAATGAAGGGAAACTGGCACTTGGGCTCGCTTCTGCTGGAGGTATGCTAGCTCCTCAGCCGCAGGGGGGCGCCGAAGTTCCTCAGCCGCGGGGGGGTGCCCACATCCCTCAGTCAAACGGCAGCATAACACCAGTAGCTGATGGATTGATATGACCTCCTCAGAAACAAAAACATCAGTTTGCTAGCCTTTAGACCACTGCATTTTCAGAACAGCTGATTCATGTGGATTAGCAGTCGCTTTAGATGTGGACAAAAATGTTATAAGGCTAGAATAAGGTGTCAATAGAAAAGTGGCTGCATTCCCCATATGACTGCAGGTCTCTCGCAATCCAGTCCTATTACAGTATTACAGTATCCCAGTAAGTTTAGACAGGTGCGGATGTCCCCACGTTCTATTGCCCATGACCTCCGGCCCTCCGCCTGGTAGGAGCATCACATGACCTGGGCCCAATTGGGAATGTCCTTCCACATGGAAGTGGCCTGTGCAAAGATGGTCATCTGCACATGCTTGCACAGGGCTGTCAACTGTAGTGAAATTTTTATTACTCATAACTTAACCCCTTAGTGTTTGGAGGTTTCATCACAAAGCTCGCGGCTGATCTTCTGGGCCTGATCTCCTTCATACAGTAGCTGGCCCTACATTACCAGTCCATGCCGATCCCTCGCCTCCCAGGTTGTGTCAGTGCTGCCTGCTGTCTAGTGGAGAGCCTAAATGCTCTCCTGCAGGAAGCCGTAGGGCCCATGCGTTCTCCGTCGATCTTACAGATCAAGTTCCCCTTAATCAGCGTCTTATACATCTCTCATCCTGTGCTGTGATGGGGGGTCTGCTCATATTTCTCGGCAAGAGCCAAACAAGGATCAGGGCAGCAAAGCATTTAAACTAAGACTGAGTGGCAGCCGGTCTTTGTCCTGTCGGGAGCACAGCCTTGTCGTGCTACATAGAAAATGAAACCATCCCTTCTGAAAGACATCTAAACATCAAAGGTATAAAATGGTGTGTAATATAACACAGAGAAAAAAAGTTGCGGGGAAAAACAAGAAATGCTCTTCTGTCTTTTTTCAGTGTCCTCCTCATGGCGGAAAGCAGGTGCCCTGCATCTGACACCCTCCCTCCGGAGGCCGTCGATGGTGCCCCTCCGAAGAGCACGAGCGCCTCCTCCGCACACCTGAGGCCCAAGGAGAGTGGGCTGGAGCCGCCGCAGGATGACTGGCGGGGCGGGGCTTGCACGGCGGAGGTGCCAGCCCGCCGCGATGGGGCGCAGCCTCGCTGCTGTGCCGGGCCCCCGGGGGGTGCGGAGAACCACCGGCCCTGTGCGGAAGACGGCCGCAACCTGGCATGGAAGGAGAACCACGTGGCTTCAGCAACCAGCACGGACCAGAGAGGAGACCGGCTGGAGCCGGCCAAGCAGCCTGTGCAGCGGAGCCACTCAGACAGCCTGCACAGCTCCAGGGAGACCCCAAGGCCCCAGGTGCGGGAGGCGGGCTTCCCCTGCCAGTGGGTGAACTACTGCAGCAGGGAGACCCCGGGCTGCCCCTCGCTAGTGTGCAAACAAGCCATGCAGCTGCAGCAGAACAACACCGTCACCGTCTGCCAGTGCGGCGGCGGCAGCCCTGCCCACCCACTCAGCAGTGTCCAGATTTGTGTGCCCAGCGCTGGGGAACCAGATGCCCCGCGTGTCAGCTGTGGGGAGCCCTGCTACGGCCCCCATGTACACGCATGTAGCCTGGGAGACGCGTGTGCAGCCTTCTGCCACCACCTGCCCATACCCGCGCCTGCGCCCCTCCCGCCCAGGCTGCTGGATGCTGAGCGTGGAGGCCAGAGGGCGCCGCATCACCACGTCGACCGGCTCGCCTTCCCCCGGCTCGTCACCTCCGTCAGTGAGACGGGGCTGGACACCAAGAGCGTGACGTGCTGCTGCGGCGGGGACCACATCGAGCGGAGCACCGCCCGGCCAGGGGAGGGCAGGCAAACCCGGGACGCGGGCACCATGACGTCCCACCGGGACCTGAAGGATGTGGGCGTGCAGGTGGGTCAGTCCCAGTCCACCACGCCGCCACACGTGTTCCCCGAGGTCAGCCTGGTGGAGGAGACAGAAGCCGGGGAGGCAGCAACACAGAAGTCCCCAGTGAGGGAGGTGGCGTGGGATGCAGAAGGCATGACGTGGGAAGTGTACGGCGCCTCTGTGGACCCCGAGGAGCTGGGCCTGGCCATCCAGAAGCACCTGGAGCTGCAGATCAAGGAAACTGCGACTCGTGCTGCCAGGCTGGTCCGACAGGACACGGCGTCATCCCAGCAGAGCGGGCGGCGCAGGAAGCGGGGCGGCGGCAGCGTGATCAGCTCGCTGAGGAACCCCGCATGCTGTGCCCGCTCCAGTGCGGCGGTGGACTGAGGACGGCGCCACACGGAGACTGTGTGGATGGGCAGTGGCAGCCATAAAATGCAAAAAAAATTATGAGGGAAGGAGAGAGGGAGGGACAGGCTGGCCCAGGCAGGGGAGGAACAGGCTGGCCCAGGCAGACAGCCACTGTCATCACCCACAGACACCGCCTTCACTTCCACCAGAGAACCTGGAAATGCACTGTGCTCAGATCAGTTTGTGTCCCCTTTTGCCAGACCTGCCGTCCTCTGCATTCCGGATCAGCGGGCACGCCAAAATTCAGCGTTTCCCACGCCTTCGCCCACCCAAAATGACGGGATGGGAAATGGGCTCGCAGCCGTCAGCGGGCACAGGCAGCTCGCCCACAGCCGACGCCGGAGGTGTGAGCCGAAACAAAACAACAAGCTGGCCCTCCAGCGACAACAAAAGCTGAGTCATTTCGCCAACTGTACGGAAGGAGGACCAATGGAAAAAAAACTCGGTGATGGGGATACGATGGTCAATGCTGTTATCACGAGAGAAACCGAGGGCCTTTATAACTTCTGGTGAAAGTTATATATTGTAGCTGTAAATACCCCTGTGCTATAGGAGAGTTACTTCCCATTTTCACTTGAGTGTGTGAGAATATAATGACATTGTTATGTGATATCACTCTACCGTAAATGCTTATCTTACCATCTCATGCCCATAAAAGAATGTGTATCTATTCTAGCAACACTGTGATTAAAACGATAATATTGCCCACGCTGAGCATTAAAAAACGGAAATCTGGTGATAAACTACATAAGCCTATGTTGACCCCTCAGTGTTGACATTCCAAGGTCATAGGTGATTCGGGGTATGAGTCGATAGCGAGTGTCATAGGCCAGTTCGTACCCAGACGAAAACCACATTCCAGGCTGACTCCAAGCAGGGGAAAAGAGCCGTATCGTCATGCCGCTGTGTTAAGTCACGCCCGATATACCTGCCTGCTGCCTTCCTGGGCTGCTGAAACAGGTAGCAATGAAATGTGACGGACCGGAAGAGCTGGGGTGTCACGAGCTGAGATAAGGGCCGGGGCAGGTCCTGTTCTAGCTGCAAGTTCCTGAGCCGGCGGCAGATGCATCTCGGCAGGCGAGCGCCTTCAAAACCGACGGCCAGGTAGCCTAGATACTCCTCCGCTTAAACACACAGGCCTTCACCTGAGGAGAGCCGCACGCCCGTCGTGAGCACGACATTGATGGAGCTCATGTTGCTGCCAGCTGCTCATTTGGTCGCATTTCAGGCATCCAGTAGGAAACGGCGACCTTTAGGTCCCACAGCGATAATGCCCATTGTGAGTCGTTCTTCTCCTCACTTCCCGTGTGGTGGGTCACTGTTTGTGGTTAAACAAAGCCTTAGCTGAGTGTGTTTGTGAAAGTTTGTGTACAGCTGCCACTGTCCATACCATGGTTCAAAGTTCACTAACACAAAAGTTAAAAATAGGGGGGAAACACTGGCACACAAACACACATACCGATAGCCACGGGTTTTCTAAGTAATATTGTTATAAGTCATAGAAGTGACGTGTCTTTTTCAGGAGCGGCTTGGCTGTCTCGCTCCCGTTCGTTTTCGGTACCTGATGTTTACACTATGTTTCGACCGTTGGTGGTTCAGGCATCAACTTCCGCCCTGAGGTTTTTAGATGCTTTTCCAGTCATGAGTTTATGCTCAGCGATGTATTAAAGCAATCGAAGACTCACTGACCCACACGTGTTTGTAAAGAACTCTGTAATGTTTGGTGTTTGCCAAATCTAAGCAGCGTCTCCCCAGGAACTCACTTTGGCGCCCAACCTATGTGGCCTCTGGGTGCTAAAGGAGTTGCTCCCCTTTCCCTCAGGACTGATCCAGGACGATACAGGGCATGGCTTGGAGCCTCACTGGTCTGAGATCAGTACACCCCAATCGGAGTTAGCTTCTCTCAGCTAATTAACAAAGCATGTTATCTGGCATGTCCCAATTCTCCAAGGGTCCAGAATATAATATTTTAATTCCATGTCCTTTCCCTGGAGGCAAGGTGAGGGGAAGCTGCATCTACAAATCCATGAAGCACTCGCTGGGAGGGAATTTGGTGTGGAGGCTGCAAGCCCCTGTGTCTCCACACTGCTCCTGCACTGCACCATGCTAAAGGGAGTCACTGCGACCTTGACCAGCATGTTCGCCTGTGCAGCTGACAGTAGTGGGTCCAGGGAGACCATCCCATAGCATTTCAAACAGGGTTCCTAATCTCTCTGGTTACTGGTCCTCACTACACTTCATGAGCACGAGGACGTAATTCATGCCATTTGTCTTTTGTTCACTCACATTAATGTATATATGTTGGTTTATATATGAAATATATATATTTTGTTAAGACACATCTAATAGTATTCTCAGGGGGCTTCTGTGTTAAACCATCTCCCCAGGTGTATTTGTATCTCTTTATCTACAATTAAAAAACTTCAAAATGTTCTAGCAAATCTAAAGGGGTGATGAGTTAGCTGAATACTCTGGCTCATCTGTCCACTGTCTGTATTCTAGTGTTGTGGATCAAAATTGATTGTTGGCTATGTATTTTGGAACTGTTTTAATTGTTTAAAATATCTATCTGAATAAAATTTACCAATAAACTCAGCAGCTGTAAACCAATTTAAATCTTTAAATCGGTTTGTATGTCAAATGCTTTCATCATTCTCCGTAGAAATGGTAACTCTTTAAATTGTTTCCAAGTATTGTCGCAATGACAGTGCCATCTAGTGGACAATGGGGTACGTGTATTAGTACAGCTTTAATAACACGATAATAACCGATATGTTTAACTGTGCTATTAGTAACACTGATTGTTAACAGAAAAGCCCCAGTCAACATCAGCTATACAATGCAGACTGGCACAGATAACACAGCCGTTGTTCCTTCAACTGAACTGTGCAAACACTTTCATCTACATGCTGTGTAATTACTGAGGTCGTTTCAAAGCGGATTATCCAACTAAAACACATTGTAAATAAAAACTATTGAAGAATAGCTTTGTGTCAACTGGCCAGTGGTTGGACAAGTACTCAATTTTTCATACTTAACTAGAAGTAAAGATACCACAATAAAATTTTGCTTAAGTAAAAGGCATCTAGTAAAGTAGAAAACGCCTGGTTTTAAATGTACTTAAAGTAAAAAGATAGTACAAGTAAAAAATTAAAATGGTAAAAAGATTAAAGTTAAAATATAGCAGAGTGAAAGTAAAAGTTTCAATAACGTGAAATACTCAAGTCAAGTGACATACATCTAGTAACGTCCAACGAAGTATTTGCACTTTATTGTTTTATACCTGAGTATCTGACACTTTACTACATGCTGTGCTCTTTTCTATCCCTGAGTGGTGAAACTAGCTTCTTACAAAAGCGACAGCACTGATGTGTCTTGGAATGCCCCCCAATAGTGAAAGTCCTGCCGGTAGTCATCTCATTGTGAAATGTTTATGTACATCATTACACATTGATGTGCTGTCATCATTAAAAAACTATAGAAAGTGACATTATTGTAACTGCCGGTGTTATGCTAAAAAAGGCATACCCACCGTACAATTATTGTAACAATGCATGCCTGTCTCTAAATGACCGATTGGTCACTGATCTGAAACGATTTCAGCTACTTTGTCAATTTAGGCTACGGTAGTGCTAACCAACACCCCCCCCCCCCCCCCCAAAAAAAAAAAACCACTGATCCCCCAAAACCCTTAAAAGCTCGACTCGACAGAACGACCAGCATATTTTCTAAAACTGCGCGCTACATTTACAGAAATGGAGGCAAAACAACTGAAAAATATGTTTGCAGACAGGATGTTGACTTAAATTCGATCATAAACTTTACATATAATAGATGTCAATGCTCCATTAATATATTTTAAATTCATACATATTATAACACAGTAGGACTTGCCAGGGGAAAACGCATGGATGGATGGATGATGGATGGATGGATGGATGGATACTTTGAAACATCACAAGAGATCAAAATGCTGGTTATTAAATACATTTACATCAGAGAAAACCACGAAGAGTTGTAACAGACCGCACTACATAATTTTTAAGTCTCTCCAGATGTGAGACAAAACTGGTACATGACTCTCGATTGACTGATATAAAATTTCCATCTTCGCATACAGGCAAGGTAAGTTCGCTATGCATTGTGACTGAAGAAAGTTTCGTGAGATAATGTTCGTTCAGTCAAACAACAGCAGAAGAGCTCGCGAGCTATGGCCGGCACAGCAGTGCCACCTCGTGCTCAATGTTTGAACCGGTGGGGTTGTAAAGACTCCGAGATCTCGCGATGGGAGACACCCTCGTGCTTCCAGGACGAAGTTTGACAGCCCTGTCCCATATGCTGACATTGACGGTGTAGAAGTGAAAGTGCCAGTAACTGTCTTTTAAAAGTATTTTAATTTATATTGTATACATAGAAAATATATATTTAGCTAGTTGTCACGATGAATTTCAACTCGAAGGTGCTACATAACGGATCTAGGTAAGAGACAGTAATTGGAAAAAGATACTCTTTAGTGTATTTAACATATGTTTTACATACTTAGAATCATTTGAAACGAAATAAACGTTAAATGTTCCAGTAACTATAATGGTAATTGTTATATCCATACTTAAATGATAACCACTGTCTTAGAAAATGTGGTATTTTAAAACTTGTGGCGCAAGGGGGTTCGAGACGTACGGCGTTGGTTACAATTAGTGATGTAGTTCAGGGCACACAATCTAATTCGAACGGAAGTGTATCGTTCAGGAGGTTTAGATGTGTGTCATTGAGGAGCGGTGTGACAGCATTTTGACACCACGCCTGCTGTGTACAGTTTATGCTTTTGGGATGCACAGCCCTACGGTAAAACATGTAAAAGGCAGCGTTTAAAAAGTCGCTTTGAAAACCCTGCGCTTGAGCACAGCTTGTGCTGCCCTCTGTGGGCGGACGCTTGCATCTCTTCTGGCAAAATGATCCTTTCGGTGGTTGTCTTAGCAGTGGCGCGGTTTTCCCAGCAGCTCTGTTTATCAGGGACTATTTGCTGGATGTGCATCGTGGGTTGAAACCCCTACGACTTGATTTGGTCCTGCCTGCAGGATAAGGAAACTGCTCCCGGATCTTTTGCTTCTTCTGTTCCTCTCCAGTGACCACAACTTCTCAATCATAGAAAGTGACCTCTGTTTGTGGGTCAAGGTATTTAGTGCTGTTTATTTTATTAAAGCACACTATTAGCAGGGCAGAAACAGAGAAGGTCTTTTGTGAAAATATTTCAAAGAAATAATAAGCAGGTCCTGCAGTTGATCAGTGACAATAACTATTACAGTCTAATTTGGGCCGAGTACTTAGAGCATAATTAACATTAAATATTTTGGTGGCTTTGGAGTTTCAACAAGGAGTTGCTTCAGGTATAGCTGGGCTTGCTTTGTGCCAAAGACCATGACTGACTGCTACACAATCCCAGCTGTCTCCCTACGTGCTGTAGATATAGATTTAATTAAATGTTAACTGTGAATATTGAAGCATTTTGTCAGTCGTTACTGGAATATGTTTGTTTTCAGTACAAAAAACACCGTACCACCAAGTAGTTTCCAATAATAATACTTTCCGCTCACCACACTCCTCGGAACAGCGTTTGTTTCATTGTTATATTTGCGTTGTCTTGCAATCAGTTTAATGCTTCTTTTTTTCCCATAATTTCCATAATTTAGACATGATTTATACTTACAGTCATTTGATTCATCTTGCTTAATCAAAAATCCCATTTCATTGATTAGCCCGCAAATAATTAGACACACTTCCACACACCCAAATTAGACATTTCTGATTGGTTCCCCCTCCTTCACCGTTAGCTTGGTGTCTGGCCAGATGTCAGCTAAGCGTCCGCCCAGCGCTGACCCAGGAGCACTTGGTTACCACATATATATGTAGCCAGTAGTCACAGTGAGTTTCAAGTTAAAGGTGCTTCAGAACACATTTAGGTAAGAGACAAACATCGGAAATACATAGTTAGTTGTTAGTATATTTGGCATAAATGTTTAATATACTTGGATTCATTTGAAATTAACCTAATTGTGTTAAATGTTCCAATAACTATAATAGTGGTTATATTCATATTTGAAGGATAACTACTGTCTTAGTCAGCAAATGTGATTTTGAAAACTGCTGGTGCAAGGGGGTTAGAGACGTATGGTGTGCACAAACCAGCTTCCATCTAGGGTTATTCTTAAATCCGCGGGAAACACCAGGACAACTTACCCTAAATAATAATAGTATTTAATACAGTAAGTAATGTAGATCAGGGGTAAACCGAAATAAATCAATATTTATAGATGACCTGGTAAAAAATATAAATTCTTGTCAATTTAGGTTACAGTTGAAAATAACATGCAGGTGTAACATTCAGGAGGTGTAGGTGTGTGTGATTGAGGAGCCGGGGGACAGCATTGTGACAGCATGCCTGCTGTGAGCAGTTGACAAGCATTCGGGGCCAGGTGAGACCAGGCATGCTGCAGTTCTGTAGAGCTTCAAAACACTGCAAGAATTACTTTTCTAATTAGTACTCAAACCTTCCACGGGATGTTTCAACCTTTGATTGTTATTTCTCTTTTATTTTATGTTAATCAACTAGTTCCCCTTCATATGGTGCCAACACTGGTCCAGTATTTTAGACCACCCTACATCCCTTGTCCCCCAGCCTTAGTCAGAGGAGAGTCACTTTAGTAACTGTTGCTACCTACTGTTCCTTGGTGGCTATCAGTACCCACATTTCCCTACCTTCACTAAAATTGTATCGCCAGTATAAAATTGAGTAAGTGTCAAGCTGAAAGATTAAATCTGATAAATGGAATAAATATAAAAATTAAATGCAGCCTAGTCTGTAAACGTGAGAATCACCCCTTAAAACACTAAACGACTGATACCACAATTTTTTTTTCTAAGTCTGCTAAACTTCCACTCAGGAATAGAACAGATTTGTTTTTTTTTTTCCCTTATAGCGAGCACAACATGACATGCCAATCTGTACAATAAACAACATCATAGATGGCTGGCGCTGATTTTATTTTCCGCTAATGTTTAGTTGTTAGTTTATTTAAAAATGCATGAAAACGTTTCTGAAAAAGCAAGTTTAACAAATTTTGAGCAAAGCAGCTTGCAGTCTCAAAACAGCAGAGCTCTAAAGGGGATGTGCACTTGATTGTGTTTAAGGTTCCCATACTTTGTTAAAAAAAGATTTGAAGCAGATACACAGGCTCAGGAAGCCGGGTCAAGAAACTAGCATTTCTACGTTAACTTATTGCCGATGTCAACAAATTACTCAAAGCACTCAGTGCCTTTTATGTTTTATAATATACTGGCTTCCAGCCTTTATCTGTACATACGGTGTGTTACTCTTACAGTTTTGCCATTCAATGAGGGAATGTTTGCCAATATCTGTTTCAGTGTGGAAAAAAATGGTTTTCTTTAAACATATAGTGTATTATCTTAATTTTAAATTTGGGCACTGTGCTTAAATGATATTAAGATTGTTTTACACCCCCTTATAAGAAGAAGAAAAAGTTCTCAGAATACATATAAAGTCGGAAGGAGAGACTTGACTTGGAATCTGAAAAGTCCTGGGCCTTTACTCAGACTACCCCCTCAAAGACTTGACTACTCCACTTAGACTTGCATTTTGTGATTGTTGGAGTCAGCTGCTCCACCGGGTTCGTTGATGAGAAAGGATCACTTCTGGAGACGCGCTACAAGCAATAAATGATATTTTATTAATGCCGTGTTATAGATCGATCTGGGAACCAACCAGATCTCACCTCACAGCTCAAGCAGGCGAGTTTGAGGCAAGTTCCAAGTCCTTTCCCGCTAAACACACTTTTATAATATGTTTCAGAGGTTGCCTCGCATTTCAGTAATTTCCATTTTTGCGTTAGTTCTTTGCAAGCAAGTCGGCTCCCCCCTTTTCTGATTAAAGCAGACCTACACCCCCTTTTCTGATAAAGCAGAACTACCATAGTTACCTCCCTTGCCCCTCTTAGCAGAAATACCCACCCTTATTTCCCTTGAGTTTGCATATTTGTATATATATATTAAGAGTTCTGAGAATGCATAGTCTAGGTTCCAAGAACATTCGCAACACCAAAGAATGCCAGCAGATGCTTTCTGTTTTTCTTAAGCAAGCCTTAATTAAGCAAACTTGTTCTGGTCAGGCCATCTGCACTTAAATGCCCCCTGCCCACTTTAGCTGCTTTTTCTATCTTCCATGTGATCCACGAACATCTCTGGCATAAAGTAATTGCTACATTATATTAAAAGAATTATATTTAGTTGTTATTCCACTCCCCAATTTAAAGGTGAAGAGCCTTGCTTATTTTTTATTGAACTTCTGAGATGGATTATTTCAGCTGAATAATCAACTCCTAAGCACGTGGAGCCCCTCGTCGCTGCACGTGTGATGTCGCACTCGGCGACCTCCTCCGGAGGCCCCCTCCCCTTCGAATGGTGTACGTGCGGAATGCGAGTTTGCTTGTGGCCGCTGTGGCAGTGAGCTCCAGTGATGACGTCACAACATAGGGGGTTGTTCCGCCTCTCCCCGGCCCAGGGCTCTTTGCTCGTGATGGCAGCCAGCGATT
>JAABNY020000116.1:1078170-1096376 GCA_015164015.2 Brevimyrus niger | reverse complement strand
ATAGTCCACCAGAGGACACTCTACACTGTCCCTGTTGGCAATACTCGTGTATAATGCGCCACACATCCTGCAACCTGCTGATCCAGCCAGAGTCGGGCAGAGAGAACCAGTTATCTGCGAGTGAGATCATCGGTGAAGTGTGTTCATGGTGAGTTGGTCCCAAGACATACATTACTTGAATAACAATTAAAAGAACATCCCCATCAGTTCTTTTAACTCAAATAAGCATGACAAAATTCGTGACCATTATGTCCAGTTTTGCTGCTATTAAATAAGCCGAGAGTGAAGTGGGATTAGCTAGTAATTACATTACATTGTTACAGTGTAGTTGACTGACTGTCCTTTTAAGTTTTGACAATGCGACTGAAGTATTTCTTTAACAGCGTGACAATTATAGCAGTGAGACGTATCATCTCTCCTTGGCCTGTTATATTGAAAATGTATGTTTTGTAATTTGCAGTATGACGTTATCCATTGCTAAATTATGGCTCATCATAGACTAGCTAACCACAAAGCTAGCTAATGCCACTATCAGTGGAAGACCGCTAACGTTAACATTAATGAGCTTGGAAAGCACAACGAACTTATTCTGCCTAAATAAAGTAATGATTACTGTATTTATAACTAGCATATCTCTAGTTACAGTCCCTGCATTGTAAAATGCAAGTTAGACATTTGCCAGGAGTGAACATTTAGACATAGAAAAAGTATCAAACGTAGCTTGTGCATAAATGGTAGCTTTTCTTTTACAAGTGTGTGAAATCCAATGACGCCAAGTGTGCGTTGCAGACTGTCGTTCAGCCGCAGCATTAACGAATCACATAATGGATTTAGATCACTAAATAGTAGGTTTTAGAAGGCAGGCAGCAACTGCAGGGTGGTTGGGCTCTCCCTTAAAAATAGGGTGAGGAGCTCAGGCATTCGGGAGAGACTCAGAGTAGAGCCGCTGCTCCTCCGCATTGAGAGGAGTCAGATGAGGTGGCTTGGGCATCTGCTTAGGATGCCTCCTGGACGCCTCCCTGGTGAGGTGTTCCAGGCATGTCCCACTGAGAGGAGGCCCCGGGGAAGACCCAGGACACGCTGGAGGGACTATGTCTCTCAGCTGGCCTGGGAAAGCCTTGGGATTCCCCCAGAGGAGATGGAGGAAGTGGCCGGGGAGAGGGAAGTCTGGGTTTCCCTGCTGAGACTGCTGCCCCCGCGACCCGACCTCAGATAAGCAGAAACGAATGGATGGATGGATGGATGGATGGAATGTATCATAAATCTGATTGGATGTGCAAGGGAATCTTAAATTAAGCATCTATGGTTTGCCTTCTTGGATTGGTTGAGTGTTTTGCGCTAAACCTTTGCAGACCCGTTTATATGGGTTAATTCTAGGACTGGGGCTGGGAAATCTGATCTTGAGCTTGCTGGTTTTAAAATGCTTACATTTACAGCTGCCTCATGACCTTTTCAGAACTTGGTTGAGAATCGTTGTTTTAGAGTTTTCCGAGGGGAATAAAAAAACAAGTCACTGAGTCAGGAAGCAGCACTGATTGCCCTCCCGTTTGCAATCAGCAGCATTCATATGATACGGTAATCCAGCAGTCTTTATTCAGCCAAGAAAACATACGAGAACACCTGAATTGACTCCTATAAACAAAAGTGCATGGCTGGATTGTGTTTACACTGACCAAGGAGCTAAAACTTTTTTTTTTTTTGTAATGCGGGAAATATGATTAAAAAGCATCTCTTCTACTCATGGTAGGTTAGCTGTGACTTTTGACAATAGTATCTCTTCGATATTGTGCTACATGTGACACTTAATTAAAATAGATGTTGAAGCCAAGACAGTGACAGCTATAAACATTGGTGTCCATCTTCGCGGTGTCCATCTCCTTGGCAATAGATTTGCTCTTCTCTGATTGGTTGTTGCCAAGCGTCCATTGCCATGACTAGTTGCCCTGTCTCTTACCTGGTTGCTCGGCAATGTTGCCCTATGTATCATCACCTTTAAGAGAAACCATTAGCGGGCCGATGGGAGCGCCCTGAGCTGGGTGGCTGCGCTGACCCTAGCTCCATGTGCAAAGCACCGGCAAAGAGTCAACACAGGTGTGTTTGGTAGCACACTGGTTGAATACGGGGGAGGATATCGAGGCCGGACATGGTACTGAGAACGTACGTGACAGGCTGACAGCTGCCAGCGGCCGATGTGACCTTGGGATTTATAATCACACAACCCTGAATGCTGACTGCTGAAGATTCACTGAGGTCAAACTCAAGCGGGCTGCAGGTCTTGAGTAATGAACAACAGCAGCCCAGCTCAACGGCCTGTGTAAATCAAGATAATTTTTGTTGTTCTCTGTTACACACCGAACACTGAATTATCGGATTAAAGCCATCGAAATTTCAATACTGCTTTTTCTTAGTGCCAGACAGCATGCTGGGGAAAGGCACTGACTGGCTTCATGCTCCAGAAGTCATAATTACAGCACAGGCTATAATAGAATAAACTCACATTCTTTTTGTACCTTAAACACTTACTTAAATGCAGCTGCTACCTCTAAATTAAGCAAAAAGCAAAGAGACACTTAAGCAACCACTAGGAATAAGCAGCCATGCTTCTCACACCAGGCAGAGAGGAGCATGGGAAAAAGAGGAGGAAAGGAAGAAAAGTAAAACAAAAGGGGACCGAGAGACAAACGGCTCATCGCAAACACAGACGTACGCAGACGAGTCTACTCCTTTATTACCAACTGCATGATAATCAATTTACATTCAGTTACGCGATTCTAAAATACAAATGTGGTTGCCATGCTTTAAACTGTGTTTCTGCCATTTGTATTCTGAGCAGATAAATGTTGACAACCCCCCTGATGGGGTACATATATAAAACTTAAACTAAAAACCTCTTATTTGGAATTCAGACATTCTGTGGGCCTAGAAACAAGAAAGGTTTACTGAACCAAGGAAACTACTAGGTAATTAGTGTCCTCGATTCGCCAGCTTTCGTCAATTCAGTCCAAAGCTTACGATTCATAATTTTACCCCTCCGTAATTTTTGATGCATTACATACAGCTCAGGTTAAGCGCCATGCTAGGAATTACCTAAGTAGGGCCTGTCCCAAACCACTGTACGTCCTGTACTTTTATTACAGTTAAATGATTATCCCTGAAGGTCACAGGGCACTTCAGAGAGGCCTGACATATCCAAATCAATCAAACAAACTTGCCTTCTCGACCACCACCCTGCGCACGGTGTTACCTCTATACTCATTAAAATATGCAAGCCTTTGAGCTTAACGTGCAAAAACACAGGGAATCAAACTACACTCAAACACCCAACTTTATCCCAATTTAGCAAAGTCACAGTAAATGACAGCATTTCAAACACGGGAATGCGGGCTGATTAAACTTGGGACTCAAAGGGGTTTTGCAACAGTTATGCAACATTTGCCTCACACTGTTTCAGGCTTGTTTTCTATCCCATGACTGGTGTGGTTTTATATTAACGTTAAATAGTAAAGACTACTGCGTTTAGCACATCAATCAAAAGTCTGTCAATTATCACAAATCACAGGGTCCAAACAACCACTATCTCAGACTTGTATTCAACATACATGTTTTATATTTATACTGCTTCATATTTTTATTTTTTTTTTACCGAAGTGGGACCACTCAAAAGTGCATGGTTATGTTAAGGGAGTGGCGACTCCTAGTGGTCAAATTGAGTGTGACGTCCTAGTCTGGTTGAAACATCCGAAGTCCCAGATGTTTCTACAGTTTATTCCACCTTTGAAAATCTGATTTCATGAGGGGATTCCCATCATTGAAACATTAGAGCTATAAAACGGAATGATTTGCTGGTCGTTTTGCTAACCGGGTCGCATATTAAGATGGAAGGCTGCCTCAGTGACAGGCGGGTCAGTACTTACTGTACATTGCGAGGCTTGGACCAGGCCATGTCACGGGTCTCTACCAAACCCATCCTCAGTCCATTCAGCGCCCCGAAAGTGGCACCTGCAAGGGGGGGTGTCAGAAGACCATTTTACAACAGTAGAGATGACGCCTTGTGTCAATCAACCTGCGCGACACAGCTCTCTTCTAAACTCCACCTGTTAATATGAACAATGTAATACAGTGAACCTTCCCACACTGCACCGTCTGGAAAAGACATTTTTCGGTCCTCTTGGCGAGTGAGAAGTAAAAAGATATGAGAATGAGAGATACAAAGCTTACTGCGAGATCACACAAGAGGTCTCTTTAAGCATGATATTCCACAGTCAACTGTAAGTGGTATCCTTCAAAGCACTTAGGTGGAAGCACTTAGAAACAACAGAAAGTCAGCCACAAAGTGACAGACCAAGTAAATTAACACCGCCTTGATCGCCACCCCGTCGGACACCTTTGGGATGAACTAGAATGGAAATGGGAGAAAGGCCGTCACATCCAACATCAGTGCCTGACCTCACAAATGTTCTTCTAACATAAACGGGCAAAAAACTCCCACAGACACACTCCAAACTCTTGTGTAAATCCTTCCCAGAAGAGTAACAGCTGTTATAACTGCAAAAAGGGGACAAATTCCATACTGGTGCCTATGGATTTTGAATATGATGTCATAAAAGTTCTTGTACGTGTAATGGCCAGGTGTTCAAATACTTTGTCCATATAGTGTATATGGTTATGCATGTCTGACTTACTATTTTAAAACAAAAATGAATTCCTCTCCAGCATGTGCTCATGCACTGTCCCCTTAAAAACACATGCGTGTGTGTTGTCATGTGACTCCAGTCTGAGACATGGAGCAACACAGAAAACTCACACCGCGAGCTGACTGAGCGACTCCATGCAGCAGCTTGTACCAAAGAAAAATGTGGACACATTTTGGCTATTCCCTAGTGATCAGGGAAGAACATAATGTTTAAAGAGGGCTGAAGACGAGACCAAAATAAGGTCAAATATAAACACAGCAGAAAAACAGTTTCAGCTACCAATGGTAATGCCACCAATCGATTGTAACACTGCTGATTCCTGCCTCAGAACCAACTTATTACATAGGGAGGGACATTTCAGGGGCGCCCTTGCCGTTATATAGGCTCTTGCTCCTTATAGTCTTCTAGGAAATTTTACTGACCCCTAGAGGACAGGAGTATAATTACAAACATCTGGTAACAAACCATTGTTTGTTACATGGTTTCAGCACTAGTACCATTTAAAATACAGTGAAAAACACTTATAATGATCTACCACTTATAGGGATCAAACAGCTTGGGGCAGAATCATTCCTGTAAAAATACTGTTTAAATCATTTGCTTATAAAAATCAAGTAAACCGCTTATAGTGTTCATTTTGGGTCTTTGTATATATATAACATATGAGAAAAAAATAATTATGGTATTATTTTTATTTATTATTTTTTACTCGTCTAGTTTGCCTTGCAGTAACCTGTCTGTTTCTGGCTAGCTACCTGAAGCTAATGCTGTGTGCACAGAAAACATGACGGGAAAAAGAAAGTAATTTCTCTCAATTACGAATACAGAGTCATCAAAGTATATGTTAAACTGCCTAAAACAAGCCAACGAGATGCAGCAGAGAAACTACAATAAGCTATATTTTATGTACAGTACTGTACTAAATTATTGTAGTGTTTTTCAATTATACACAGTTCAGTAATTTAATTTGTATAGTACTGTAATTTGAAAACCCTCAGATAACCGTATTGTATCTTGAAAGTCAATAAAATTCAGTAAATAGTAATGCTGTCTATTTTATTACCTAATGTTTGTGTAACAAATATACCAATGTCAATTCAAAGACAATCTGCCTCAGACATAAAGGAAAAGAAGAAAACAGCTTATTGTGATCAATTTCACCCAGACATACTTGATCACTATAAACAATTTGTTTGCAAGGAATGCAAACTATTTTCTACTTTTTATGGAACTTGCTTTTTACATTAAAAAGTGACCTTTTTCATAAGATGTTTTCATGTCATATAAATTATATTATAAATGGTTCATCTCTGTGTGTTTCCCTCAATTATTTTAAAATCATAAAAATATTCAGTGTTTCATTTGAAACAATAGTTGAGCATATTTACAATACAAATCAATCCTGTCAATAAAATATGTAGGCAAAAAAAAAAAGATGACTCCGCGATACATCAAAATCACGATGGCTGAAGTCGCCATGCAGAAGGGTTGACTGTACTAGCTGAGACAGCGGTGCCAGGCTAGCTCACCGGTGATACAGCTGCCCCCGATGGTGAAGAAGGCCAGCTCAAAGCGCCCACGGGTGTTGCTGGCTCCGGTGGGCAGGATGAACTCGTCACTGTCCTGCAGTGTAGAAAAGCAGCGTGACGATACACCACACAAGCATCACCGCGTGTCCCCCAACACACATATATTCACCGCACATAATATGAAGACAACGCTACTGTAAAAACAATGCAATATCAAACATAACAGCATTCGATATACTACACATACTTTGTATAGTTAATATGAAATACTTAAAGTGCATAATGATCTAAAAGTGGTGGACCATAGGTAAATCTGCAATTAGCCATATTTCTTATCGCATGCTTATTTTTAGTAGTCGTTTTTTGTGCGAAAATTGTTCCGTGAATGGATAACAACACACTTAATGCCTATCAGTAAAAATACATTAATCATGCCAAAAACAAAGGTAACACTCAAAGCAGCTTACTTGTGTAAGGAATCTGGGATCAACATTCAGGTACGGTGACAGGGGGCTCATTCCTGTTACTGAAAGGTAATACAGCTGATTACTTTACTAGAAACAACCAGGACACCGTTTAGATGGCACTACAAACAAGTCACTATATTTCAGTTCAGTGATTCAGGAAAAGGGGGGGTTAATCAGATTCAACAATGCATGTCCAACTCAGGCACCTGAGTAAGATACCCTAATTTATAAGAATAGATCTGGAATTTGTACAAAGAGTCATGTAATGTAACGACTAACTGATAACACTATTGGCACGTAAATGGTACCAATCTGTCAGATGTTTTTCTGTACAATTCCCCAAATCGTAGCATAGATTATGTGCACTAAAATTATAACATTCAAAGAATGTATGTTCTTATCCCGAACCCAGAAATAGCAACCTGTACTGCCGCCCCCAAGAAAAAAAAATATAGTGATTTACTTCACCTATATTTTCGCATATTCGAGTTTTTTTAATACTGGAGATTTAATAAATATCGTGCCAATCGAGGTTCATGACTTCAATCAAACTTACGCGGTACACCGGCGAGTTCACTGTTTGAATACTCGGGTGATGAGCCTCCGAAAAGGCTGCCAAAACCACCCCGGGATGCTCCAGCCTTTGGTGGGTTGTTATCCATACTTAATCCTTCTGGTCACCGGTAATAATAATAATAATAATAATAATAATAATGAAACTTCTTAAGTAGTGACCTAAAAACAACGATGCTGCAAGCCAGCTAAAAGCTAGCTACCGCGAGCGCTAGAAACTGAATAACCTTCGTACGAAGAGTAACCAGCTAGGCAACTACAAACTACAGACAGCAAAGTAGACAGATCGATTTTGTTTTTAAAATTCTAGGAATGTCGTGCAAAACTAATTCGCATGCTACACCTAATATAGATTGATAACCACAAATCGGCCAGTCCTTCCAGTCTCTGACCTCCACAACCAACGCACTGCCGGAAAGCAGGCTACGGCCGTAAAAATATGTACGACTTTTCTTGCATATTACAACGAGGTTATTCAATTTATTGTTTTGGAATCCACGGCTTCAAAGATTTAATTTTATAATACAGATAAAGAAAGGAATATACATGTGGAAGGTTACGAAAACCGCTAAACTGTTTACTAGTAATTTTGCGACAGTATGCACATGACGCGGCCCAGCATGAGCACAAGCAGCATGTGCGCACAAACACGAAAGCTCTTCTTCTCTCTATTTTAAAGTGATGTTAAGAGGCCCCGATGTATTGTGCTGCCACCTAGAGTTGTGGTAGTGTATTTCCTTTTTTGACCAGTGCATAATTCCGTTTTTGTTATTTTGTAGTTTTTGTGTCTTTATAAATTGTCCCAAAAACATCAGGAATAGTACAAATAAACTTTTCCATGGGTTTTTGTGTTTTCATTGTACTGTAATTGCTGAAAACACAAGCAAATATGCTAACCCATGTGAGATGACATCAACGGAGTGTTTGTATGACAGAAGCTAGGCAGCAATCGCCTCTGCAAGTAATATCCCTATGTCGTTTTAAGGCGTTTTTCCGGGAAATTATGATCGGTGGAAAATGTGCGGCTATACTAGGCAGTAGAGAATACGCGATTTAGTTCATCACGATTGTTATGATATTGTAGTTTTATTTATTTAGTTTACGTTTTTTTTTTTTACAGTGTGCAAATAGGCATTCTTAGGTCGTACACGTCGATGGACGCTTTGCCTTTACATTGCAACAGTTCGTAATTATTTTTGTAGTTTGTAATAAATAATATCAGAGCAAATTATGTTCTCTCTGCTATACCGAAATTGCACCGAACCGTGAACCCAAAACCGAGGCTTGTACCGAACCGTAAATTTTGTGTACCGTTACACACCTAGTAAATAAATACAGACTGGAAATACACTTCCTAAATCTTCAGGCATATAAGCACATAGTCTATAGTTAACGTAACCTGCGTGGCTACACTAAAGTTTGGCTCTGGCAAGCCCTGAAAGTCCAAAAAGTCACACTTCAGACTGTAAACGATCGGCGATCTTGCGGTAGCAAGCAGGATGAGTTCCATTTGTGGCCTCAGCTGGGGCCCCGAATAAGGAGGCTCGCCCTGGCCCCCAGCCCTTCTCAGAAAAAGGCCTGCTTTGGATCTATGTTTTTCTTTAAACGCAAGGTTTATATTTTTGAAACATAACTTTAAGTTTATTTAGCAGCCAGTGCCTGAAGAAATTAGTGGTCAAGGGTCTTGCTCAGAACCTCAACAACAGAATCACTCTGCCAACACTGAGATTGTAACCAGCCAATCACAGACATAGTGTTCAAACCTACATATAGCCACACTACGCGCTCCCCGCAAAAAACTGCAATAGTGCAGTGTTGAAAATACCACAATCATATTAGGCCGTACATTCCAGAAATAAATAGGCCTATCACTTACCGATTAAAACCCAAAGATCTAAACGCAAGTTTCCTCCCATATTCCTAAAGATGATTTTCAAAAATAAGTAATCCTGTTTTGGCGAAACACCTGTGACGCTCCTCCCGCTTTACTGAAACAGGTGTAATAGGCCCTAGTAGTAGTCTAACACTAGATGGCAGCAAAATACTGTGGCTTCTATAACAGGAATTTAAACGGTGCATTGGGTTGAATGGTTTTGTCCTATATCTGCATCAAATTAAAATGTTTAAAACCATAAGCGCATTCGATTTTATATGTTGTCCAAATACTCAGCGGGTAGGTGCTCAGATTAATATATATTTACCAAATACTCAGCTGGTAGGTAATGTAATTATTTGTCACTTTGGACAATAGTGCATCCTAAAGTAAATGTAAACAAGTTTGTTCATATATATATACACACAAACACAAGGTTTACACATTTTTTTCTGCCAATAGTTCTGTCTATACCATTATTTTTCATTTTTTAAAGAAATAAAAGAAAGAAACATGGTTGCTTTCCCCTGTGTCCATTTTAGCTATTTCTTCAATCGCGAAAGAATGTCAAAATGATAAGCACATTGTCACTCGTGATTAAATCGCTGTTTTCCTCGTCTCCTTTCTGTTGCTTCAGGCAAGCCAGCGGATGAGAATTTATAATTGAAGAAACTTTAAAAAAAAAAAAAAAAAACAGCCAACGACGGAGTCGCAAGTAAGGTTTGAAGGAGTGATATGGCCACTCAACTTTAATTTAGATGTAATCTGTCTTTAATTGGGAACTGCATGGCTTTTAAAAAAAGATTTGGCATGGGAATATTTTCTCATTAGCCTATTGTAGTTTGCTTTGTCTAATTATTTAAAAACGTATGACTGCTATATTCTAGCGTCCACTGACTGCCGATTGACAGAAATCTAAGACGGCTTTGCCAGTCTCCTAGACGGGACCATCTTGTCCTCTGAGAACATCGCTGCTTCCTTTTCAGCAGCAAGACTCCGGGCCTCTGAAGGATCACAGGGGACACGTGATGAAGGAATTTGTGGGGGTGAAGAAAAAAAACTCTTATTAGAATTCAGACATTGCAGCTGAGGTTTCGAACCTCGAAGTGGAGAAATGTAGTTTACCATTGTTGTCAGGCTAGTGCTTCAGACTTCCTGGCAACCACACTAAATTACCAAGGCTTTCTGTGGGCCTAGAAACAGCCCACTGTTCCACAACAAAAAGGGCATTCAAGCAAAGGAGGATGGCCTCCCTGGGATTCAGAAAGCTAACTTTAAGCCAATGAATGGATTCTGGGGGCTTCCTAAGAAAATGGCTACTGTGGGAAATAGTAGTGATGTCATTTTGAATGCATTTCTAATGTTTTTGTTGCTGGCCTCCAACCACCCCCCCCCCCCCCACACCCCATCCACTGTGCTCTTCCTGTTTTATTTAGATCCATTATTAGGAACCTCAGAATGCAAGGCAAAAAAAAAAAAGACAGGGCCCCAGTATGGCACCGTTTCCATGGAGACATGAAAACAGTGCCATGTGGTTCTGTTCTCTTTGAAATCAGTCTGAACGAGATGGAGGAGGATTGGGGAGGGGGGGGGGCAGGGAAAGGGGGGAGACGTGGAGATCAGGGGGAATTTGGGCACCTTAAAAACAAATTTGTAATCCGTCACACCGGGGCCTTTTCAAACAAAACATTCACAAGTTTGATTGAGTCTGGGCTCTGGGAAGATTTCTGTGTTGATCCGAGGCACATTCAGCAGTTCCCACAGACGCTTGTCAAGAACCGGAGTAAAAGGGGCAGCAAGAACAGCACATTTAAAGCATTCATGCTTCAAAGGGAGCTGAGCTGCATTGATAATTACGGGACCCTTTATTGCAAATATGCATGATATATGTATGTATGTTCTAAACATTCAAAATGCATGACATTTATTTCATGACTGCAAAATTATAAATTTGTGAGAGTGTCTGTAACATGATGCACAATAGTATTGTATCAGTTTCTGTAAAGGATGTTTTCCGACTATGATCTAACTATTCTAAATAAAATGCATTTCTGTTGTCCTGTGGTGTTTGTCAATGGAGACTGACTTGAATGTATTTGTTATTCGCCACTTCTGGGGGGTGCTCCACAAAGCAGGATTTCCTGCTTAGCTGGATAACTTGTTGGATTTAAGATCTCAGCTAAATGGACTTTATCTTTGTTTATTTAGCTGTTAGCTCAGGCTAACTTGAATCCAACAAGTTATCCAGGTAAGTTAGAAATCCAGCTTTGTGGAATATCCCCCCCATATTAAATGCGGTTTTATGGTAATAAGGATGACAGCTAACAAATGGGCTACAAATGTCGGGGTGGTGTTTAGTCCCAGTCTGATAGTAAGACTTCTCTTCCAGCCATAGGGTGTTTCCTTGCTTGTGTCATTCACGAGGTCTTCTGAGTGGTAATTAGTTTGCTGACTATGATTGTGGACATGCAGGTCATGAGGTTACGGAAAGAACAGTTTCCTTGGTCTAAAGTTACCAGAATTTTTGTAAACAGCCTGAAGATGATTAAAGAATGAGCGAGAAAACATGAACTCACTCATTTAGTTATTTTTGTGATAAAAATCAAGCTGAAATTTTTTGATTTGCTACAATTAAGATCAAAGGCTGAGATGTCTTTTTGTCAGATGAGGGTTGATGGCGATGAGAAATAGTGTTGCTGAAGTTTGATGTTTTGTTTTATATATATACAGTCCTGCGTTTTGATACCAGAGTTGTCTTGGTTTGGCTCCTGATAAAAGTCCCATTAAGATGAATCCCACAAAATGGCAAGAAGAAGAGTGGACTTTGGATCAGGGTAATTATAGGCACCGATCAAATGGTAATGTATATGTACCTCTATGTGTATAAAACATACTGTATGCTGAAAATGTCCAGCAGAAAATTGCAAACACAGCAGCTCATTAACCCTCTGGTGACATCCAGCTTTTTGTGTTCTAAATATTTTCAGATGGTGGAACTGACCCAGGAAAACAGTTGGTGTTTTTTCTTGGATTTTCATGCATTCTGCTTTCAAATTAATTTCACAGAGTCGTGTTGTTATTTTGCGCATGGGACGTATGTCGGACACAATCACACAAGAGAGACGGACATCTTGTTAGCAGGGAGAGAGAAAAGTCAAAAAGGTAAATGGTGAATTTTCTCCAAACAGGAAGTGGGCGTGTAAAATTGACACTGTTACCCTTCACAGCAAATGGTCACTGGAGTACATTTGCACACTTATTTCAAAATGTGAAGAAATGGAAACTGGTCAATGGAGCAGCCACTGGAGGCCTCTATGTTTAAAGCGAAAAGCTATACTAAAGTTGTTGTTTTTTTTACATTCATCATAGATTTGGAAAATTACAAATGGTGATTTAACATTCGTGACTGCAGGCAGCTAGAAGTAAATGTTACTAGTATAGTACAGGGCACAGCCCTCGAGTGAAACATATTCACTGACCCAGAAGATGTCCTGGTAGAAAAATGAGCAAATGGTGAAAATGGAAGCTTTGGGAATTAGCAGGACACCTCAGTAAAGACAGCATCAGACACACCCATGATGCCTTGCGGCTGTGGGGGCATCCTTCTTGGTTTGATATCGAATGTGCCCACGAATCTGGGTAGGGCTCACAGAGGGAAAAGAAATAAACAGTCTCAACAGTTTGCTTTTCTCTATACTGACCTTTCTGGCTCTTTGACCAAGTGGGTTTGCGTCAATGTCTATATGGATTTCTTAATTATTATATTTCAATAGAGAAGTTTCAGAACAGAGCTCAGGTGTAATGGATCTGTGTTTGCTGGCTGCTAATTTTTCATTTCCTTTCCCAATCTCAGTCTTATTCATCTCAGACACTTGAGACTAAAATTTCTCCAAATGGTGTGTTTGCACAAAAACCCATAATTGATTTAGTATTGATGTGTTTTGGGTTTTTAATCAATTACTCAGTGTAGTGTCTTTGTTTATTAATAAAAGAATTCTGGATTTCCTGTGTACTATTCCTGGGTCTGTGGAGCTACAACCATGGGTATTGACAAACAGATAGACTCACACCCAGATTTTCTGTGGGACATTCAAATTTTAATCTGCATATTGAGTAATAAAATAGAAAATATAATGAAAGTTGCCAAAATATTGTAAAATGACCAGGTTGTTTTTCATTCTCTCCATGACAGGATGGTTGTGTGAAACAGGGTATGGCTGTTCATGGCATACACCCACTACAGCAGCTGTGTCGTACTTATAGTCCTCACCAGAATGTCAAAATAATGACGTTGGCCAGCTTCCAAATCATTCTGTTCTCACCCGAGCTTGTGGGCAATGTCCACTGCGCTCAACACTGGAATCTACAAAAGAGTGTCCAGGAAGGGTAGGGAGAGGACAAACAGTGAGGGAAAACAGGAAAGGGGGTTTGCAGGGGGGTAGGTGGGGTAAAGCACAGATATAAAAAAAAGGCGTCTTCATTGGCCTATGCGATACCACCCATTGTCAGATTACAGCAAGCGGCCTTGGTGCTCACGCAAGGATCCACTGTGTTCCAGCCATTGAGTCTGTGTAATTGTATTCCACCCACAGCGTCACTGCTCTTGTGCTTTGGGAAGGGCAGGGGTGCTCCTCTCTAGCGGCATCTCCTGGAAGCCGTACCCACAATGAGGTGGCATTGTCGAATCCCCCCTCCCTGAACACCTCCTCTTTTAAAACGTTTTTGGTTCCCTCAGAAGCCCTTCAAAGGTGGCCACCATCAGCTGGATGAGGCCAGCCCGGCCACATTCCAGCGAGAACGCCGGCACCCGGCCGCGTACCTGCGAGAGCGCGCGCCCGGCCAAGTTCCAGCGAGAACGCCCGCGTCCGGCCGCGTACCTGCGAGAGCGCATGCGCCCAGTCGCGTTCCAGCGAGAGCGTGCTCGGCCGCGTACAAGCGAGAGCGCTCGCGCCCGGCCGCGTACCTGCGAGCGCGCGCGCCCGGCCGCGTTCCAGCGAGAGCGTGCTCGGCCGCGTACAAGCGAGAGCGCTCGCGCCCGGCCGCGTTCCAGCGAGAGCGTCCGCGCCCGGCTGCCACCTCCTGAAGCCCTGTCTGTGTTTCAGGGTGACGCTTAACAGCGGCTCGCCAGAGAACCGTTTGATAAGCGGGAACTAATTACAGGCTTTTACAAAAAAAAAAAAAAAAAAAAAGAAAACATAATGGGCTGTTTGTAATAACACAGTGCTGACAATGTGCCTGCAAGCGGGTTAAAATCCTTCATTTGTTAAAAATGAAAAAGAGAGTAATGTATGTGTGTAGCTAATGGAGGACCCAGGCCCTGCGCTGTTGTTTCCCAGCTTTAAATGCACAATAATTCAATGCTGCAATATAAAAATTACACCTAACAAAAATATTATTATAGGATGGATGGGGGTTTGAATTCCACCCCTGCTCTCTGCGTGCATGTTCCACCCTTGTTGTTTAGGTTTTCCTGCAATCCAGGGGCAGGCACTTAGCTTAATTGGCTTTTCTTAATTGCCCGTAGTGTGTATGTGCCCTGCATTGCATCCACTGCGTACCCCAAGCGTGTGCCCCGTGTTACCTGGGAAGGGCTCCAGGCCCCCATGTGACACTGACCAGGATAACGGGTTAGAAGATAGATGTTCTTGTACTGAAGAAGAGGGTGATAATGATAAACAAAAAGTTAAAACAGGTGGAATGAAGGTGGCAACAATGGCACAGGAGACATTAAGGAGGCCATTAGCGCTCATTAGTGGAGCCCTGGTCAGACACCCCCTGGAGAAGATCAGCAGGATGTTTAAAAGCAAAGAGCGTGATGAATGAAAAAAAAAAGAAAAAAACTAACCAATCACCTATCAGCCTCCACCTGCACCGGGATGAGATGGGCGTCTGTTTCATCAGACTGTAGCTGGGCTCATTGTGTCGGTTGGGGGCCTTGTTTACATTTTGAGCACCGCAGGGGTGATCCCTGGGGGAAGAGCCTGCCGGTTTCATAGATGGCTGAGGAGTCGATACACTGCACCCCCATTTCAGTGCACGTGAATACAGCTCCAGTGAAGTTGTTCCCCTCCGTTGCAGTTCAGTAGAGGTTCAGCACAACTCCCGTTCTGTCTAGATTGAATTATATTTCTTTGAATAGCAGCGGAAGGACTGAAGTGCTATAATCTGGAATCACGGCCACTGCACTCCACAGTAGATCCATACTACGAAGGTGAACTTGGCACACTCGCCAGCCGGTGGGTCCGGGACAGCGAGGTCATCCCTCAGGTCAGCGGCCAGCCCCGCAGGCAGAAGCATGGAAGCATGAAGGTCATGAGAGCTCCGGGCCTCGCTAAGGTGATCCGAGTGTGTCGGCAAACACCCCCCCGGGGCCGCTTAGAAAGGCCCGGCGGGCTCATCTTTCGCCATCACTGCCATTTCTGGGCTCCACCTCCTTCGAGCAGACCAATTATCCACTCATTAGCCCTCCCCCTCACTGCATTATGTTACACCATTATGGTTTGTGGAGAGGGAGGGGTCGGAAGGGACACTGGTACCTCAGCCTGGTGAGGGGTGGGGGGTGGCCTGGGTGATGCGGAAAACACAATGTAACCCGCAGCCCCCCACATGCAAATTCAAGGCATGCGAGAATGAATATTTCATCCTGATTGATTGCAGCTCTTGGGAGGAATCGGCTTCCTAATGCATCTGGCTGCTGGCGGGGGGAGGATGGGGGGGTACATGGTAGTAGTTGGAGGGGGGTGCGGATTGTGGAGCACATTGGCAGCCGCTGCGTGAGGTGTCAAACAGAAGAGGGCAAGTTAACTCCGGGGTCTATCCACGATTATATTCCGAGAGTAGGGGCTTCTTCAATCACTTGACGGTAAGGTGGATGGTGGGACATGTTGGGCCTGGACCCCGCCCCCCCAGTTTGTGAGGTCGCCCCACGTTTTTAGGATCCCCCCCCCCGGAGACTCGAATGTGCCCGTTATGCGAGCCAGCGCGTTTTAACTGCCCGCCAGGCAGTGGCACCATGAAGCACAACTTCTCAAAACAGCCAACGGGGGCCCTGAGCTGGGCTTATCGGCGCAGTGCAGAAATCCAGTGCAGGGGGGGGGGGGCTGGTGATTGAAGCTGTGGATTGGCTGAAAAGAAGAAGAAGGGAAAAGAACAAGGCAAGGAAGAAACAAGGAAGGTGATTGAGAAAGGTCCAGGGAAAAGGTGTGCTTCCACCAGCACAGGGCAGGAATCCCGGTCTCGGTTATTGGGTTTCCAGCTGCCTCGCGGGCAGGGCCAGGGCGGGTGGGGGCAGTAGGCCTCTGGTGCATCACTCTACTCGGTCTGGCAGCCGTGGCGATAACGGCAGATAGCAATCCTACAATCCCAGATAACAAACCTCTCAAACATTAAGCAGCACAAGGGAACCTATTGATTTGCCTGAGGCTCGTTCATTAGGGTTTATCCGCCTTTTGTTCACTGTTAAATGCTGAAAAAATGGCTGTTGATTAAGCTGATCCCACTGTTTACCTCTATGTTGTTATGCCATAAGTTTACCAAAACCGAGCCCGTCTCACGGTCTGGCACAGCAGACAAGCCGAAGTCCAAATCCTGGTCAGAAGGCACCTTGCACATCCTCGTAGGGGTGTTTGCTCCTGGCATTCCGGGCTTTGTGTGCCGGAATAAGGCCTGTCAGCGCTGCTCCGAACGTGAGACAGAACAAGTGATTATCGCTTGTTGTTTTTTTTTTTTCTTTCCTGAAAAGATCAGTGTTCTGAGTCGCGTTATGAGTTCCCCCCATGTTCTCCCCGCTTGTTCCTACAGACAATCGACCATTTCACTGTCACACCATCTACTAGCTGAAGCTATTGGGGGGGGGGGGGGGGGTGATAATGTCACTGTCACTAGAAAATGTGTCGTGTCGTAATGCCGTACAAATGGATCCTGCCTAACATTAGGGGTTTGGAGCCCGAGAGGGCAGAGCTCCGTCTTGTCAGTACATCAGTCCCGTAGCGAGGCCTAGGGCCAGGTGCCCCGTTCTCTGTAGAATGTGAGATTTTTATCTCCCTCCACTAAGGGCTACAAGTTAATAAGCAGATGTTTTGAAGTAGAAATGTAGGTGCTCTGCACAGCTATGAGAAATGGCTAGCTGTTTCACTGATATACTGGCATTTAAATTAATTATTAATTCATTAATCAATTATTAATTACAGCAAAACTGCCTAATCATAAAATAGGATTATTGAACCTGCTTCAGGTTTTCAACCTAATCATTTCGCTTTTTAACGCATTATATTTTAATAACACATCAGATTAAGCCATCCCAAGTTAATAAAAAGACTGTTTGTATTAGTATTTGTATTATAACATTTATTAAAATAATACTATTAGTTATAAAGGACAATTTACAACAGAAAGACAGAAGAAAACGCAAGCAACATAAAAAAACAAAGTGAGAAATAAAACACACATATATGTATGTATTCATTACAATCTGGCCCAGCACAGGGACCCTGGTGAGCCGCCGCAAAGCAAATTAGACCAAAGAATCTCAGATCCGTAGGGTTCTCAGTATTTGTGTTGCGCGGAATATTTTTTTAAAGAAGTCATCAGACTGTATCACGTACATATAAAATAAGATACAAAAATACATTATAAACTGTAACAATGGCTGTAAATACATACAGGTTGTTGTTCTGTAGGCAATAAATTGGAATTTACACTAAACAAGGGTCAGGATATGTAACTTAATACAGAAAGTAAGGTTTATACTCTTTTACAAAACCCAATAAAATAATAATAATAAGAATAATAATAATAACAACACACAGGGTGGTTAAAAAAAATCAGTCATGGTGAATTAATTAAACGATTCAACCCAAATGGTTAATTCATTAAAACTATATATTAAAAAAATAGATGATATATCAATGCAACCCTAACAGGGAGTGAGTGGATAAAAGCAGATATGCTCAAATATGACAGCTTCACTCACGATGGTTCCACCTCCAACTTTGCAAAATTACAGGGCCTCCAAACCCCCATGAAAAAAGTGCATCCCTGTCCCTGTGCCTGTCCCTGTGCCTGTCCCTGT
>JAABNY020000116.1:1053757-1075916 GCA_015164015.2 Brevimyrus niger | reverse complement strand
GGGTGGTCATCACTATGTAGATTTGTTAGGTGGGCAAGCTGCACCTCAGCTTGCTGCAATCAAGACAGGCAAGCGAAGGCGTTTTACCGGAGCAGTGATCTGCAGGCGGACAATGATCAGGTCGTCATTGGGTGAAGAGTTCAGAGGTCAGAAGGTCATAGGTTAGTTGCCGGTGGCGGCTGGGTGGTTAGGAAACAAACAAAAAAAATAAACAAAATAAAAGAGAGAAACAAAAAGGAAAAAAAAAAAGGAAAAAAGATAGAGAGGAGATTAGTTTCAGCTAGTGACGGCTGGATGAACACATGACTCATTATAGCAAAGAATACTGGGAGATCACAGGACGCTATCTGCTGAATGAAGCAAAATCATGAGGCCTTCATGATTTCACCCGTGACGGACAGCCCACCCCCGCAGGTAAAGGGTTAAAAGGAGGAAGAGGAACCAATGAAGAGAATAAACAAAAAGCAAAACCATGGTAACTGTGCTAATGGTTAGTAGCAGTCAAGTGAATGGAGGAGCTCTGGCAATGTTCTATTGGAGAAACAAACATTTGGACCCGGGTCAGAATAGCTGCTGTTCTCTGACTGCTATTAAGCATTAGTGTTTCTCGCGAGTGCAAGCGGTGAAGCCAGCAGTAATGGTGGATGTCAATGTGTTGTTATGACAACAGATGAATCTGGAGGGAAATGGGGAGAAAAAAAAAATCCAAGAGGAGTACTTGTGTGAAAAATAATTTATGGTCCGAACAAGTCTTTGTGGTTTTTTACTCAATAAAATTTTATTGCCTTTCAAGGTAGTTTTGATCTATTTACAACAACAAGGAAGTCTTGCCCTCGTAACACGAAGCGACGCTACATGGAGTGTCTATAGCAGTACAGTGATCAAACGCGAAGCTGAGAAACGGCTGAGGCCCTCAGCTCTGGAGACTATTGACAGTTTTACAGGACACATAATATAAAAAGCACTTGCATATAAACACTGAAAAGTCCTGTCATTTGTATAAAGCCCTAAAGTATATTCAAAAATATAGGAAATTTTCTAAATGCTCCTATAATGTTGCTATGTCTCATATTTTCCTTTCCTACAAATAGCCCTCTAGAATATCATTGCTATTTCTTTGCAAATACAATAAAATCTGACATTTCATATACATTCCTGCATTATATTTTTTATATATATATTTATATACTTTTTTTAAGAAGCCACTGGTATATACTATTTTCTTTGCAAAACAAAAAAAAAAAACAACAAACAAACAGAAACAGAACAGAAAAGAAGCTTTACTGTAAACCATAAAAAATAATAAAAAAACAAAGTTCTCAAGTGGAATATGAACTTAATGCATTTCCTGTCTGGTCACATCTCATCCACAAAGTGGACCCTACAATATCTTCACTCCACAGTGGTCAGTTTAAGACTTTAAGACTGCAGCTTCTCTCAGTATGTGTAGGCATTTATTTTGAGGTTTATCAGAGTTCTATTCTGCGCGTCACTTGTCTGACCAAGGCAGAGGAGATGAAGATGTTTTTCTTGTTTCAGTGCAAAATCGGACTTGTGCCGTTCCTTTCATACAAAGGGATGTCCTTCAGGTGTAAAAATAAACAGGGCTAGCATACTTTACCAGATCGAAAGTCTGTAAATATGCAGACACTGGAGAATATTTTTTTTGGATGTAGGGGGTCTTCATGCTATTTCCTGACACCCTCCCCCATTCTCATCATACCTTATGCTTACCCTGCATCTACAGACTCTGGAGATCAATGATGTAGGGCCTGCATTGTAAAAGCCTGCTGTTGCATTTCTACTGTTACCTGACAGCAAGCTTCAATCTCCAGGCAGACATAAGACCAGCACCGCATTTTGGTAAAAAAAAAATAATAAAAATGCTCACAGAAAATGCAGTGCCGTGCTTTAACTTTTTTTCTTTTTACTTGTTAATCTCTCATTTTCACTTATCGGGGCATTTTTACAGTGATTTCAGTGGTAAAGTAGCGCACCCTCATACACTCTCTCGTACACCTGCCCTCCCCTCCTTCCTCTGACAGAGGCCCCCAGTCTGTCACACTCAGGTTTCAGAAGTTGTGCAATTTCAAACGTGCTGTTCATTCTCCCAATAATTTAGTCAGCTATGCCTGCCTGTTACTGGGGTCAACTTAGTCCTCAGGTGTTACATATTAAAGTCTTACCTCTTAGTAACATGGTGCTAAAACCTGCTCAGGGCGACCAGAGTTCTCGGCACGGTATTACAATAAAACCTTCATCGGTGAGTGTGCTGATAGGATTTCTGTACTCACTGCTTCTGTCAGAACTGTGGTGTGCATTTTTTTTCTTTCAAAAGAGCGCTTTGCTACAGTGCTTTTTGTAATTGTAAATGCTGTCTTCTTCATTCCCTTAGGCCCAGTATGTATATATGCTAATAAAATCCTTTGCTTGTATCCCTAAGTATAATCTGGCGGGTTATGCCTATGTTAACTTCGAACCATTTTCAAAATTGCTCCGTAAACGTGTAAAGTGCAACCAAAAAAGATAAAACCTTTTAAGTTCCAATATTTCTTTCAAAATGAAAGAGTCTCTATTGGTCAAGGTTATTCGCAACTGAATATTGCATAAGTAAACAAATAAACAATATAGTGAAAAAAAAACAAACTTTGGATCTTCAGACTTTGAGTCTGAATGTAACGACTTCACGGCAAAGGGCCTGGCTTCGGCTCTTCAACAGTCTGGCTATAAACCAAAACAGCGCTTTTGCCTTTCCTTGAACTACACGTCTATGTCGGCCCGGATCTCTTTCGTTTTGACTTTCAACCCAAGGAGCTGAACTCGTCTTGCTGGAACGACCCTAGCTGCTAGCATAGGAGCCATCTGGAAACGCCTCTGTAGGAACGGTTATGGGGATTCAGGGCAAGCATGTCACTTTTAAGATCTATTTTTAGCGCTTGGTATAGGAGGCACATTACATCTGGGTCTAAGGGTTTAAGAGGGACACAGAAGGGACAGAGGGACTGAAGGTTCATTCACTGTCACAGCTGTTCGCTTCTGTATTTATTCTGTACGCAGCTACAATGGGCAAATGAAAAACCCTGTTAACTCCTCACTTGGTGATTCCCTGTATTTCACATTTAATTATCCGTAGGTTGGAATTTCGACTTCCTCAGTAGGATGCATGAATTAGAATGAATCACATTCTCCACTGTGGGCCGTGCAGGTTCTGTTGTGGTAGAATTGGGCCTGTGCCCAGAACTGATCTGCTGAATATCAGTGCACGCTCATGTGTGTGTGTGCGTACGCCTGTGTGTGTGTGTGTGTGTACGTGTGCGCATGTGTCTGTGTGTGAGGAGCGTAGCCGAGTAGGAAGACAGATCTTCAGATTTCAGAGTTTTTTCGCAGGAGGAAGTTCACAGGAAGAAAACAGAATTCTAATCCAGTGTGAGAAACGTAGAATTTTTGAGCCGCAGCTCCGGCTCCCCGGGAGTGGGACATAGCCGAGAGCCAGTGTGGGGATCTCCCTGGGAAACGGCAATGATGCATCTTTTTGTTCACGTTCGTCTGTTCCTGACATAATAAGGTTGCAGATGATATGTGTTTATATCTACACGAGAGCCGGGAATGGTATCTCACACGCGTGCTGAGCAGCCGGCCCTCGTGACGCCGCTGCCCACTGCCCACATGACGTCCTGTGTATCCACCGGCGTGAACTGGCCAGAACACATTAAGTGCTGTGCACAATTCACAGTTCTTTTCATTCTTCTCCTCACATGCACGTATGTGTGTGTGTGTGTGTGTAAGAGAGACATGCACCTACGGTCTGCAATCTCCCTCACAGCGGTGGAAGTGCTCAATGTGGCGGTCAGAATGACTCACTATCGACTGAGGTACAATTTGAGAAATGCAGTCCACTTTAGGCTTGAACACCAAACACGTCTTGCCTGAAATCTGTCAATATGGTGTACGCTGTCTGTAATTATACACACACTCAAGTGGGCTAATCGAAATAAGTCCTATTTACGCAAAGTCACATCAAAGTAATTCGATTCTGAGAACAAATAAATACACACTGACATAAAAATGACCTACTCGTAAATCGTATGACCAAAAGGTGAAGACTAAAGTGTTCTTTTTTCACAAAGGGGGGATTAAAACACTGATATAGGGAGTCCATTATCCTTCATTAACAGCATGGCGAAGTCACGTGGTCATCAAAATAATGGAACTGAAAGGAATGTACCATTCCATTTTAAAAGCGGGGGTGTACATATATGTGTGTGCATGTGTACATGTGAGAATGCTTACATATCGTGGTCATTGTTTCAGCAACACTCGCCACGATGTATGGATGAGATAAATCCGGTCCCTTGCGTCTCGTAACATGGGGCCATCACCATCGGTTCCGCGGGGGTGGTATGAGGAGGGGTGGCAGGTGTGTAGGCGTGGGGTGGGGTGGGGTGTGGGAGTGGCTTTACATCACGAACCACATGGCCTGGTGTGTGGGTTAACAGTGGCGGAGAACGTGCACGCGGGTTGCAGAGACAGGTCTAGACCGACAGTGAGTTGCACTCAGGATAGACATGGAGCTAAACTAACCTCGGTCAGCGGACACTACCCTTTGGTAGGGATGGACTCGCATTTCGTGCCTTCGAACCTTAGTAGTCACCGCACCTGCTTAGATTGCAACATTACCAAAACAAAAGTTAGATCATTCATCCTACACAAGTCCTATGAACAGTCAGTTTTTCAACAAACAGCAGATTTTTTTTTTTTATAAAAAATGACCAAAAACATCTAACAAATTATGTAAATAAGAAAAAAATTACAAGTTAAGGCACAATAGTACTTTCCAAAGAGTACATTGAAGTCAGATTTCCAACATAGTAGCAGTGAAATCAGCATGTCGAGCTGCCTTAACCAGATGGATCCACTGTGGTGTAACTCCTTGTACAGTATTACTGACATTAGACACAGGCAAATGTTACTTTACTACTCACTTTTTCAGAGCACGGGGTGGGGGTGTCTTTCCAGTTAATATTTTTAAATATAATACTGATGGTTTTTCTGAACAGGCTCAGGAATGAGAGCATTTAGGCACGAATGCAGTAGCAAATCTCAAGTATCACGCCCATAAGTAGAAACAAATGGCAAGGAATTAAGTGATTAGTAAAGCCTGACAGAATTTTCTCCTTTTTTTTTTAGTTGTTTTTTTTTTTAACCAAAACACATAGCAGTCAGCGGAACAGTCCGCTCAGGTCACGCGATAAACGCGCATCTGTAATGGAGCTGGGGCGACGCCTCCCGTGGGGAGGGGGGGGTGCTGGGGGCGTGGCATTTGTAAACGTGGGGCGGGGCTGTCTGACTGACTGCTAGGCCGAACTCACTGTTTTGTCATTAAAGGCAGCTGTGAAACAAAAGCAAGTGTTAACACTCAGACCGGATGGGGGTTCAGTAAGACCATTCTTGAATGCTTTTAGCCCTTCGTGGGGAAAGCCACACCTAAAGAATAAAGGAAGGGAATGCAAATTAGTGCCTGGAGTGTCGGTCTGCGGAAAAGCAACACACACCTCTCTACAAGGTCGCCCCAGCCCCTGGCCCCTCCCACCACCCTCATGGGACACCCCCTACTGCCCCCTCACGGTCCTCATGTTACCCCCACTGATGCCCTGCCCTCTGGGCGCACCCCAGGGGGAACGACAGCCGTGCTTTGAGGCTCAGTGCTCGTTTTCGTTGTTTACATCAGATACAGATAAAAAAAGAAAATCACAATTCACTTAATAAAAAAAGAACCTGTAGACTCTATGGGGAAGGAGCTTCGCTTTAGCTTTAGTTTGTGTGTCGGGGTTGGGCAGGCCGGTCCGCTGCCTGCGCTACACACAGTGGGGGGGCCTGGGGAGGTGGGGGCAGGGTTTTTTTGTCTTTAAAAGGGAGCCCTGGACGAGGGCTCTCCCCGCTGCACTGTGATGGGAAAGTGACAGGTATGCAACCCGAAGTACACGGGCAGGTCTTCAGCCTTTGAGGACGCTGTACAGGTCACACAAGAGAGAGAACAGTGAAATCTTCGCTCAGCACCGTGGCCCATCTTCCTGTCACAGCCCCCCCCAACACACACACACACACACACACACACACACCAACAAACCATCAGCTACACACACCACATTTTTAAAATGCTGATGGGAGATGCGTCTGTCTCCTCCATGTGGTAGAGGTGTCGCTCGCTCAGCTGCCACGCTGAAACCGCACCGAGGTGCCGAGTGCAGAGGGCTGTGGGCGGGGCTCTGAGTGCCTGGTCTTATTAATTTACGCCCATCTGAGAGCCCTTGACTGCCCATTCATTTACCCTCACTCTCCTTAAAAGGATTTTTATGAGCGGTGCGTTTATTAAAAGGGTGGCAGGGTAGCATTTTAACTTTTTTTAAGTCTGCCGTGTGTGTGTTCATGTGAGGTCAGTCCAGCACTGTTGTGAGGGTGCCATCCCTGGTGGGGGCACAGGAGCAAGCCTCAGAGCAACATGGTGTCCCACCGCGGGGGGCCGGTCACAGGACCCTCGCAGGGGCACGTGGGCGGGAGGTAGGCATGCTTACCTAACACCCCGCTGGAGTCGATGGGGTATTCCAGGAGGGAGGTGGCGGGGGCCAGCGTGTAGGGGTATTCGTAGGGTGCGTAGATGAGGCCCGGCTCGGGCCCTGGGGGTACCAGTGTAGCAGCGGGGTGGGGTGTCCCGTTGGGCATGACTGTTTGGATCTGCCTGATCAGGGGCATAATGGTTGGGCCGGCAGGGGCGGGGGTGCGCAGGGCGGCGGGGGGCAGGACTGGGGCGGGACCGGCGATGATGCGGGGTGCCTGGGCAGTCGCTGCAAGAGAAAAGGCAAGGGCAGCTGTGGTGAGCCCAAAAACCAGGGATGGGTGGGGAGAGGAAAAGAGGGGCCAGAGAGAGAGGTAGGTGGGTAAGGGATGGGGGAACAAACAGAAGCACCATTAGTCGAATCCATGAATGGCACAGCTCAGAGCAAATCAGACCCCACAAATAACCATAAATGGTCAATGCAAACAAACTCTAGACTCATATAATTTGCAAATACAGTCTTTCTGGTTGTGAAGCCCGACAATAGCGACTGGAAATGAAAAACAAGAGGAATTTTAAGCAATGTAAAGTAGAAGCATGACAAAATGTTATACTGTATTTGGGGCCCTACTAACATAACTAAAATAATGTATAAATGTACATTTTCCAACTATTTATTTATCACATGCACAGTAAAATCCAATTATAACGGACTTCAAGGGACCTGGCAATTATATCCGAAGTCCGTTATATCCAGAGTTGCTGTATGGCCAGAGTACTACAGGACACCATGTACTCATGCCACACCTCAGCAGAAACACTTGTGGTATAGATTATTATATTGTATAATAATATTATATTATATTGTAGTAATCCAACTTTTCTGGACCAGATGCGTGACTATATTAATAATACCGACTACGTACGTATCTGCGCTGGATATCAGCTGCACGCCACATGCCTTGTAGGCGGAGCTGCATGTCCGTTATAGCCGAACAAAACTACAGCTAAAACCGGCCCTGGGGACCAAATTGTTTGTCCATTATAAGCGAAATTTCGTTACATGCCAGTCTGCTATATCCGATGCTATTTCTGCATGTTCCTAAAGGTGCACGGACCCCGTCCATTATAGAAGATATTCCGTTAGTCCACTATAACGGGATTTTACTGAATATATCGTACTGCTATATGCACTATTTTGCACTTTCAGATTAGATGCCAAACTGCATTGTGTTGTCTGCATACTTGCACATTATACAATAATAATACATCTGTACAGAATACCTGGAAAAAAAGAAATGGTCAGATCTTAAGATGGAGAGAAACTAACGACTTGCCTCAGACAGGGACAGTGTGACTGCAGTTATCAAAGTCAAACCTACATCTTCACTGAACCCGAACTCAAACATGCCCTATTATGCGGTGTGGTGCCAGAGCAGTTGAGAGATCCAGATGTGGTACGTGAAACTCCAAATGTATAGATCATAAGTTGACTCAGACCATTGAGCCACTATAATAGTCAATGTTATGTCGGCATCATAAATTACTTGCCTATTAACAGAATTAAATACCTTTCAATTCACAAAGGTAGCGTAACCCTTTCAACTCTATCCATTTTTGAGTGTTTTTCTATCCCTTTGATTTTAGGCTTATTACATGGTATCTACATGAGTTAGCCACATATGCTGTGTGTTTTTTATGAGGAAAACCACTTGTGCCTATTGAAAGTTCTCGATTTTTAGTCTCATCTCATATAAACATTTGCAAGCGCTACAAATATAATCTTACAAATGTCGAAACCAGACCCTCTGCGATGTGGGAACGCAGGGGTTTCATTGTCAACCTTTCTATGGCTTAGTATTGTGAAAAGAATACATGGTTAGTGCCAGGAGGAAATAAGTATATTTCAGTTTGCACCTATTTGGTAACTTGTTGAAGTTATCTGACAGACAGCAACGCATGGTTTTATATATATACAGACGCTCCTCTATTTATGAATGAGATACATTATAAACAGCCATTTGTAATTTGAAATGTTCATAAGTGTAATTATAAAGGTGTAATTTTTTGGAGCTGGGAACCAATTAATTGGTTTTCCATTATTTCATATGGGGAGAATTCGATCAGATCTCGAACTTTTTAGGAATCGATCCAGAGTTCTGAATAGATTAAGTTCGAGTTCTGAACCCCTTGGTTCCTGGTCACAAAATTACACCTAAATATGCTTTTTTTAGCATTTAAACACAAAATGAACAGGATAAAACAAGAAGGGCATTTTTTTCTTAATGGCTTCTAAAACGATAAAGATCTTAACCCAACATTACCCCTGTCCTGCCCCGATCCTCTGCTCCTTCCATGTGCCACGCCCCCTTGTTAACCTTGTGTGGGATCCCCATGTGATCACCTGTTTCTGGTTGTTGTCATTAGTCCTATGTATTTCGTTTGTTTCCCCAGTCTGGTCACTGTATTGTCTGTCTGCGTTTTGCCTCCCTTACCTGTAATTAAACCCCGTATTCCCCGATACCCTGATTTCTGCACCTTTGTCTCCATTCTGTCCTGGCTCAGCACAACAATATTAACAGAATTAAACGTATTAATGGTTTATTTTTAATATTAAAATAATGAATAAGAAATCTTTTCAATGTATTCTTATTCTTTATTTTTACTGACTAAATATATGTATTTGGCATATACGCATGTACGATGCTATCACAGCGAATGCGAGGCTGAGACTGAAGCGTTACCCTTTGTTTCCACTGAGAGACATGCCGCGTGACTCATTTCCTTCACATACAAGTTATCTTAGCTTGGCATTCATGGTTTGAATTCTGAGATTCAGATCAAGCTCTAGGTAATTTTGTTTCTATCTGGTTGGTTCGACTTTTAAGAAATTCGAGTTCTAGAGTTTGAGAACAGAGGTACCACTGTGTGTGTCTATATATATATACTTTCACACACACATATACACAGGCACGCACACACAAATACAAACATATACATATAGAAATACAAATTGAAATAGAAGTCTATTGCTTAGTTTACAATTCACTGGAAAAACACAGACGTAACAGATGGTTTTACAATCTAATGCTGAAGGTTCATCACTGTTGTTTTTCAGAGTACAGTGGTACCTCGGTTCTCAAACTCAATAGAACTCGAATTTCTTGAAAGCTGAACCTACTAATTTGACCTAGAACTCGATCTGAATATCAGAAGTCGAACCATGAATGCTGACCTAATATAAATTGTACGCGCCATGAAATGAGTCATACTACGCTGCAATTCTTACTTGAATGCCTTCTTCACAGACTGGACGATTAACCAAAAAAAGCAGCGCAACATTACGGTAACTAACAATAAATAAACCACTAACTTACGTGTACTATTAGAGCATTTATGTCATTTATTTAAACCTTTTATTTTAACAAGTAAATTATCTGAAAACCAGTTCTCACTGCTTTACGTGATATTCGGGAGAAATAGCAGATTATGTGTTGCAACTGCCTGGGATACAAACGTCATGCGTGTAACTAAACTCTTCAGCTAATAAGGGCAAAGGTGTGTCGTCACGGAGGCGGTTCCAGTTTGTGTAGCCGGGTGAGAGGTCGCAACGAATCACTGTAATGCATTGCGTCAGGATCAGAATGTGTTGCTTTAAGCCAGCGCTGTAAGCAAATCAAATGCACCCAATGACCGGACTAGGGAAACAAACTGAAACGCGAACTTAATACGGATGACTAATGACAACAACCAGAAACAGCTAATCAAATTGGGATCCCACACCAGGTTAACGAGGGGGCGTGGCACACAGAAGGAGTGGACGATCGGGGCAAGACAGGGGTAATGTTGGGATAAGATCTTCATCGTTTTGGAAACCATTAACAAAATAATGCTCTTTTTGTTTTATCCTGTTCATTTTGTGTTTAAATGCTAAAAAATATATTAAAAAAAATTAAAAAACATATTTAGGTGTAATTTTGGGGGACTGGGAACCAATTAATTGGTTCTCCATTATTTCTTATAGGGAAAATTCGATCAGAACTCAAACTTTTTAGGATTCGATCCGGAGTTCGGAAGTAAGTTCGAGAACTGAGGTACCACTGTGTACACTTTATGATTGGCAAAGTGAAATTTGAGAATGAAACTTTTAGCCTGCAAGGCAACATTGTAGCATGTCATTGTGTTTACGTGTGGGAGGTGTTCCAATTACACCATGGGCACATTCTATTTCAGCTGTTTTGATGAAGCTCAACATCAAACATACTTACAAACTTTTGTGAATAAATATTGCAAAAATATCAAGCAATTGCCTTCATAATAAATATAATGCTGTTATTTTGCTGTTATTTCTAGTAAAACTCCAGCCCATTTTGAGTGTTTATCTATCCCCTTTATTTATAAGCTTATAAAAAATTATAAAATAAATATAATTGTATATATATATATAATTATAGCACATTATAAATGAGAGCTTCATAGGGCATTCATAATGCATACTTCACATGAATATATTGTACTATACCATTTTATGAATAGTTATAGTCGTGTTTATAATACTTCATGAATGTATTATAATTAGTCCTATCGAATGATTAAAATTTTAAATCAGATTAATCAGGGTTTCTGTGAATTAATTTTGATTAATCACAATTAAATATCATTCATTTTTAATTTATATTAATTGCATTTCATTTTGCATGAGCAAACAGACTCAAGAAAAAAGGGAATGTATATGCCAGAGGTCTCCAACTCCGGTCCTGGAGAGCTATCGTCCAGCAGGTTTTCTATCCTAGCTGGCTTCTGATGAACCACACCTGTTCTCAGGTAAATACCTGGAGCAGGTGTGGCTCATTAGAGGCCAGGTGGGACAGAAAACCTACTGGATAGTAGCTCTTCAGGACCTGAGTTGGAGACCCCTGATATATGCACTTAACATGTTTATTGAACATCTTGAACATGAGTCGGATGCATTCTATCTGCCACAGTAGTGCAATACCATGGACCCATGGATTTTTTGCTTAGCCAGACAACTTTTCAGATTTAAGGTACCTCAGTTTAAATGGTCTTTATCTTCGTTCACTTACAGTTAGCCCGAATTACAGTAAATCTGACAAATAATCTGACTAATCATGAAATCCAATTCTAGCCCGGTTAATTGCCATTATTAGCAATATCAGTTGATAACACATTACGCGCAGTACTTTACGTATAAAACTCCGTAGCAATACGTCCTCAGATAAGTTGGACGGTATAGTGTGTGCGACCTATTTAATGAGCCACAAATGAGAAGTAGTGCTTAAACAGTATAAAACTACAACTTTCCCTTCTGTTGATAAAGGATGCAGCCATCTTGGATTCTGAACTCGGGATCGTGCTGCTCCGGGATATTTCTCTGATCTCTGAGAAACAGGAGTGCGCATGCCGTCACTTCCGGCTTCAAAACGCAGAATCAGACTCGAAATACGAGTTCCCAGGGCAAATGGAACTCACCAAAACTCACAGAAATGGGTTTTTTTTATCAGATTAATCATGATGATGGACTAATCCACGTTAACCCATTAATTTTGACAGCCCTAATTATAATGAAGACATGTACAATGCAATATGCATAAAGTATAGCATTACCTATATTTTTTCCTAGAAGGTTAATGTCTGGATCATTGCAGAAGCTAATATGCGCTTTTTCTTCTGTGTAATGTGAATAATATCAATGTTTATGGATTATTAGGGGTGCTTTTTCATGGAAAATGTTTAAAATATATGCCTCATTACGCACAGGATTACTCTGGAACATTCTAGGAGAAAATGCTGCAACTTGGACAACCGCATCAAGTAAGTTCTCTTGATTGTGAAGATACATGATTCATGTCTGTGTGTTATACCTATCCAAAGTTATGAGCCTGAGGTTGATGGGTGCAAAAATAAATGCATTTTGCATTTGTTGGATTCTCAGGGTTAATAACATATGAATATTAAGCTGTTGTGATAAATATTGAGATGGGTCATTTTGTCTCTTAAAAAAGTCCTCTATGTCTGAGACCGAGACAAAACAAAGTTGATTCCAAAAAGAGACCAAGACTGCAAAAAAGTGGTCGCAAAACCAAGACTGATCTCAAGTACTACAACATTTTTGTACATTTTCTGGTTTACTTTTTGTCTTTACAATTGGTATCACCTTTTCTTAATTTGTCCAAAATGTTGCATATACCTCTTCCCAAGTTTCCGCAAAATTACACATTTTTTCCTGTCAAATTTAGCTTGATAAATCCAGGTGTTTTTGTAAAACTTTGCACAATTCAGACAGCTTTGATGAATGAGGCCCATGATTTCCATCTGCAACCAACAAACACCTCAGTAGTCGGAGCAGATGCTTCGACACCTCACTGCAGTCACAGCAGAGCCTTCTACGTCTCAGTGCTGTCAAAGCAGGGCCTTCTATACCTCACTGCAGTCACAGCAGAGCCTTCTACGTCTCAGTGCTGTCAAAGCAGGGCCTTCTATACCTCACTGCAGTCACAGCAGAGCCTTCTACGACTCAGTGCTGTCAAAGCAGGGCCTTCTATACCTCACTGCAGGCACAGCAGAGCCTTCTACGACTCAGTGCTGTCAAAGCAGGGCTTTCTATACCTCACTGCAGGCACTGCAGAGCCTTCTACGACTCAGTGCTGTCAAAGCAGGGCCTTCTATACCTCACTGCAGGCAGAGCTGGAGCTTCTACACCTCACAGCAATGAGAGCTGGGCCTTCTATACGTCACTGCAGTCAAAGCTTGTTTACCTGCTTCTATACCTATAACCTTTGAAAAAATCTGCATGGATGTAACCAGCTGCTTGTTTGATTAAGGCCTTATATTTTAGTTGTTCAATGAAACAATTAGCTAATGGTAATATCTCATTAGTCAAATATATTTAAGTCTAATTAGTAATTAGTCTACAAACGCAATGACTTAATGAGTGAATGTAGCTCTACTATTAACATTTTCTTTAAAACATGAACAGGGAGATCCTGTACGAATGAGCCAGCCAGTCCACTTTTTGTGGGTTTTAACAGAATAGCAGCGGTCACAGGTGTTATTTTGGTGGTGCAGATCTAGTTATTGACCTTGGCCCAGAGTTCACGGCCATGTCCACACACATAACATACACTCCCTGGCACAGTATGTGAGACCAGCTCGTACGAGTCTGGAGATGTCAGAACGAGCATGTTGAGCTTTTCACGTCTCTGCTTAAGTCAGATTTGAAAACGTTTCCTAAACTGCGGGTATTTCAATTATTCATCAAATCCCCAGACCAATTAAGCAGTAGCAGCCCTCTTCATAAAGATAACGCCAGCTGAGTGAGCCTCACACATGCATCACCATAGAGGAACCAGGGCAGAACCAAAAGGAAATCTTTAAATAATCATCTGCTTGGGATGTACAGACAAACAACACAGTTACATACAACTCAAGGAAAGATAATAAATAAGATCTGAAGTAAATGCCACAGAGACCCTGAAAGACATCTTTAATTTTCACTCCAAAAGGGGTGGTCCTAAGACGAGAAAGTTCAATGGGGTTAAAGGTAGTTGATGGCAGGTTCAGAAACTGAGCCATAAGCTTGTAGGAGTTTTTCCTTACTCAATAATGTGTAGATCCAAACAACTAGTAAATGGGACATGAATACATCTTATTGGATGATCCTGCTTCCTCTAGTTGCTTGGACCCACCTCTTTTACAGTCTGATTGGTTATCTCTCTGAACCAATCATTTTTCATTCTGCCCTCAGAACATTCAGAGCGAGCTAAAATGCCACAGGTCCTCACCCTTCACATGAGATGTTAGTAAAATAAATGGACATCTATAAAGAGTCAGCATGTTTCTTTAGGTGAAACCTGAGCCCGTGACATATTAAGCAGATGATGGTCACATCCATTGCCAGTTCTGTGCTGTCTCCCACTTTCTTGGACCCGCTCGCCCTGGTTTGCTTGCAGGACAAGAAAAGAGAGACGTCCCCCCCCAGGGCACTCCTTACGTGACTTGATGTTGGCGTCCCGGTATGTGCCGTTCAGGATGGCCAGCTCCATCAGCTGCATCTTCTTCAGGCTGTCCTCTCCCTCTGCCTGCGGGGAGAAGACGGCGTCACGGGAAATGCACGGGCAGCGTCGCTTGGTGTCAAGCGAGCAGCCGCTAACCTGACAGCCACTGCGGCGAGGTCTCCCACCGCCACGGGCAGCTGAGAGGTAAACAAACGGGGGGGGGGGCTCTGAGGCGGGGAGAGGGGCCTTCGTCACGCTCTCTGCTTAAAGGCTTATCCACCGTAAGCTTCCATCCTCAGACACAGCCTCAACTACACAGTCCTTCAGTCGCGATACACCATAGAGTTTCTGCATGCCTGACTGGCTGGCCGTTCCACACACTCGCCCCTTTGTCCCCGCGGACACACAGCCGGCCTCACCAGCTTCAGCTGCATTCTAACGGCACGTGGAGTCGAAGAAGCACGGGGAGAACACGTAATGCAAAGGCTCAGGAAACATTCGCTTTTTTAGGCAGTACCCCAACGGGAGTTTTACGACTGTATTGTTCAATTTGTTCTTCACAAAGTAAAAAAAAAAAAAGCATAAATATGATGAAGATGATATAAGGCAATGGTGGGTGATTCATTCGGGGGACGGAATACATTCCCGCACGAGTAAATCAGTCCTAATTGCTCGAGATCGATAAATTGTTTTTTTGTCCTTGGGCTGTTGTTTTTAATGCCTGGAGAAATGCAGCAGTGTCTGGGGGGCTGGGGAGGGTTGGGGGGGAGACAGCAGGAGAATGCTATCATATGATATTCGTCAGCCAAATATCACCTGACACAGACTAAGGAGGTGAGGAGCAGCGAGCCGCAAGCCGGCTGGAAGGAGAGCATTCAGCTTGTGGGTTTGGAGTGGGGGAGGAGGGAGAGGTGGTGCTGCAGTTGCGCATCTCTGCCAGTAAGTGTCACTGTGCTGTCGCAGAATGCTCCCCACTGTGCCGCCTGCCACTGCAGTCCTCCTCGGAGACACGCTTGTAAGACCTTATCGAGCGACACGTCACAGGTGCCCGTCAGCCGAGCCGGCTAGGGAGACCCGGGCAGCAACCTCACACCTGCCCCCAATTAACTCCGGCTCCCCCCAAAACCAAGCTGTCCCCCGTGCTGAGCACGCACTGGGTCATGCTCCCCTGCCTCTCAGTCTTCCTCACCCTGTATCTCCTCATCTCTGTCTTTGATGTGACTCATGTCCCCTGTAGCTCCTTTGTCCTCCATGGCCCTCACATCCACATACCGCCCTTCCTAAGCCCTCCCTTGTTCCTCTCTCTCTCTCTCTCTCTCTCTCTCTCATGCTCACACACACACAAGATCAGGATGGGTTCATGGTAACGTGTGTCTGGCCCGGCTGATGGCACGGGCAGTAAATGTCAATAAGGTCAATTTAAGCCGAACACAGAAAGCTCAGGGCGATCAAGCCATCTAATCTCATCTTTCATTTTGAATTATTTTCTATAAGCTGCCCGTACCCCCCCCCCCCCCCCCCCTCCAAGGTGGGCATTTAAAGTTCACCCCTCTCGCTGTTGCTGAGACGGGAAAGGTTGTGGACTTTCATGGGGACTGTTTGGGGACAGGCATGTGGCCACTCCCATTAAACAATGGCTTTTCCACAATCATTCCGCCAATGAAACAAAGCCTGAGCGCTTGCCAGCCCGGGCAGATGCCTGATGATGTCACCAGCTTTGCGAGATCGTGGGCGACACGCGCCTCTCTGTCACCATGGCCTTCCTGTGTGATGACACGTGTCTGTCCCTCTAAAATGCTGATGGGGGTGAATTTTCCTGAGGGGCTTCCTGTCTGGAATGGAGGGTCTAGTTCTCCTGTTGGCTGCTCTGGACCGGACTTTGAGGTATATTTTTGGCACAAGGGGAAGTCGTTGCTGCGGCACTTGCTCCAAGACTGGTGTGCCCCGGTCAGACCGGCCTCCGTGCCCGGTGTCACGCTGCGTGTGCTGTGCCAGGTTGAACAGACCGACCCGGTGACTCGGTGAGGCCGGAATCAGATCTCCGGGAAAAGGAAAGACCACCAGCAAGGTGAGGTCATCAGCGTAAGACGTTTCAATGAGCGAGGTCTCCACCGAGACTGGTAGAGAGATGCTGGCCCCCCCACACCAGCAGCCATTTCGCAGCTCTGATGTGACCCCCGCCAGCAGCAGACAGGATGCAGAGCGTGAACCGTGGTGTGAACCCGGACGCTGCACACGGTGAGGGGGTGAGATCACGGTCGTCACTTTGAGGCTCCCAAAACTACAAGTATCTCTTTATCCCGGGGATCACAGAGGCTTTGGAGCTTCGCTGCTGAGGAAGATGCTGATCAGTGTGCCGTGATTGGCTCTGCGAGGCGGCACGGCCCGTTTAGCACCACACACCTGCAGAGATGGTGTGCCGTGATTGGCTCTGCGAGGCGGCACGGCCCGTTTAGCACCACACACCTGCAGAGATGTAACCTCACCGGACGTTATGCCCCTAATGGCTTTTTATAAGAGTCGATGAATCTTAATCCAATATGTATGTTAATTTGACTGCCGTCTCTTTTAATTGGCCGTCTAATTAAATAAATGCTCGTTAAATATGCATGTGCAAACAGCCTCATTTTTTCCCGCCGGTGCTCGCAGTCCTGAAGACCAGCCTATCTGACAGAGTAGAAGCGTTTGGATTGATACGGCGAGATGGCATACTGGCGGGCAGTCCCAGATCTATCACAAATGCGTGAGGATCTGCAGAAATGCACGAAAGGATGAGAAAGAGTGGGGGGTGAGCGGAGGGCAGAATGTTATCCAGCAGCCCTGGCGAATTGCACACGGCCAGCATATATCTGCCACACGTGTCGTGTCCAGACAGCTGGTGGCCTAATAAACTACTTATCCACTAAATGTACAATCTGGCATGAAACACCCGCCAGGACTTGGTCACGGACTGGCGAAGTCTTGAAATGCTTCCCCGGTTCCTGAAAGCTTTTTCCAGCCTTGGGCGTGTATTGCAAATGCCCGCCTCAAGTTTAGGGCCCGCGGATGGCAGAATCGGTGACATGAAATGTTTGTGTGGTCATATTAACCTGGAATGTTATTTTTTATGCTTCGCAATCCAACCTCTTCTAGAAAATCATCAACAGCAGGCTGTTTCACACTTTAAATTGGTACACAGGTTACCAATCGCGATGAAATGACCGTGTGGCTCCCGATGTCCACTCATTTATTTACACTTTCGGAAAACAAACTTTATTCTTCCTTTGACACGCATGCCTTACGGCATTCGCAAACCGAAAATCTAATGGAAGAAGCACTTTCTTTTTAAATACATGAAACAAAGCTCAAATTATAATGGCAAATTTTGACACAAAATATTCTAATCATTTACTTCAACAAAAAAAATACAGAACTCTTGATCAATGGCGCTTACGTGGAATGTCACGCAAACAGTGGCCCGCAGTTTTGAAAACACACTGATGATTGAGGAAAGCCCTCTCTCCTTTAATTTGTACGCCTGCAAAGTAAATGAACAAAGGTTAAAATTAGATACTGGGTTATTTTGAGAACGGTTTGGGTGTGTAGAATCCTTTCCTGCTTGTCCGGAACAGGGCAGAGGAAGTGAACCGCATCCAAAGTCATCCTAATCTGTGTGAGCCTGTGTGTGCGTGTGAAGGGATTCAGGGTGGGAAAATGGCGGCAGGTCAGGGAAAGGGGACGGTGAGAAGCCACGCACATCCTGCCTGATCCTTCAGGATTGCTCGCTCCCTGCCTTGGGCTCGGCGTGACCAGCTTCCACGTTAATTGGCTCTGAATGAAGCCGGCAGTGTTCCTGGTCCGGGAGGAAGCCGCACGAGCGCCGCATGCTAATAAGCGGGCTTCCGTCAAGCGTGACCTTAATTTGCTCCGCCGGTTACAGGGGGGCCGTGGAGACGCAGAGGCACTGGGCTTGGGATAAACAGAGCGCCCTGGACGGGTACCTCCATATTTAGACTGTACTGTAACTTGGCTAAACTCTTCCTTATCTACTGAGGTCTTCCTTTAGCTGCTAACGGGCAACTTTCGCCTGCCTGTGATGTGCAAATGAGGGACGAAGCTCACCCCACGCCGGTCAGCATGGCCTCCTCAGAGAACCCCAAATATGACATCAATGACACAGCATTACTGGGAAGGGAGCTAAAATGCACCAGAAAGTAGAGGAAGGCCAGTTATGAACAGCCATGACCTGCTGATGGCATTAGCCTTTAATGAACTGAGAAATCACCACATTTTATTCCGCAGTTCAGACCCAGTGGTCAGCCCCAGTGGGAATATTTACACAGAACTGTTCATTTAACACACTAACACAGTTCTGCCCTGGACGTACGGGCAGTCTGCATGGGGAGATGCTCGGGGGCAGGCGCCCCCTCAAAGCAACGGCCTCAGATCTCAGGGTCCACACCCGTGTGCGAGGTACATTCGGGATCCTGCTCTTATGTGTGCTCCTCTTGGTGCTGAGTAAGAGACTGGAAGCTGGGCGCGGCGGCTGAACAGTAAAATCATTTCTGTTTCATATTTGTTTGAGATGCGGAGGAATGAACAGAGCCCCGCTAAGCCCGGCCAACGCGGCGCTGTGAGCGCCTTCGCGCTGAACAGTGATCTAACTGCTTATCTGTGAGCTTTGTGGCACATCCTGCTCGCGGGCCGTGTTCTCGCACCAGCCGTTATGCCGCCTGGGAAACACGGGCCCTCATACCCTTAAATGCCATCCATCAGTCCCTCTAATCTGCAGGTACAGCTCCAGCGTCTCTCCTTGACAAGTCTGCCCGTCGTGAACGTAAAGATAAACCGCCCGCCTTCACATCTGACCATTGTTCTTTTTTTGTGTGTGTTCTGTTCCGTTACCACGGAGTCGGCGATTTTGGTCCTGAACAGATGCGGGAGCTTGGAAATGAACATACCAGCTCATTACGCATCATTATGCTTTCAGAGTGCCTGCAGCCGTGATCTAACTCCGGAGTTTGAGGAAGGCTGCTAACGCTGTCCTCAGACCATAATGCCTTTGAGGGAAAGTGTCACATTCTGTCCGTTTACCCGCATCTTAAGTGTCAACCCCTAGGGGAGAACACCCACTCCAGGGCCGAGGAGGACTTAGAAGTATGGCCCCAGGGGGAGGCTAGTGGCTGCCGGGAGAAGGAATTGCCTAGCGGTGAGCAGAAGACAAGTTAACAGCCATGAGCTGTAGGCAGGACGTGACCTGTGATGATCTAATGGGCAGGATGCAGGAACCCCAGTGGAGGAGCTCTGAACGGCCTCCACTGGGTGAGACAGGAAGGTCAGGGAGGAAGGTGGAGACCAGATCCCACAGAGTGCAGGATCACCTACAGAAACAAACAGCGCATTTCAGATGATCTGAAGATGCCAGCGAGTGAAACAGTGCATCTCTGCGACTAAGCTACCCTTCCTTACACTTACGTGAAAAAAATATTTAATGTTAATGAATGCAATATTCAAATCCAGGAATGACTCTGGCCTTGAATTACTGTTTTATTTTGAAATACCACTCACTGTGATGATGTTTACTGCAGGCCAGGAATAAGCTTCCTTTATAGCACGAGTCTATGAGCCGAGGCAGACTGTTTTTTTTTTTTTCATATTTTAATATGTAAGACGTGCCTCCGAGACTTAGTGGTTTGCCCGTCTCGCTCCGTGCTTTAGAGTCATAAGCTTGATTTGAGGAATCAAGCCACCGTCCGATTAAAGCAAGTAAATCACTGCGAAGACGGTGGCTGCCGTGCTCTCTGCGGCAAAATGTTAATTCAATTAGGGCCAGGGAGCATTATTCGACGCGACTTGGTAGGAAAGCGTCTCAATTCCTATTTTCACGACGTGAAACAGAAATGTCACATGCGGGGATTGCGACCTTTAAAAGCAGAAGTGACACACTGTCAACTTCCTGCTAAAAGTAAGAACTCCAGTAAAAAAAATCTGGCATTTGCGGGGGGGGGGGCAATTTCTCCAGGTAGGATTTCTTTTCTTTTCAAAGCTGACATTTCTTAAAGACTTTATTTGAATAAAGCTGAATTGAGGCTACCAGGTTAATCGCGCTATATATAACAATCATGAGAATCGGCACCTTGCCACCTGCCGGCCCCCCCTTCCAAGTCTGCCTCCCCGGATAACGCGTCCCTGCATCGGCTGGGCCCACTCTCTCTATTGCGAAACAGCTGAATTATGTGAAGGACCAAGGCCTTTCTTCAAGGGGCATGTCAGTCACATGGCCCCCTTTCCCTAAGAAGGCCCAGCTGGTTGCCAAGGCGACCCCCCTCCCTCTAGCCGGCTACCTCATTCCATGTCAAACCCCCGTGCAGTGGATTTGTGTCTTTGGAGAGGGGCAGGGCAGTTAAACTCGTTCTTCCTGGTACCTGCGACTGCCAGCACTGGTGAGCAGAGTCCAGTGTGTCGACCGCGCTCACACTATGCCCCCCTTGTCCCCCCCACCCGTGAACAATGCAACAAAAAGCATAAAACCTCAGCATTGTGTATGTGGGTGGGGTGTGGGGAGGTGGCCGTTCCCTATCAGAGAGCCTCTCTGAGTTCAGGCGGGGTGGGGTGTGGGGGAGCGAGAACTCCCCGGCATGCACAAGAAAGGCCGGCTCAGGATTTCCACACTCCAGCTGTAAACAAAGAGCCTTTTGATGGTCTTTGGGCCTCAAAGACCTGGACGACTACTCATGTGACCACCAAAGAACTCCCTGTTGTTCACACATGTCCCCCCCCTCCCCCCCCCCACACATACGCACACACATGTGAGTTCATTGCCGCTCTGGGCCGACTGGATTCCTGCAGTCTGTTGTTTCCCGACGGGGGAATTCATTCCTCCCAGCTTCGCATTTCATATTTATCTGACAGCTGTTCCTCGCTGAGCTTCAGGAACTTCGCTTATTGGGGGCGAATCCGAAAGCTCTGTTTTGGCACAATAGCGCAGCCTGTGTCCTCTAACCGACCACTTTTATTTCCAGCCTAGAGAAAGGCAGAAACGTCGAGGGGTACTGACGGACTGCGTTCCCCGCATCGAGGCCAGCCCGACACCATCCATGCTGTACTTCAGTATTCCCACAGTGCTTCGGGAACGTTGCGGGAACATTGTTTGGCTGTGGCGACTGTTGCCACGGATTTGCAGGGCCGTATCCAAGCTCAGTGACCTAAGCGCTCTGTATTGGAGGGCTCGAGATAAATGGGAGAAAGGAAAGAAATGGCCCGAAAAGCGTCTGTATTCTCCGGCCCCCCCCCCCCCCCATTCACAGGCAGGGCTCCTCTCTTTTGGATCCCCGCCTGGTTCCCTCGCACCCGCAAAGACGGAGCAGCAGAAAAACATGTCATGCAAGAGGGAGCCCATTGTGGCTCGCGGAGAACAGATGGGGACGAGCACAAAGAGCTGGGCTTTTCATCTCCCCCCTGCAGCCCCCCGTTCCCCGCACGCTTTTGATTGATTAGCAAAACAAATCATGGTACCACCTACCCCCCCCCCCCCGCCCCCGCCACCGGGCCCCCTCATTGCCGGACGGCTGCGGGGAGGGCGGGGAGCGGCGACTGGGGGGGCGCCGGGGGC
>JAABNY020000116.1:1008999-1046663 GCA_015164015.2 Brevimyrus niger | reverse complement strand
ACACACTCCCCCTCCCTCCCTGTCAGTTTCATAGAGAAACTCACACACTCCCCCTCCCTCCCTGTCGGTTTTCTAAAGAAACCCACCCCCCCCCCCCCCCCCCCCTAACCGGCACTGATGACTCACCTCACCCTCCGACACATCATTGATAATCCCAGAGAACAAGGCAAAAAGCTATCACTGTGACAAACACTGCAGCTGGAGTCAGGTAGCCATCCATTTGACAGTACAAGATGACCCCCCCCCCCTCCCCAACAGCAAATGACAGAACCGTTGTCTAGGTGACGTTTCCCTGCAAGAAAAAATACCAGCCTTTTAAATGGTGCCATGCCTTTAAATAAAGCTAGTGTTTACTGCCCCACACCCTCAGACACGAACAACAGTGGCACTAGAGGATAATCAATTACCATAAATCCACCCCCCGTTTCTTTCGTAATCTCAGCCAAGGTAATGAAATCCCCTAGAGGACAAAAAGTCCCCACAAAGAGGAAGAAGGAAAAAAAAAAACAAGTTTGAGACCGTAGCAAAGATGACATGAGATACAGACAGTTAATTGGATACAGTCTGCAAAGTGGAAGAGGGGGTGCTGTCCAGGGATTCCTGTTTGTCAGTGGCACACTGCATCTGTGTATGTGTGTATGAGAGTGTGTGGGGGGGGGGCACACTGGAGGGGACACACTGGAGGAACAGAAAAACAATAAGTGTTCACAGATGTAGACAGACAGCCCCCCAACACCAAGGGCCAAAAATTCAATCTGTGTCTCATATCAGCCTCTGCCATGTTTTAAATGACTGTACTGTAGGAAAAGATGGCCGCCCCTTAGTCCAGTAAGCCTGGTGCACTTCACACACGGATGATGGAAACACAACGCAAAGCTGAAAAATCCAAGGAGATGAACATTTTCAATTTTAAAGCAACCTGTTTGGGGTGTACCCCAGCCATGAGCCCTATGCTGTCTATGATATGCTCCAAGCCCCCCACCCCAGTGTACACTCCAGAAAACCTAATGAGAAAGATATTTTAGTCCCCGTTATCACTAGGAAAATGGTACAGACCTGCTCACTTACAGAGGCTCCTTGTGCAGCAGGTCTCAAAGAGGGACTGGCAAGAAGTGGACTGAAGTTCGTGACGACTTCAGCCCGTCAAGGCACTCCAGCTAAGGTCACCCTGCGTACTTCAGCGCGGTGAAGTTCGATTTTATCTCCCAATAACACAATAAACCACTCTGCTAAGCAACTAAACAATAGCACACTTCATTAAACCCCCGGAGCTTGTGAGAGCGCCCGCCCGGGCCGTGCCCTTGTGCTCTCGTCCGCACGCTCCAGGGTGACGAGGTTCGCTCCCCAGAATGACAATATCCCGATGGCGTCCTCAACGCCAGCATCTCCTTCACATCTGAGCACCTTCTTTGAGGGTTTTGCAGAAAAAATATACAGGAATTCTGCCCGTGGAGAGGATTACAGCCTGGCTGACCTGTCTCCAGATTTACACAAACATGGACACACGTACACACGCTTTCAATATTTCTGTGGGGACTTACGGTCGACTATAACTTTGACTTACAGACAAGAGATGAAAAAACTTCAATACTGTTAAATAAAACACTTTAAATTGTAAAGGGAAATAAGGAGCTTGTTTCATCTCACTACCTCCTTTGCTGGCCCGACACCCAGGCTGTACACAAACAAACAGGCTTGCGATCCAATGCAAACAGAAAGAGGCGCATCTGCACCTGCGAGCTCACATATGGATCCAGTGGGACAGTGACTAACGCAATTGATGACTAATGAACCTCAGGTGACAGACTGACAGGACCGCATTCCTAGCGACTGCCTATGTGCATGACGCTGATAATCCAAGGTGTCAAAATATTTACCCCCCCGCACCGCCACAAGCTGACCGCCCCCTGGCGAGTGGCCGCCCCCCCACCCCCCCCCCCCCCCCCCCCCCCACATTAATAAAGCAAAATGTAGTGGGTGAAGACGACCGAATTAGGCGTCATTGCTATTTGCACCACATATCACTGTTTCCAATTAATTTTCCCCTCGTAAAGGTTTAAACCTGAGATTAAACTCAAAGCACAGGACTGACAGTAAATCCACACACCATGGAATGTGATCATGGTCCTGTGGTTCGAAAAAGACACACGCTCTCCCACTAAATGCCACCATGCATGTTGCCGTGGCGACATCGATGGTCCGGTCGTGTCTCTCTCCACGCAATGGTATCGTTTAGGCGCCATCGGCCGACGGGCCTCGCAAGGGGAGCCGCGCAAAGCAGCGATGACAGCCGTAATAACTGCGCGAGTCTGAGTGAGCGGGCGGGCGAGTGGGCCTCGCCGAGTACAGCGCGTCCTCTGACAGCCATTGTCACAAAATGATGATGTCAGCCACGGGGAGGCTGCAGCTCGTCGCTTTTCCCCTCAGCGCCCGCTCGCTTTAATATTCCCCGCTACAAAACAGGCGGCGAGGCAAGCGGTTATTACGCTGCTAAAATTAACACAGAGAGAGGGAATCACATTGTGTTCGATTAAAGGCGACCTGTTCTGGAATACGCTGTGCTCGGGCTTCAGGATGGGCAGATGTGCAGATGCGGGAAGCTGTCAGTGTGGCTCTGGGTGGGTGGGGTGGGGGGCTTTATCTGCATGGATGACAGTGAAGCCTGCCACGTTTTTGTATGTGTGTGCATGCATGTAGGTGCAGGTCTTTTCTGTGTGCGGTTTAATGGTTTAATTGCATGCTTCCCTGTATTCATTCAGGGACAGGCAAGTGGTCAGAGGCTCTGGATGTCTGTGCGTGCCCAGGGTGGGGGCCGTGGGGCATATACGGCAGCAACAGAGACCACCCCTTCCCTCCACCACCTGGCAGAAGGGCCTGGTCCACCATTTCCACGAAGGGCGCTCAGGGATGTGGAAATAATGAAGATAACTGGGTAGAGTTCCCCCCCGTGACATCACTGTGAGACGTGGGCGGCGAAGCCAGGCTGGGATGTACAAACCGGGAGGAGGGTGTGCAGGCAGGAGCTGGGCCCTCGCTCAGAAGCTCCGGCACCCCCTCCGTGCCCCAAACCCCCTGCTGGATCCCTTTTGTTTCCTCACACTTTGACATATAAAAAAAAAAAAACTCTCGGTTACACGTCATGCCGAGCGAGACTCTTAAACGTCGGGATTAGACACTTTACCCGGCGCGGATGAGAGCGTGGGTGACAGGCATTATCTGCTTCTTTCCTGCAGCCCGGCAGAGGACGATAACCCTGGGAAATCGGTGTGCCTTTATCTACCTGGGCACGAGCTGCTTCCATTAGCGGGGTCGGCCCGCCTCGGTGACGCTTAAGGATTCCATGCGCGGCGTGGCACATTTCACAAAGGACAAGGGTACAGACCTGTTCTGGAATAATCAAATAGACGGTCTGCCAGAGGCAGGCAGCGGCGGCGACGCCCTCCTGTCAGAGCCGGTTAGCGAGGCGGCGGGTCCAGCTGTGTGTGCGTCAGCTAGCGCCCGCTAATGCTAAACGGCGAGTCGCACCGAGCACCGGACACATACCATTATCATGCGCGGTGGCTTGGCTGAGGACCTTCCCGCCAAGATGCAGTGTTAAATCAGATGGGGGGGGGGAGAAGCAACGAAAAAAAAAAAAAGCCTTCAAAAATGCAGCTCATTATTTTTTAAAGGAGTCACACGTCTCCCCGCAGTACACAGTCTCTCCCTGTCTCCCTGTCATAATAAACATGCACTTGGGTGGGACACAAGCACGTGCTCTTCAGATGGAGATGGGGTATCGTTTACAACCCCCCCCCCCCCCCCCCCCCCTTGCCAAATTTCCCCCAGTGGGGTGTGTTGGGGCAGTGTGTTCAGCTTGGTGGGTGTGACTGGTCAACCCAACCCCCCCCCCCCCCAACTGCAATACACACACATCTTGGGCCAAAGACAATGTTTGAACACCTGTCGTCTGTTTTTTGGTAGACGCCCCCGCAGGCGCTCGCCCCGGAATCCCGCGTGCGCATTCCGACGCAGAGGACATGCCGTCCTTCTCGGTGATAGACGGTGCCGGACCGGGACAGGCTGGATCGGGCAGGGCGCTGACAGCTCGGAGCAACGTCTCAGAAGGGCCCCCAGGGACTAGGAGGGGGCCGTGAACCAGTCACATTCGTTACTCTTATTGCATTTCAAAGGAAACACCTTTTTTCTAAAGTATAAAGACGTTACAGACCAGGGCAACTATATTTAAAGAAAACAATAGCAGTTTAACGCTTTCACGTTCCAGACAATAGTCACCATAGTAGCTAATGATTTCACCAGTGGGGAGTTTTACCAGTTCCCCCACTGATGGAGCCTGGGTTAATTAGAATAAAGTGCAATCTCTCTCAGTACCAGGCTGCCAAGGACATGATTGCTTCTCCACCTCTTGGCTTCTGGCCCCTGGCCGGCCTGAATCCAGGTGTCATAGCCCTACCGCTCCCTCGCCGGATCTTAAGGTAAGACGCAGCGCTTTCCCGCCTGACGATAGCAGGACAGACTGCCGTGCCTTGGCCGAGATCCCCAAAAACGCAGCAGGTGCCCTCCGTGCCGCCGGGTGGCGCTCTCACCTTCTTCTTGTCCCTCATGGAGCCCTTCCCTCGCACCATGATCTTGCAGCCCGTCTCGGCCTCCAGCTGCTTTGCCGTCAGGCCACGTGGCCCCAGAATCCTCCCCACGAAATTGAACTGCGGGGAAACAAAGAGGGAAAGAGGGGAGTGAGGGGCTGCAGGGGCGGGCAGGCGGCGTCTTTCATTAACGCTGCTCTGTGGCCTGACACTGTTTCTCAAACAAGATTACCGGCGTCTGATAGTCATTTCATAAACATTTTCATGAGCCGTACGCGAGCTGATATATGCCTAGAAAAAGCCATGTGAGATGCTGTTTGGAAACAGCGTGTATATACACACACACACACACACACACACACAAATATAGATTTATAATTTAATCTTTGTGGGGACCCTCCATTCATTTGTATAGGGAAAAGCCTAATCCTAGCAATGACAACCTTAACACCTACCCAGCTCTAACCTTAATCATAAGTAGCCAAACAAAAGATGAGACTTCAACATAGAAATAACAATTGTCACAATGTGGGGAACACAATGTAATCTAAACATGATCCACACACAGACGCAGACACACACACACGCACACACATATTCACTCATGCAGACACACACGCATACATGTCTGACCCCTCCACCTCTGCTTTATCAGGAACTCCATCGCTGACAATACAGCTGACAGGCAACGTCCCCACACCAAATGGGGGGGGGGCTCGAGATCATTACTGGGCTGAAGGCAGCGAGATAAGGGGAGGCGAGGCGAGTCGATCGTCGGGGCATCGACTGTTAGAAGTGTAGCCGGGGGGGGTGGGAAGGCTGCCTGTGTCGATCTGCCTCTCTATACGGGCTGTGATAGAGGCGGGAGTCGTGACAGAGGCGGGAGTCGTGACAGAGGCGGGAGTCTGCCGCAGCCGGAGGCACAGCGGTCGCTCGACGCGGGCTCCGGGTGCGAGTCCTGGCAAACCTGCAGCGGCGCCTCCGCACCCGAACCGGCCTGACGAGACGCGGGCCTGTGCCAGTGCCCGAAGCCGGGATCTACAAGCCGGGGCTTGTGTGCGGCAGCGAGCGACACTGAAAACGCCACGTCTGCCGCGCCCGCCGCTTTAAAAGATGCTGGAAACGGCGAGATGTTGCCGCGTCAGCCTGACGACGGGCGTGGCCGTGTGGGAGGACGGTCACATGGGCTTGGGGCGCCTGCTAAGGGGAAACTGAGGGCCCCTGGGGCTGGGGGCAGGAGTTACGGCTGACTGTCGTTTGCGGCCGCACTGTCGCTAATTCGAACCACATCTTTTCATTTGGCCACCTAATCTCTCTCCGGGGTGGGGTTTTTGGAGAGGTTCAGTTGCCTAATGATCCATGGGCTCGACACAGACGGGAGGCAGCCCAGCACGTGGGTACCTTCCCCAGTGTCGGGCCCACGGGCCTTTGGAGGGGCCAGTTTCGGGGTGGAGCCTCATAAGCCGGCTTCAAACGGCACGGGAACGAGAGCCCTTAACGGACGCGCGTGTCACAGCTCTGAGCGTGACCTGGTAAAGTCTTCCATCTCATCCGTCTTCCTCCTTCCCTTATCCTGTGGCAAAAACTCTCCCCGGGAGGCAGCGTGTAGCCTGGAATTACCACATCCCCACCATGGACATAATGGAAATCAAATTTTTCAAACTCTTACTACAGCAATCGATGTGCAGGGCCTGCTGGTGATACGTGCAAAATAAGACCATCAGAGTATCTGTGGCAGCTGGATTTAACTGTTGCACACATCTCCGGGAGGGGGCGGGGGGGTTTGACTGCTTCTGCACGTTGTCTGAGACATTTGTTGACTTGATAAAGAGCAGCATTTGGTTAGAAATATTGGCTTAGAAAAAGCAAATCTCTAGTTTATTAGGCCCAGGAGGGGTCCTTGAGGAAGAGGCTTAATTGGATACAAAAAAAATCATCCAGCTAGCAACATGTTAACATTAAATCATTAATTAATGCTTTTTCAATCATTTGCTTCATAAACTTTTCTAAAGGTTCAACGACCTGTCAGCCAGGCTGCCCCAGAAGCTGACCGGAATGCGAAAGAGAATCTGTATTGGCAGGTATTACGCCAGCACTCACCAGATCCGGCCAGCATGAGGGGGGGGGGCTGGCCCCACTTTATTACCGTGTGGGTTGAATGCCGTGCCGTTTCGGTAGTTTGTCAGCTGTCATGTTAAACAGTAACAGCTGGCACGGTTGAAAAGGGCACATTCCCACTTTTGACATACACCCCCCTACCCCAACCCCTTTCCCACATTCCCTCAGGCTCCCCTCATCTGAAACGGATCCCCTTCTCTACTGCTAACATCGGGCCCTTGCCAGACATAAAACTTTAATGTCAAATCAGGACCAGATATATAGAGGGGCAGCGAAAGCCGTCAGGTTCATCTCTAACAAAAAGGAGTGCCCGCCCCCTTTAACAGCAACCAAGCCTCTCTGACATTACACCCCCCCAGGATATCCCATGATGCACCACCCGACCAAAATAAAACAACCTTCACAGAGAGTTAAAAAGTCCCTCAAGCTCGCACAAAGCTCTTCTGACATCAGTGGGCCTTCACTGGCTCTTCCTCTTTCTTCCTTCCAGAAAAACAGAGTTCTGAAGTTTCCTGGCAAACATTTTTGCATTTTTCATTTTTGCATTACTTTCCAATTCAAAGCTTTGCCCATTGCCATGGTCTGGCGATACAGTAGAAAGATAAAACAGCATGGCCTATCCTCATGCTTGACAGTGGCCTATCCTCATGCTTGACAGTGGCCTATCCTCATGCTTGACAGTGGCCTGTCCTCATGCTTGACAGTGGCCTGTCCTCATGCTTACTGTACTGCTATGCTTTTAGCCACTATTCCGACGCCTTTTGCGGCAACATAGACACACAAACACACGCACACACAAACACACACACGGTGCATTTAAGATCCCGCAGTCCTTGTTCCTCTTAACCCATTTAACCTTATCTGTCGGAGTGCTGAGTGACAGACCCCGTGGCTGTTTTTAATTCAGGTCCACAATGCGTTCACTTCCTTTTAAAGGCCATCGGCCCTCCGGCGCACAGCAGACGCCGAGCAGTTGCGCAGGACGGAGGAATCTCGCCCCGTATATTTAGCCCTGCTCTTCTTTACTCCTGTGTGTGTGCGTGATTGCTGTGCGCTCATTCTGCATGCATCTCTGTGTCTCTGTGTGACTCTGCAATAGACCCCTTTGTTTTTGTATTTGTGGGCATCATATAAATATTTATGCTCTCCGTGCTCTGCGCTACACAGAACAAATAGGAGGCCAGCTAGGTACATATAAACAAAGTATGAAATAATGGCCACCATCAGTAAAATTTCACATTACAAAATGTATGTGCTCATCGCCAAATCTTGCACCTTCCAGCAGGTGGCATAATCGTTAATGACACTGATTACAGGGAACCCTGTTGTAGTACATTTTGACCTCAAATGTTGTGGTAAAATTCCAAATGTTCTTCTGGATAGAGCTGCAAAATACCAGTAAAAACATAAATGAATGTATAAAGAAGGTGGGAGTCCATAGATCAGTAGCATTAGCAGAGGCACTCGAACCCATAGGCTGCTGGCACAGGTTAGCCATGGCAATAAGTGAACAACCTTTGACTGCAGATGGAAGCAAATGGAGAGACAACAGAAATATGGAACTTCTCCAGCTGAAGATCAGGGCCTCCAGGGCCCACAGGAAGCTAACAGAGGGTGTAAAAACCATTTACATGTAATGGAATTCCTAATATCAGGCTGAAAGAATGCAGCCTATTTATACAATCAGTACAATAGATCTTAAGTATATTTTCCATCAACTACAGCAAAACATAGAGCAAAATCTAATTATGGCCATTTAAAAATGCAAGCACTGTGGATTCCAAATGACTCCAAATGATCTTATTATAAAGATAAACGACCAAATGCCGGTAATGGGCAAATTAATTATTTCATGGATGCTAACACCACCAAGCTCTAATTCCTCTTCAGGATGGGTTTTGTTTTCAGAACTGTGGGGGCAACAGGGATTAGGATAGCGAGTGAACGTGGGTTCCCTGGGGGGGTGGAGGAAGCTCGCCTCTTCCTCACCACATCCCTCCCCAGACAATGTCATGGGCTGGCGACTGGCCACACCCAGCACACGCTCCCTTAGAATAGCACAGAGTGTAAATACCATGAGAGCACTATATCAGGGGTGGCCAATCTTATCTGCAAAGGGCCGGTGTGTGTGCAGGATTTTGAGATTTGAGAACCTTTAGGTCAGCTGTTCAAACTGTTCAGCCAATCAGTCCTCTAATTAGTAATCTAATTATGGAGTTGCAGTGAAAACCCGCATATACAGCGGCCCTTTCTGGTTAAGATTGGCCACCCCTGACATATATAATTCAGCATACAGAAGGTTTGTTCGAGAGTGATGCCCAAGTAAAGCTCAGACAGTCAGACAGTTGCTGCAGTAACTAGGGTTAAGTGGGGTTAACAGTGACATCACTCTGCTGGCCATGGGATTTGAACCAATGATCTTCTTATCACCGCCATTGAACCCTACACTGCATTTTATGTATTCCAATATACGCACAATATTATTTATGGTAGTGATTGCATTTATTTTCAATGATAATGCGTTCTGCAGGTTTGCTCGTTGTATTGTGTGAAATGACACCCCCCCCCCCAGCACCAGAACAGTACTGGTGTGACAAAGGGGTGGCGGTTGCGGCATTTGCCACGGTGAACCGTGATTAACCTTCATTAGCGGAGCAGTGATCCAGAGCTCCGCCGCTCTGCGGCCGCTTGATTCCCCCCCACCCCCGCTTTTGTTTGTTTGTGATGAGGTGGTGACGAGCGACCTCATTCCTACACCGCCTGGCTCCTTCCCCATTGATTCTCGTGTGCTCAGTGGTGGCTCAGTGGGTAGATGCCCCGCACACACCAAAGTCAATCCCCACCCGGCGGCCCTCGCACGTGCAATCGGAACCACATCAATTATGCCCACTGCAGGGGGCTCCCAGGTTCATACCGGTCCATCGCTGCTTTGGTGATTTATGGCACTTGTGCTTCGATTAAAACAATGACAGCTCTTCGGGGGGCGACTTGTCCCAAGCGCACGTCAGCGAGACGGGAAGGAGGTGTCCCGGGAGGGGCACAGAGGAAGACCAGGAGATGGTAAGTGAATGTACAGTTTTAAGATACCCCGGCCCTCCATACAGCTTACCCACTGTCCATGTCTTTAAAACCCATTGTGGGAAGGCTTATGAGCTATCAATTACTTCCCCCGACTACCTGATTGCTTCACTGTATTTTGAGCCAGACAGTAGCTGACACACATAGAGTAACCCTGTCACTGTGGGCTTCAAAGACTCTCTGACCTCCATCACCAACCTCCACACATACCGGCATCCATCATCTCTGATCTCACATCATTAACCCCCCTAGCTCTTCCCCTCTAGTCTACTGCCCCCCCAAGGATGTCCAAGGCCAAGCAAATGGAGCGAACAAAAGAGGATCAATCCGGGATAATTATTACTAATCGCTGATGGCCGCTTATCTTCTGGCGGGAGGCGTGTGACCCAGAAAAGGACAGAGCCTGACCGTATGTGGCTTTCGCCACCGCACAGCAGCACAGGGCTGACAGGACGGCGGCACAGACATGGAGACTGTGCAGAACCGCACAGGCCGGCATTGTTTCACGGTCCCCTCCTTTATTCCCTGGCCTAATAACATGTTTGGCAAATTGGATTGGCTGGCCCGCCGCAAAACACCGCTGCCCGACTTGACAGCACAAATTAATTTCTGTGTCGCGGCGTCTCGCCCCGGAAACAGGCACAAAACACAAGAGTGGCTTTATCAGGGGGCCTCCGGCCGCCACGCCGGCCTCTGCTTGCCGAGTCTGCCAAGCTGCTGCAGCCATTACTGCTGGCGGTCCAGGGGCGGGCTTAACGCCACGGCCTTCCCCCGTCCCCGCTGCACGTGCACAAAGCCGGCAGAGGCATCACAGAAGTGCACCCCTCCACCGGCTGCCCGCTGCGGGATGCGAAGATTACTTCCCCTTAAAGAGTCACCGTGCAGGGTTTAGAGTGCTTGCGCTTTGGCAGTAAGCATTCCTGAGGGTGCTCCCCCCTATTAGTGCACCTCTCTCTAACGGGAGCGGACAAACCCACCCCATTCCCCCCATCCCTCGCAGATTCACTCACGCACACACATATATTTTCCACATATACTCCCATTGTTTTTGGCCAATTCAAGAAAAATGCATCTCACACAAACATAAACCTGCATACATTCATCTTTATACTATTAGAAATGTGATTTTTTTTCTTATTCCAGGATTGGTGCCTCATCTTTCTAGCGGAATAAATAGTGTAAGATGCAGACCACATCGCACGGGATGTATTCCTGGTTTTCAGCACGCTGTCCTCTGCGGCGGGGTTTCCCAGTCCAGTCCTCAGGGATCTGCAGTCGGTCCATGCTTTCGCTCCCTCCGAGCTCCCTGCCAAACGGTGTACATTTTTGCTCCCTCTTAAAACTCTACCATGAGCTGGGAGGGAGCAAAAACGTGGACTGTCTGTAGGTCTCTGAGGACCAGATTGAGAAACACTGCTCTCTAGACCAAGAGAGCCTGTAGTGTCACACTGGGAGGTTCCCCACTTAGCTAAGAATAGAGCGATTTTAAAGCCGTTCCTAAAATACGCTGGTATTGTCTACCACCCTCAGCCGGCTCATCTGCCCCCTTCCTGATTCAGACATCACAGACTGTACAACTTGCGGCTGGCCGAGGCACAAGCCTGAAACGAAACGACACAGCCACGCACGCACAAGCTGCTGTGCGCACAAATAAATACATGTCACACATGCAGACAGGGTTTGAAGTGTTTCACAGGGAGAGATGAGAGCTGTCTCACACCTGCAGTAATGGTGGTATTTGGCCTTGGGGGCACGGCCATTCAAACGCATTTTTTATTGGCTCTGAATTATGACCGCTCAGCCACACCGCCCGCCGCTCAGCCACACCATGTACATGTGTACTGTCCAGCCCTCAGCAGCCACTGGGGACAAATACCGCCATAACTGGACGGCCAAAGCGGGAGGGACAGTAGAGAAAGGTCTCCTTGCGCTGCCCTCGGCTCCGCTGCAGGATCCCAGGCGCTAATCCCGAGCCGTGTTTACACGGCTGACAGACCGCGGCCATTAATGCGGCCCACGCAGACGTTTCGCTGGTAATGGAGGAAGTTAATTGGGATCAATCAGCTGCGAGCTCATTGCCTTCTCCCAGGGTGAGGAGGCTTAAGTGAGGAGATTCTCCATGCGATTGCTTAGAAGATTAAGGGAAACGGCAGCCGCCGCAAAGCGCTTTAGAGAATTACTATCAAAGAATACTTAACGTGTGACTGAGGGGACAGGTACGCTACTGCATGCTGTCTCTGTCTACGGCCTCATAAGCACTCAGCCTCAGCCACACCCTACCCCCGCTTCCAGACAGTGGGGGCCTCTCGCCACTGTCGCCACTGTCGCTATTTGGGCTTTGCCGTGGATCAAAGGTGACACAGAAATGTCTCCCTCCTCACCAGCAGCATTTAGTCATTTGTTTTCACCGTCCCTCTGATGGAGCCCCGGCGTCCCGCATTAAGAGAGATGGCGGGATCCGGGCGCCCTGTTTACCCCCCCACCCCATGGTCAGTGCATCACACTTCTGCCCGCGACCTTTCCCAGGCTTTGCCGCGGCCCCGTTTCCGAGAAATCCACAGCTTCTTCAGGGCCGCTCGCTTTTCTCATGGGCCTCTCTGCAGCTGTGTTTACACAAAATAAGTCCAGGCTCCAGTGTATCTTTCTGCTGCGGAAGAAATCGCCTTGATACAGCCAATCGTTTTTATCTGCACTTCATTGTGGCCGCCTTTGCTGGCAGTTTAATAGCTGGGGGAACGTCCTTGATTATAAAATCGACCGCAATCGAGGATGACCAGTCCTGATAATCAAACTGGACAGATGTGGTCTCATCAGATCTGTGCCTCACGCAGAGGGTTCAACAAATAAGTTATACCTTAACAAATAAATAAAAATGTGCATAAATATGATTACCCGTGACCCTGACCAGGATATAAGCCTTTAAAAGATGGATGGATAAATAGAATGAACCTTAGATCCTGCTATTAGACCTTAACAACGTTTAAAAACCTTTATCATCAAAAAACGGGTATCCCTCCCCGCAGACAAGCTGTAGGGATCGCAGCCTAGAGATTCCTGAAACAGCTGTGGTGTTAAGGCAGTGGTGTTAAGGCAGTGGTGTTAAGGCAGTGACAGATCACACGAGGACACGTTCCTCAATGTCCTGACTTTCTTGGGGCAGCAGGCTTAGCTTGGACCTGTTAAATAATTTATTCCGCACAAATTATGCGAGTCACTTCAAACGCTTCACTTCAAATCGTAATCGCACAATGACGGCGACGTACAATGTACTCGCTGTAAACAAGCCGAGCCTCTCAAAGAGCCACGGCGCTCACCCTGGAAATGAGGGGGATGAAAGGGCGGCTGTTTATCTCCGGAGCAGAAAATAAAACTTTCAGGCGGCTGAGAAGCTTTCAAATGCTGGTTTTTCAGTGGATTAAGGCGACACGGTTTCTCTTGCAGAAGATTCTTCCCGGCGAGAGACCCCCTCTCGCACGTGACGTTTCCCTAATTTGTTTGTGTGATTGTGGAACGAGAAAAAATGCATTTTATCCACTGGGCTAATTATCTGGCCACCTGACATTGACCTAGCCGCTGTATGCTGTGAGAAGGGCAGAAGGTCAGACATAATATTAAATTCTAATTAAACCTCCGCTTGGTTCAGATAGGTGAATCTGTTTACCGATTCATGCTCTAGAAAGTCTGAGAGCTACCCTGCTATGCCATGAGGAAATGCAGCCATGTGTCCTGTATCTGTAGGACAAAGCAGGACAAGGTCACCACGCAGGTTTGGGCCAGCATGTAGAGTGTTCATTTCAAATGCTTGGTGTGATTTATGTACCGATTATCCAGCAGCAAATTGCCTGGATCAGCTGTTTTCAGTTAAGGTTTTGGGACAATTTGCATCACCCCACCCCCCTCTGTGCCCCACCCACTCGACCAAGATCGCCTCCCAAAGCCCCGCCCATTCTTGTCAGAGTCATGCCCCTCCCCCAAGGCCCAGCCTTCCATCCAAAGCCCCGCCCCTCCCCAGTCAGCACAGTACTCACGTCAGGGTACTCCTTTACAGGCACGTAAAGCTTTTCCTGCAGCTGCACCACAGGTCCGACAGCGTCGGGCAGCTCCGAGCTCCTCTTCTCCGCACTGCCGTTTAATGTGTCGTTGTACATGTCCTTCCGTACTCTGCTGATCTCTGCAAGAGAGGACACAGCGGGTCTGGTCATGCGTAGGCTGCTGACACGCTGCCATGGTGACAGCCGCCCCGCCGCATTACACATGCGGCGCCGTAAAGCACCTGCTTGCGGCCGAGGAGTCGGCCTGCCTGCGCGCTTCTGCACCTGCCGCACATCTGTCTGCGCCGCCCGCACCTGTCCTCCCAGCCGCCCGGAGCCGGCATGGGGATGGGGGGGGGGGGGACTGTGAACGCACGCCTGCGGGCACACGCACACTCAGCCTTTTAAGAGCCGCGCAGAAAGCGAGTGCATTATCGTGGCTGTTAGCCCCGGCTCTGGCTGCTACGGCAGCGCATCAATCAAAGTGGCAAACAGGTGAGTCGTCGCGGGGCGGTGGCAGCTTGTTAGAGCCGCAATCCCATATCCTCTCACTACTGTCGACCCCCTGTGTGCCTCTATGACCAAGAGGGCAAGCAGACTGCAGAGGAGACCTCTATATTTCTGGTGGCTCTAGAGTGAGTCGACGACTTTCTGGGACTCTGCGGAATTAAGATGTACCACTGTTTTGTCTCTCGGGGGGGGGCGGATGGGGGGCATGTCCAAAGGACAACAACAGTACTTACAACTCAGACCCGACGGGAATGTGAGGGGCTAACCTCAGAGTAACTGCAATAGACCTGCTTCCAGGCATAGCCTGTGGCTGTTTTTTTTTAAGAGACCACCGCCCCCCCGCTCTCTCCGTAACTCCAAACCCACTGCTGCAACACCGCTACACCGTGCCTGGCTGAGCCCACCATCCCAAGAGCATGCCGGACCCCCTGCTTCACACACGGCACCCCGTCCGTCCGCCAGGGCAAGCGACCGCCGACAGCAACGACTGCACAGGATCCAATCAGCTAATGGAAGGGCAATGAGTGCCCAGAAAAGACAGAAGGAGAGAGAGCCGGGTGGAGGGGGGGCACACAGGCAAGGGGAACCTCATAAGGTGCCACCCATAATTTAAAATATCGAATTAACATTTAATAGGAGAGGCTCTGCTGTGACATAACATGCGACTCTCTGAAGGGAGAATAAACTGAGGGGGGGCAGATCACAGGGGAGGCGTGGAGGGGGGCAAGGATGCGCATGCCCCCTCCCAAACCTGCACCAGGCTGACTTCCTAATCAGTCCGGCCAGAACCGCAAATGCTGGGCCGACAGCAAGACCCCCTGGGGGCGTCCACACGCCTGTTAACTGGCTGCTAACAGCACCCCCGCCCCCCCAACCCCTGACGAGGTCGGCCGAAAAATACAAAAAGGTGAGGGGCTGGATGCGTAGCACTGGGGCTGCTGTGGGTTTGGAGCCTGTTATATGGCAATAGTGGAAAGAGAAAAAAAAACACTCCATTCTTGCCCAGGATGACACCTGACATTAATCAAATGAGGTCACAACAAAATAAACGCTTAAAAAGAGCGGCAGTGAGAGCGAGCGAGCGAGAGAGAGAGAGAGAGAGAGAGAGAGAGAGAGCGAACAAAGCCCTCAGAAGTAAGATGCTGATCTTCCACAATTTCAGCGAAACGTTTCAGCAGCACAGTGAACACAATGGACTGCTCCAGCTCAGACTCCAGCCTTCGTTCTCTCCCCGAGCACATCCCCGTGTCTTTTATCTCTCCACCGCTGGATACCACGTCTGTTTCCTCCCCGATCAGATTTAAGACACCTTAAATCGTTCCAAGCCTGCAGAAATGTGGGAGGGAATCCACGGAACATTAAATTATTCAGTTGCCTAAGCGGACACATCAATCCAGAGCGATTTGCCGGCAATTTGCATATGCGGCTTGCGATTTTTACATCTCGGCAGATTACTGACTGAGGCTACTTCAGAGTCGCGCCGTCCTGGGGACGCGACAGCGAATGCTGGCCCAGAATTCCACTCGGGAACCTTCCGGCTGCACATGAGCCTTATCAGCACACCATCGGCACCTTGATTTAATTAACGCATTTACACTGCACTGTTTAATAAGCCACCATTACGTAAAAAAAAATGAGAGATTCTACATTGTGAATTAAATGAGTCATTTTACTGTGGAAACACTGGCGGCTGGATGCGTCTATTAAGCCAAACTAAATGGAATTAGTTTGGTCGAGATGTTCTTTCAAAGACTTTTTTTTTTTGTAGCACCTACTGTCCAGCGGTCAGGCTGGGCCCAAATTCTGAGGATGATTAAACTGTCATGGGGTGATTTATGGACAACGTTTTTACAGCGTTTTAACAGCATTTTTAGTGATTTGTCAGCTTTCTAGACCTCAGAATTCAATCATTTTGCAGGGCGCAGAGGCCTGAAGGGCTACTACGGCCACACAGCCAAGCAGATCTAAAGCGCCTTTACACACACACACACACACCTATGCACACTGAGAGCCAAAGAAACCTGCACACACACACAAACCCACAACTCTATGGCACCACACACAAACAAGGATTTGCTTCCTCGCGCACAAACACGGCATGACAGCGCAGGCTGTAATTCCTACAGATACCAACGGAGACAACACGAGATCCGCATGCTCTCACGACGCCCGGGAAGAGAGGCAGGGTGAAACGCGACATTCAGGCACTCGCACACCGAGCACAGGTTCCCTCCCGGGAATTTTTTTTGACACTGTTTTCAGACACCGTCTCATCTGTCCGGACGACAGGCGCCACACAGTCTGGGGCACGCAGGGAAAAAAAACGACAAAAACAACAGGTGATAGAGACGCGCACAGGGAAAGGCCGAGGGGGCTCAGCTGGGAACGGCTCAAAAGCATGGGCCCTGAGGTGCCCCGTAGTGGCCTGCCCTCCCAACAGAGGGCGATCGCGGCAGGCACTCGGGGGAGCTTAATCACATGGCCCCCAAAACCCTGGGGGAGAGGGGGTGCTTAAAAACAGCCTCTTTATTACGATCCCCGTGAGTCCGACACCTTTCATTACACGACGGGGTAACAATGGGCTGTGTGTCCTCTGTGACGGGGGCTGCGTTTTGAGGGCACTGTGCTCTCGCCGGAAGGTTCCCTTACTCTGGAGCTCACTGAAAACCGGTGGGCCACGAGACCCACATCGGGCCCGCATCCGCCATTGCTGCATCCCTCCGTAGTTGCTGCCAGACACCGTGACCTAAGCGGGCAAAGGTCAGCTGTGGAAGTCTCATTTCCGTCAAGTATTTTAAAGGCGCAATTAACAGAAAGGCAGGCCTCAGCACCCCCCTTTCGCTGGGGAGGGGGGACACCTGTCTGCCCCGGCTGCTGGGGGACTTGGGGCTGGGTTTCCACAGTCCCCGTCCTTGACAGCGATTCTTGGCGCCGCCACTGCCTGAGTCGAAAAGGCAGGCGCCCTTCACAGCACAAAGGCTCGCCGGGGAGGTACCTCTCATGGCGATCCGCTCCATTTCTGCTGATTCTTATGCTGAATGAGCCTTTCTGAGCAGTCTAATGGCATTAGCTGTCATTTCATCAAGGCAGCCTCAGTTGTGTGTGTGTGTGTGTGTGTGTGTGTGTGTGTGTGTGTGTGCAGGTGCGGAAGCATCCAACAGCGTTAGGCTGCCACGCTGAATTTTTCAATCATAAGAGGAAGAAAACCACCTGACCCACTGCAGCCAATCGATCTCTCAAATGAATGCCTGTCATTCAAAAGAAACCAGCCACACGCACTGTGCCCCCTTTCATCTCTCACACATTCTGCTGCGTGTTGCTGCAGAAAACTTCCTTTCACTCAAGGAAATATGCAGATGATTTCAGTATATTTCGCATGCATTTGCATATATTTTAAGAATGAGACCTATCTCTTCCCATAGTAATAGCAATGATAATAGTAATAATAAAGACAGCAATGCCTCACAAAGTAAATGAGATTCAATGACATTCAAAACTCTCGTGCTGTCCCCGCATAACGCCAGTGCCATATCAGGGAGGCCACGCTTGTGAGTCGAAATGATGTAATATCAATGAAGAAGAGAGACGTATGCGAGAGCAGCCCGAGGGAGGGGGGAAGAGGAAGAGGGGGAGCCATCTCGCTAACACCCTCCTGTGTTTGTAATTACAGAGCGCCACAAGAGGCTGCCGCTCCGAAAGCGAGGGTTCGGTCGGGGGGGAGGCAGAGACGAGGTCTCAAACAGAGACGCCATCTGGGCCCCTTCTTCCCCCAGAATTACAATTCCATCCCGCCCGTCTCCCTACTCGCTCCCTACTCGCTCCCTACTCTCTCCCCAGCATATGCTCTGCACGGAAATGTGAAAGGCCGGCATGCGGCGTCCTCAGGCATTCCCCACTTCCTGTCTCGTCCCGTTTTTGTTATTTGGCCCCATGTCTCAAGCGACACGGTGGGTGCACCCAAACGACAGCCGTAACCAGGGACCAGAGGCTGGGGGGGGGGAACGCAGGAAATGTCGGGAGTCGCTGATTGGAGGCACTGAACCAGCAGTACAGCTTAGAGACCTTGGGACTGACCATAAATGGACAACAAGAGAGATGGGGCTTCAACAGTACAATGAAAATGCATGAAAATGGTCTAAGCTGAATGGCCGAAGGACAGAGAGAGGTACGAGAGCAGGAGAGTTACCTGATTATTTAAAAGTGCTAGGATCAGATAAGAGAGAAATCTGCCTCAAATGAGAACAGCTCTGACCTTTGACACAGGAAGGAAAAACAGAGGCGGAGCATTTGTGTTTGACTCTATCGTCAAGCCGACCCAGCTGGACACCATCGGCTCCGCTGCCGTAAGAGGAAACCCGCGGTGTGCGGGGGATGCTAAAGGCCTCTACCTGATTCTCCCCCAACACCCGAGCGGCAAAAAGGAATCATGGGAGTGAGATGCTAGTGGAGCCAGTCCCATTATCTCAATAAAACATCAGAGGACAAGTAGCACGTAAAGGGAAGAGGGTGGCTGCAAAGTGAACCGCAGTCTATACCACAGATAAGTAAAAATCAGATGGGGTGAGCGGTAAGCTAAACATTCGCCACACAGGTCTTAAACAGTAACAGGCAGGCCCCCGATCCACGGCGATGCGTCTTGACACTGTGACATATAGAGACCAGCAGATGCTTCCCTGCCTACTTGCTGGCCGTGCCCACATGCCCACGCAGGCAGCCCCACGCAGCCAGGCCCGCGCAGCCGGCCCCGCGCAGCCGGCCCCGCGCAGCCGGCGTATCGGCATGCAGGAATGCCGTCGGACACCGACTATCAGCGGAAACAGCCTGAAACGACAGGTTGCTGTAGGCGGTTTGGAAGGGGGACTAATTATGGAAAACAGTGCCGGGGACGCACTATGTGAGGGATGCACATCAGATCTATTACATGCACACATTCACACGTCGAATCACAAACAAGGGGGGGGGGGATTATTCCTTTTTTAGATGGCATTCTTCTGGGCACGAATGAGGGACCCTTCACACGAAGAGATGTGTACTGGTACGCCGACACCTCAGTGCTAATTTTTACACAAGAAGGGAACACAAATGTCGCACCTCCGCGGTGCAGTTAATTAAGCAATCCCAGAAACGTAGCTCGATTGTGTAATTGCATCGGAAGGTCGGCTGTTTGGTTGAAATGTTCTTTGGTGCGTCTCCTTTTCTTCTGAAGATCGTCAAAGATTAATGGAATTAGGTAAAGTGAGGCTGCCAGGTCCTGGGATGTGATGCAACAGCGTGTGTTTAAGAACGCCCTGAGATCAGTGGTTCCAGGCTGGGCGTTTGAAAGCTCTGCCGCACCGTGCAAAATGCACACCCATCCACCAGGCACCGACGAGCTTCCATCCGCTTTGAAAAGAGCAAGGCAGCAGCTTCAGAAGTGGCTTGTCTGCTGCCTGGTTAATTGACTGCCCGCAGGACCCTGAAAACGTGACGCTAGTAGAGTGGCTGGCCTTTGGGTCAGTTTAAGTCGCTACTAGGTCCCCTGGGGGGGGGGGGTGCACGTATACCTCTGTCCTGGTTTAAATATGATGAGTGCGGTGTGTCTTTGTGCGTTTAGTCATGCGGTGCGTGAACATGCATGCATTTATACACATATGTGCGGGTGTTTTTATGCAGTATACGTGGGCATGTTTATACGGAATGTGTCCATTTACATTACGTGTGCGTGTGTGTTTGTACGCGTGTGTCTGTGCATGCTGTGCAGCTCTGCCTTGATGAAATGATGATTTTCCATGGCTATCAGTTCAGCGAGGTGTTCTGTTGGATCCTGGGGGCTAGGGGTGGGTGGGGCCAAGGCCTCAGGCAACATATGGGCCTACCCGCCTCCGAGCTGCAAACGCCGGTCACCCCGTTGTCCTACCTGCTGCTACCGTGGAGCTACCACAGAGCCCACCTGCATGGTGCCTTCCCAGGCCTCAAGGGCCACCATCAAACACACAGATCACAGCCCCTCCCAAAGGCTGCTGGCATCAGTAAGAATATCAAAGGCAGGTGAAAGCATTTAAAAACCTGCTTTTTGAAATTAACGAGCGCATTGAAGCTGACTTCACAATTCCCAAAAAGGGTCTGCGACGGAGCTTATAGATGGCTGACTGATCCCGTTGACTAATTTAATGAACATGTGTGTTTGTTTATGCAGATTTTTCTGCAGCGAGTACAGCGGACTGGCTCCAACTGGCAGCTCCGCGACACTAATGAAGCTAACAGGACTCCTCCGCAGGCGGCTATGAACATGTGAAACCTGACACGTCACAGTTAAGGAGTTAATAAGGGTTTAATGTCCTGTAACGAGCCAAATCAAAGGTCACATGTTCATTTAAATGGGATGTCAACACCCCTCCCACAAATAAATGGAGGGCAAAAGTTACTGTAAATCCCCTCATATCAATTCCATTGCTGGAATTAACAGACAACCTGCTTCACTTGGAAGCGCTACTCATTGTTTAATACACAGAAAAGGGATGTACTGAAAGGTCAGAGATCTACACTGTGAATTTTGCCCTGTATCTGAAAAAGACTGACTGTTACATTTTTGTGGTTATCCTGTGTTAAGAGTTACCATTTTGACAGGTCAACCCTGACTGAGACATTTTCCGCAGGAGTCATGTGACATAAAATCTATGAACTCTAAATCAAAGTTAGGAAGTCATAGATCTGATAAATCCTTTAAGAGAATGACACGATAACTGCTTGCCTCTGCGTCTGCTTATGCTTGCTTTAGAAATCTGGCAACAGACTATAGGAATATATGCATGCTTTAGAAATCTTTAGAACATTTTTGTGAAGGAGGCCATTAGTACTTTTAGGATACGTACACTGCCTGCTGATATACAGGGGCGCAGGTTGTCTACAAGCCAGCCAATAAAACCTAGAAAATGAGGCACTTGGGTCTGAAGGTACGACACAACCGTCTGCAGGGCAAAAAGATTTATATCACACCTGGTAAGGATTAAGAAATAATGGGCAATCTCTGTGATCGCACTCAAATACATGCATATTTAGCAAGCTGTACATCCACATGGGGCGGCTTAGCTGCGCGTCTTAAACACTGATGCGTGATATGAAAACACAAGATAAATTGTTTACACAAATGTCACAAAAAAAATTAACATAGCTGTTTACCACCGCAGATCCCAAGCTGCTCTTTAACGTCCTCCAGGTACCCAGTTTCAAGCTATTATGTTATTTATTGAATCTCTGAGTTTAGTGTTGACCTCTTTGACACCATGACCCTACTGAGAATCAACTGGGGATCCATCGGCTCTTATTCAGGTCCCTGTGAGTGGCTTTGACAAAGCCCGGTCGTCTGTGAGCACAGCCATGACCTCTCTGTGAGGGCCGTTACCCTGGCGTGACCTTGTGGTGACCCCGGTGAGAGACTCGCATCACTAAGGCACTGTGAAGCCAGTGTGACTGCGGTTTCACTCGAAGCACAATGGCTCTGATATATGTATTCATTACGTATGTCCCTGTTCAGGTGTTTCTATTACTGTGGTGAAAAATATTGCAAAAATATCTAAACAAACAGAAAATAGATACTTTGGTGGAGCACATTTTAAACAGAGACTCTTGGTATAGTGATGTAGCAGTTTTACCATTTCAAGCCAAGAAAGGTAAATGAATAAGAAACTTCACAGGGCATGGAAATCAAGTAACGGTGTAAGAAAAGAGGGAAAAATTGCCAATGTGGCATTTCCCAAACCTGCAGCAGCAGCAGGCTCCTCTGCTCCCTCCCGTCTATGCAAAAAAAAAGCCCCAAACATGTTATTTTTTTATCTCGAATTTAAATTAAATCGTGTATCTACAGTTCAATCCTGCCTATACTTGGGGCTGCACTCAGGCCTCAGACAGACTTTCAGTGCTCTGATTTGGATCCCCCTCCCTCACCCAAGACGACTACCAGCTATGACATGGAGATGGGGAGGGGGGATCTAGAGAGAGAATTACAATGCAACACAGGGACAGAATCCAAGTTAATTCTGGATAAATTAACTTTGGCTACCGATGCCCCCCCCCCTACTTTGGTTCAGAATTAATTAATTACTTCAATTATGTGATGAATGGGGCTACTTAGGCTAATTATGGTTGAAACGGATGGATTTTCTAAGTCCCTTAAGGTCTTGAGAATGATTTAGAAAAGTACACTGTACTTGGACTCAGACAAATCTGTCAAGCCCTTAAGTCTGCACGGCCAGAATCTTCCTTTGTTCAGTTCTGTGGCTGGTCAGGCGTAGCCCCGCCCTCTTTCTGCCTGACCAATAGGACACAGAAAACATGGACAAGGACACCGCCTGGGCCAAAGCCTAATGTCTTGGTGAACAAAGGGAGAAGACCACAACATCATTGTGCCAGAGCACCTAAGATGAGGAAGGCAAGAGTGGTCATGCACCACTAAGCAGCTAGAGCTCCATAGACTGCCGTCAACAGCAAGCGTTCAGTGCCACACGGGGTGAAGATTAACACGCAAGCAGGCATCTCTGAGGGCAACCTCAGCCTTACGCTGCCATCTGTGTGGCCTTTCGGGTAACATTGTGGGACACCTCCCTATTTGATGAAGTCACCAAAAGAAAAGAAAAAACACCAACTGCTTCAAACGAGCATCATGTGGCCATAAAAACTTAAGTAATTTACCTCAGAATATGAAGAATAAAGCAAAACAAAGACTTTTTATGACACTCCAGACACCACGATCTTACCACCAGCATCAAACATCAAAGCCTGTAAGTTCAGACACCTTGCCGCTGTCACTCACCTTGGTCAACCATTCTAGCCTGATCTATCACACTACCCCTCATGCCACCTGTGACCACACCCCCTTACTGTCTCTGCCATTCTCATCATCCCTCCAGCGCCCCCCTTGGGTGATTTGCCTTATTGCCTTCACTGCAGCTGCAGCAAAAAGAAGGCGTGTGTCCTAACAGGGCTGGGGAATGCATTCATACACGCCCAAAGTGGCCAATGGTTCATGGCCGGTACGGTGGCGGCAGGCCGTGAGCTCAGCAGCACACAATGACATCACCTCAGCACTGGGAAGAGCCATGGAGATGACCTCATCCAGCCGACGCCCACCCAATCCTCCCTTCACCCCAGAAACATAAGGCTGCGCAAGAATGCGAGTCAGCACGTGCGCGTGCACGCGCGCGCACACACACACACAGACACAGACGCTTGTACATGTAATGATTCACGCTCTGTTTGTGAGTCGGTTACAGATGGCTACTCCTTCCCCAAGGGGTCTGGGATTATTCCCCCAAATGGAAATCTGTCAGCTGCTTTTTCATTTATTTAAAATGTGTGTGCAACCCCACAGAAAACACCTCCCCCTGTCCCCTAAAAAAAAAAAAAAAAAAAAACGCACCAGAGGATATGCTGGTCTCCGTAAGCTCTGACCTCTGGTCAACGTGAGGGCGTGCCATTCCATCGGCATTAAGTGTGGTATTCGTTACTGTAGTGTGGTCAACATGGTACCCCCCCCCCCCCCCCAACACACACACAACACAAAAGCTCACGCACACACTGATGGTCTTACATGCATTAACACACACATTCTTTCATACACATACTTTCACACACTCTCATACATTCTCTCCCTCTGTCCCTCTCACACACACGCGCGCGCGCATTCTCTCACACAATCACACACCCAGCGATCGCACTCCGACGCCCGGCTGGATCCTGATGGCCGCCGATAGCAGCCCGCCTTTCTGCTGGCGCCTATTTATTTTCGCTTCCCGCCGGTGTGGCAGTAGATTTAGGTCTGCGGATGGAGGCTGTAGGGACCAGTAATACCCTCAAAGTCAGATATTATCTTTTCAGCCATTTCCATCGGTAATAAAAAGGGCTAAGGTGTATTCTCACATGCCTTGCTATTACGGTATATCCTCACAGAAAAAAATATTTAGTAATAATTTATAATAAGTTATCATTCGAACGGTCGGAAAGCCATTATGACCAACTGTCGAGCCGGACCAAGGTATGTTTAAATTAACCAGCGAGATTCACGAGCGGTTTTAGTCAACAAACTTTACATTTCAACCAAATGTACTGTTTTCACACAGATTTTTACACATATTTTTTATATATACCGTCTTCGAAATCGTTTTTAACTGTTAAGCGGAACGACCGGTTCTTCGTGTGACTTCATCACAGCCGACGTAACCCCCAAAATATCATGACAATAATTGTATCATAAATGTGTTGTTTCCAGAAAATACCAGTGTCATCTAAAAAAAGAGAACAGGGACAATAAAGGCTTTTGGCGGTATTAAGTGTGTCATTAAAACTTGTGACAGTCGGTAATGACCCGCCTAACACAGATCAACTTATTTATCTACCCGTGTGTAAATAGTGTATTTTATATCATAGCAAGCGGGTGCATCTTGTCATTATTGTTATCGTCGTCTTCCTCCGTTTTACAGGGTCCACTCCCCACCGGGACCCTTACTAAGCACTTTTTCGATACTCACCTGACGCTGAGCCTTTATAATACCGCGGTCACGTGTCCTCTCCCCACCAAAAAAGGACATAAAATACAGCCCCTGCGTGTAAAACAACACGCAAATTGGACGCTTCTCCTTCGATGAGGCTGTTGGCAATATTTCATTACGGCGTCCGGCCGAATAACGCTGAGCTCGACAAAGCCGCGCCGCTCGTCCGTTACCGGTCTGCGTGACCCTCGGGACGCGTGCCGATCCCTCCCGGTGTCGGCCAAGGTGCAGCTCCACCTTACAGGGTGCACCTGATCTTCACCGATATAACGGAGAGTCTTACACTAGTTAGAACATAAATATGTTATTTTAATTAATATAATAAGACCATTGAGAGAACTTTATTATTAAACAAAGATAAAAACCCAAATATAATAGCAAGCTAGATGCAAAGCAGAGGGCCTATAGCTGATGAATGATTCTTAGATGTTTATAGAAAATAAAATATAAAATCCATACTACAAACTTTATGCTATTGCTTTGTAGCTAAGGACACAGACATTTTTCACTTCTATTTTTAAATAAATGTCTAGGCCTGCTTGGCGTTTTCAAGCAGACTGACCATTCTCCAGGAGACAGTAACTACAGTGATTACATCGAAATATTAATAGTGACAATAATGAGTATAATGATGATGAATATCACCACTGAATATCAACTACAGCTTAGGCAAGTACTCATATGGGCAATGGTATGAATTAAATCATTGTCTTAAATCTTAGTTTCTTTTTCCATATTATCAGTACGATTAAGGATCTGTATTCTGTAAGGCCTTTTTGGGTTATGGTTTTGAAAGCTAAGGGATACAACACAAGAATACCAAAACTCGTCTGTAAATGTAGTGCTGTCCTCGACATACAGAGAGCAAAGACTGAAATGCCAGTGTGTAGTTTAAAATGAGCCTGGGTGGCTGAGTTTGAGAAGCCTGGGACTACAGAGAAAGAAAAATGGGACGCCTTGAGGAAAAATGCGAGTGAATCTTCAGTTGCACTGGCCCCTTTTTCCGTTCATCCTAAAATGGCCTTCTCCCCATTGAATGGCCAATGGGATCCACCCATGTTCCACATCCAAATGTGATGTTCACTTCATAGCACCACATTTCACTATAAAATTCTTTGATTCGGATGCATATCACAAATCCCTTATTCTGACACCACAAGGCTGGCTTGTACTTTAAATCATTTTGGAGAATTAACTCCAATGCCATGTTTTATGCAAAATGAAAAAAGAAAATGTGTGTTTTAACTTTACATCTGGGTGCAAGCTCAGTCTCACTTACATACCCACAAAAACCATTACAGGACACACAACCAATCAGAAACACAAACCACATGGGTTGGGGGGGGCATTCATTGTGCAGGGCTCAGCTGAAAAAGCATTATTCTGTGTTGTTCTACATGTGAGCTCAAAGCTGGGAGTCAGGCAGAGTGGGTGCTGGAAGTGAAACCATTGTGTCTGAACCACTCTGTAATCTGGACATAACGGAAGCTGGGTGAACGCGCACTGACCAGAGCTCGTGTAGTCAATCTGCTTCATTCTAAACACTAAAGGAAATGCCAAAAAAAAACACCCACATGCATCTCCGTCAGCCAATAACCAGTGACACGCGGCATGTGTTTTTACAGATTCCCCTTAAACCACCCTTATGCAAAGTCACCCTTATAGAGCTGCATTCACACACACACACACACGCATGCATGTGTTTTCCTGTTCTCTCCGACTTCACTGACTCTGGGATTGTTTAGCAGTGATCACATTTGAAAACACTCCCTGTAACGGCCGATACGCCTTCCATGACACTGTCTCATTTTCACCTGAATAATTCTTACAAATTCTGGTGTGACTAGTGCACAGCACAGAAACCCAGAGAAGCAGACAAAGGAGAAGTGAAACATGCCAGTTCTGTCGAGTTATTTTCATAAGGGTGCCAGGCGAGCGCTGCAGAGCCCTTCATACATCTCTTTTGTTGTAGAATAATTTATTCAGCAGCTAACAACCACCCGAAAAGTAATTTCTGGAAAAGGCTAAAAGAACTGTGTCTGATTTCCTTTGCTCTTGTGTTGATCATGTGCACAGTGTTGGGACATGCTGACATGGGGTTTTAGTAAACCAACTCAGACTGCACATTTACCACCCATGTGTGTGTGTGTGTGTGTGTGAATATCACGTATCCTTTGTGAAGAATCCCTGCAACCCCTGAGCATGTGTCACATGCAAGCTGGCCGAGGTCATCAGAGGGCGTCTTGCACACTGCACAAATGGTATATTAAGCCCGGTGTCTGAGACAGCAGACGGAAACTCACGAGCAAGGCCACCCGTGATTAGATACTGCCCTGGTGTGGAGCTTCCTCCATTCATTGACATGGTCCCTGGCCTCACGCCTGAGAGCACTACAGCACTGATTCATATAACAGACACAACGACATCCCGACGAAGCAGGGCATGGAGCGGCTGCTTTACCGCTGAACTGCATTCACAAAAAGGAGATTAATTAAATGTCCTGTGGGCCCAGCAGCGCACTCAGCTCCTCTCCACCGCAAGAACAAGAACTGGAGCTCCTTTTGTCATAACTTTTTATAGTAGACTTTATAGCTGTCTAAATATTTAACACTCAGCACAAAGCCCCAGTGTATATTTTAACAAGTCAGTGCGACCCATGGCGATAATAATGAAGGGCAATTCAAGTCTTAATCAGTCAAACGTAAATGTAAAAAATATACAATATTTCGCATACATATAGGCCTACTTGTTTACTCAAATCAAGCAAAAGTACCCTTCCTCTTTAAGCAGCCCCAGGGCATACGCAAATGATTCATTCACACCATAATAGCAGTAACACATAAGCGTCCGGAGGAGTGGTGGCGGGGGGGGGATTCATTCCCGTGGATCCCTCACACCGCGGGGTTTTACTGTGACAACCACAAGATAAAATCATGCGCAGTTACTCCCTACTTGTTCCCCATTCGAATAGCCCGCTGTTACTTTCCACTTCTTTCCATTCACTTACTAGGGCCATTGCTTGCTCAAATAATTCCCTAATACGCCATTTTTCCCCCCGAGGCAAAGACAGAATGAGAATAACTTAAATGCTATTCTTGGAGCAAAGGGTGAAAAGATTTGGAGGGGAGGGGCATCTTTCCAAGTCGTTTGCTAAATTGGCAGCATTTGACAGCGAGAAAATGGGGTTTTAACTGCTCTCAACAGACCACGAGTTTTACGCAGCTTATTGGGAGATTGGCTTAATAAAGTAATAATAGAATGAGATGCCGTGTGCAATTCTCGGTTCCCTTTAAGCAGAAGCGTTTGGAATGAACTGTTGGGAGCCCCCTGGTGCTCAGTCCAGCTTCACCCCATCGATCTTTCCAAATTTCTGCATCAGGAGATCTCTTATCCACAAGTTTTATCCGGTAGACCCACCCTTAGCAGCGTGCGTAAGGCCAGTTACAGAAAGCCCCCCCAGGGACTGCGGTGAACATATTTTGCGTAAAATATTAAGCAGGATATTTTCTGTATATGCGAGCAGACAGTTCGTTTAAGCTAAATTTCGAACTTGTCGTCGTGTGCATAAAATGGTATTCAATCAGCTAATTAAGCCAAACAGAGAAAAATACATAACACTAACAATCAAACCTGAATTAACATTTTAAAATTACTGCTTTAATATTTTATTTAACTCCTTTTTTGTGATTAATATTTTCTTCACAAAAGTTTGACATTATCTTTACACGTTATCTTAATATTCTGTTTCATGTTGATCATTATAAATCCGGTTCAGTCGTTGTCTAGTCGATATTTCCAAGACATAAGCTAGCTACACTTTATCTGACGGAAATGCTATTCATTGCATTTGATAAATATGCATCAGATTTGTTTGCTAACTTGCAGATAAATATTTTAATTATTATGCGATTATGTTTATACAGTATTCGTTTTAGCCACAATCTAATAAATCTTTTCAAAATATATATGTAGGCACTGCGTGAAAAAACTATTTCGGGAGATGTGTTATTTGTCCTTCCAGTGCGTGGTTTATCGAATGAAACCACGGTCATTTTCGTCGTGTGGTCTTGTGTTAGTGTCCTGCATTGCTCTAGCCGTCAACACGAGAATTTAGCAAGGCATGGAACTTGCTATTTATTTATTTTTGCCAATTAAACGAAGGTGTATACATCCGTTTCCACTGTTTTCAAGAAGTCACGCGTCCGTAGAGATCACCCCTCTAAACATAGGTTAAACAGAAGCTGTCACATATACATACGTCTGCACGAAAGGGAAAGAGTAGAAACGTTTTCATCGGTGAATCCGCTAGTGATGCCCCTCCGTCCCGATCGTATCTCCTATGCTCACCCCTTATTTTCCCGCACACGGATCGTAATTTACCTTCGTCGAGCAGTCGCTCGAGGTGGTTGAAAATCCCGCAGAAGTTGGGCAGACTGCTCATCAGTTTCTTGTCGTTCATGAGCTGCATGAGATAGTCTGGGGTCGGCTTCGGCTTCTCCTTCGTTTCCATTTCCCCAACCATATTCCAAAAAATACGCAACCCCAAATAAAATCAATAAGGAAAAAATAAATACTTTGTAGTATAAATTAATAAATAGAATATAAAAATAGAGTAAAAACGCGAGCGACGGGTCTCTCCCACTCGCTGTCCTGTCTGCCCCAGCCAACGCAGAGCCGTTCTGCCTCCCAGTAGAGCTATCAGTTCTTAGGCACAGTGCTGCGATTCTGTTCCTCCGTTTGTCAGCGGATATTAAAAAACAATAAAGAAAAAGAAAACGAAAAAGGGGGAAGAGGTAGTGTCTTCTTAATAGATGTGCCCTTTTATAATCCCACAAGTTTGTCAGAAGGAAAAATAAACTCCCGAGTGCCCAAGGTTTTTAATGTTTTATTCTTCAATAAAATTTGTCTTCTCCTTCTTCTCACCGTGTGTCTTAAGGCCTTTGAATGTCCCTTTTCCCCTAGAGTTCCCCAGGGCTTACGGTGTGTGTCGTCTGCCTGCGTACTGGAAATGTCTATCTCCCCGATCTCTCGCTCTCGATAACGGAGCTTTTCAATGAAAGCTGGCTTCTCAGTCTCTAACAACTGTCTCGCTTTGCTTCGCCTGGGCTCGAAGCACATGATCATCTGTACAGCTCTGCAACCGAGTGTGGGAGGAGGGACGCGCACGCACGCATACACACTCACACATAGACACACACATTCACATATTCAAAAAAAACGTCTGTACACATGTCTCACGTAGCTGAAAGCCCGTTGATACGCGGTAGAGGGAGTTACCTGTGGTCGGGGCGTCTATCAGAATTTTGTACGCTTTCGTTTTTTTCTTTCTTAAAAAAACAGCGAAACTTTTCCGTTAAAGAGAACCGCAATAATAAAAGTTCTGACAGAAGTCTACGCGTCGTTCAAGCATTGTTTATAGAATTCGTCTCTATTCGTTCTTGCTTTGAAAATGAGACGTCACTTTAAGTAAAATACTCCCGGGATATTTGATAATGCATGAAGTTACGGAGGGTTGCTTCATCTGGTGTGGCAAGTGTAAATCGGTCTTTTGGCAGACCGAGTTCAGAGACAACCGCAGGGAATGAATCTGGATAATACTTTTTTGTTGGTTTTATGACTTGTTGCTTATTCATCGACAGCTTTAGTGAATAGTGAACAGCAACCAGGAGTATTGAATGTTCTTAATGGTTTAAAGAAAACTTTAAACTAATAAAGCATTCTAATTCAGTACCATCAGCTCAGTCATAATAATTTCAAATTAAAACAGGTTCTTGGCCCAAGTCAGCAAACATCTTAAGAGGATCTGCAAGTGGTGAGAATGGGATGAGGCAAATGAATGATTCCATCACCCAAGAGCTGACCGATACCTAATTCAATGGCTCAGGACAAATATAAGGAGGAAGGGGAAACAGCGAGTGGGCCCAGAGGAGCATAGGTGGGGCTCTGGGAAGTGTGCCGGCCTTTCAGCCTAGCTCCAGTTTTCGAAATGAATGTGGACCGTCAGTAGAGACAGATGGCCAGAGGGGCACCATGACAGTGAGCCATTAGGGTGGCAGGGATTAGGACGGGACGAGCGGAGAGTATTGGCAGCAAAACCATACAGGTGGGAGAGGGATCAGTCCAGGTGGGACAGCTCCGGAGGCTATACCAACAGCCGGCATTAGCTGGCCAAGCGCAATCAATAGCCCTTAGGCTAACATCAAACGCAGGGTGTTCTTAGAGATGGGTACTGTATCATGAGCAGTCAGGTTCATGGCAAAATGGGGTGGATGCTTTACTGAAATTGCAGTCACTTGTCACATTAGTGGTCCCTAATGAGGAAAACACATCATTTTGCCCAATTCAGGTGCAAATTTGAGGTCATCAAAAAGGTACCAATTGTACCTTTGCTTGTCACTGAGGCTGTATCCTCAAGGGTCTGCCAGTTGTTCCCTTAGCTGTAGGTAATTGTATCTTTTAAGTACAGAAATTGACTATGAAGAACATTTTTGTACCATTGCGGGTACATTAATGTTGTTTATACCATGGGATTCGATTTCTGTACCTTAAAAGATACAGAATTGTAAGGTATACAGCCTCACTGGCAAGCAAAGGTACAAACTGGTATCCTATTTCTGAGTGCAGGAGCAGGTTTAGCAGCATGAAGATGCCATGGAGTGATAGGAGATTATACTGTTGTTGTTTGCTGGGCTTTTTATGTGTTTGTGTAAGTGTTTAGGAGGATAATCTCAACAGCATACCATGGGACCTACATATGCCAGGTAGTCCGTTAGGCTTCCGTAGTTCCGAGATTTCACAATTCTCTGATCTTTATGGTTTTATGTGTGTTTGTTTTGGAGGTCTACTGGGAGGACTCTAAGATCGTTTATTATGAACGTGAAATCAGGCGAACAATACTGGAATTAGCTGTGAGACATTAAGATTGCAGTGCCGTAAAAGATAAGCACGTTTGTGTGGCACCGTGGGTAAACGACTTCAAAATATGTAGCTGTATGTTAAGTCATTACACAGTTAAGTCTGTATTTTCAGCAGCAGGAAAAGTTTAGTACCAGACACGTGATGTGGAAGGCTTGCGTACATAAGGAATGAGATCTCTTAGTATAGACAACTGATTGGCTTTTGTTTTTTACCCTCTCTACTTTGCTTTAAGGGAAAATTTGCAGCTTTCACCTTTACCATATGGAGTAGATGCATAACAATAACGTAATTCTATGTATATCCAGAGATTTTATTTACACAAAAGAAAAATTAGAATTTTTTTTCAAGGTTCTAGGTGACTATCCCCCTTAATGAGAAATAACCACTATAATTAATAATCTGTTATAATAAATGGTCAATGTCGTATTGTTTCCTAAGCAATTCATCTTTATTTTAGATCGATTAGAATCCCTTATATGAAATGCGATCTTTAACTGCGTTAGAAGTGGCTCGTGTGAAATTTCTGCATGACATTTTTTTTGCAGTAAAATGAATGAATGAAATTACAGTGTATGATTAGTGCTTTGGGTCAGAAGCGCACTGTTAACATTGCGATTTTACGATTGCAATGGCGGGACTTTTGCGTGTCCCTTGCGGGCGTACAGTTCAATGCTGTTGACCTAGATGAACTGGTTTAGTCAACGGAAAAGATCTCCTTAGTTATGTGGATATTTTGGTAAAGAGTAAAATGGCTCTATTTCAATTTAAATCATTGTCAATATACTGTCATTGAAGTCTTGTTATAGGAAATATGTAAATGCATATTTGTATCTGCATGTCCGATAAACAGAGAAAAGGAGTAATCGTCACTTTTAGGAAAAATTGTATAGAAACATGTAGCTTTACAATTCCTCTTGTTAAAATGACATAGTTACTTTACATGAAAAAACTTCTAGTAAAGCAAAATTTAGTTACTGGAGCATATTCCTCTGAAGTATAGATTTGGTTTAATTGGTCCATGCCTTAGCAAGCTTGCTACTACTTCCTTAGGAGCCTGTAGACACCAAATGGATACGGATATCGTGGAAACAGTCGCTCCCTTCTGTTTGATGTCCCTTTTCACTCGTTTCCCATTAAGGTAAAACTAAAAAGGCAATGCTTGAAAACATGCTCGACAAAGCAGGGAAGAATGTGCAAAGCTGGCCACAAAACGGCTGAAATAAACGGCCCCCGAGAACAGGAAGGGCTTGTCCCCGGCTTCCCCAGCACCTTTTCATCCCTTTGTGGCCACTGGGGGCCATTCTCATGCAGATGGGCTTGGACGCGGTTTGCTGGGAGCCCTCCATCCAACCCCTAGCTGAAGGTACTGCTGCATAGGGTCTGTTTTTATGGGACCCTGTCTCCTGGGCTCTGTGACGGTGCTCTTGTTGAAAGAGGAGGAATTACGTTAATGAATGCATGCCTGCACACTCAGACTCCGAAACCAGGCAAAGAAAGCACACCCCCGTCTCTCGTGCTCTCTCTCTCTTTCTCTCTCTCTCTCTCTCTCTCTCTCGCTCATCTTCTCAGTTCATCTATTTCTCACACCGTCCAGCTCTCACAGAGACGGCACCCTGACCCATATGCCGCAGAGCCCAAAATAAAAGCAGCCTATAAACTTATGAAACCAGATCGGCCTGGGCGAGCCACTTTGGTTCGGGGGGGCCTAAAGTTGAGCCCTCCCTATGGCAACGGACCCCCAGACCAGGGTAACTCAGCCGTGTGGTCCTGCAGAATCGACAGCACCGTCTCGTGATTATTACTGCTGTTAATCACCCGGCTGCCTTAGCCATTGTAACAGATACAGTTTTGTGCACTGTCGCTTCATTCAGGTAAGTATCAAAGTAACATACAGTTTGGGTCAGTTTAGCAAAATCAGTCTCCCCAGTGAATAGGGAAAATATCGATATAGCATTTCTTCAGTGACCAGATTTAGCTGGTTGAATAAACAAAAGCAACAGTGTGCTGAGCCTATCTGTTGAGGGTATTAGATATTATGTTGCAGATTAGTGGTGGTAGATCATTTAAAATGTATTCCTTGTTAGGTTAAAGTACAGTATCAGGCTTTTTGATGATACCAGTGAACAAAGCAAGCTCTTCTTTGAATAGTTCTTCTTTTTTATCTTTTCCCGGGCTCCGTGTAACACGTTGCTTGGGAGCCCCAACACCACAGATAGAATCCCCCAAATAGGCTTTCCAGATACTGACAGCTTGGGACATTGCCTTGCCCTATATTGCTGGTGTCAGGAACATTCCGGTGGAAGGATGTGGTCGATCGGCAACAGTAACATCTACAATAAAACTGATGTAAAATCAGTTTAACATGGATGCGATTGCCATCCTCGTGGTTTTATGTTGTTGGATGTTATTAGATTACAGCTGCAGCAGAATTTAGGTCAGGCTCAAGAACACTCTCGCTCAGGGAAGCCGCCCTGTTGCACGTCCATCACAGTCGCTCTGTATCCAGGTTATTTATTTATTGATGTCGTTTTTTCTTTTCCTTTTTTTTGGTAAGCAGCTTCTTTATATCAGGAATCTGTTGGGTGCTAATTTGATGCGCAGTTGAGATGAAAGCGGAACTCTTGTTAGTTTCCGCATCAGAGGATCGGAATGTGGGCTATTTAACAGGGGAGTCAGACAATCCGCTGGTAGAGGACAGCCCCCGCCGACAGATCCGCTAAATAAATAGAGAAGTAATTAACAGAGCCCTGCGAGGACAGCCTGCATTTCATTACTGCTCCAGTAAAAGGGGCTGGCAGAGAGAAGAGCGCTGTCCACAATGCAGCCACGCAGTATCCGTGTTGTAAACAGTGGACCTAGACCTTTCCGCCAGACTCTCGGTGCGAATCGTTCAGCTTCATCTGACAAGTTCCAAAGAAATGGGTCATGGGATCTCATATAAATCTGTATTTTGAGCCATGCCTCTACAGATTATGGCATGAGGTAGATGTAAGCCCTGTGTTGTACGGTATATTGTAATGTAGGAGCACAGTGGACAGATAAATGGAGTGAGAGGGACTGCTTTGAGGCCCCTTTTGTCAGGACAGGAACATCCTCTCAAGATCACATGGAATCCTGAGGGTCACATTGGCTGCAGACTTTCATCCGAAGCTGCCAAATTGAACTCACGCATTTCTAACAGCGTAATGAGATTTGTCAGAATTACAAATCAATGCAGCCACTGTTCCTCACGTCAGGAGTAAGCAGGCGACTGCGGCCGCACACAGCCCGTGCGGCTCGCAAGTCCCTTGGTGCTGCATTTCCACAGATTCATTTTAGGTTGATTATGACAGTCGACAGAAACAGGTGTGGTAGGGAGCTCAGCATACTTCACCTTTCAGAAGTAAGATGACAAGGCTTTGACAATCAAAATGACTAAGACCGGCTCTTCAACTGAACACCCTGTTCCCAGCTGACTGAATGACTCCATTATAAAGGAGATATGACATCATGCATTACCACGCCCCTAGCCGGGACTCCTGGGCGTTACATGGTTTTCAGGCCTACGCTACTGAGACTCCTCACTTATGGGCACTATGCAGTCAGGATGCTGCACTGCTAGGATGCTGTGCCAGGTGGAGAGAGCTCTACACAGCTGGGGCACTGTGAGCCAGTGTATTAAGAACTCCTGAGTGTCCACCGTGCAAGGACTTTGGAGCTTCTGGTCGTCAACAGGCTGGACCTGCCCCATTAGGACTTACGGGTGTTGGCAGAGCAAGGGCTGCCCTTTGTGCCTCTGTTCTCCTGGATACCTCCATGCCAGAGACAGAACCAGTGCAGAGACCCAAGTATCCGTGCGACACTGGAGCCATTCTCAGTGTCTGCATTAGCTGTAGCTGGGGCTCTGTACTGCTGGAGCATTAAACTGACAGTGAATGAATTGAAATTCATCAGCGTTTACTGCTCTGCTGAGCTGGGCCTCAGTCGCTCCGCTCCAGTCAGCTTCTGTTATTATCATTTAGATTTGTTTGTTCACTTGCCACTTGATGGATTTGTTTTAAATAATGATTAATAGCATCTTCAGGGTAAACTAGAACAACTGGAGTAATTTACTCCAAGTACTGGAGCCGTAATCCTATTTAACTTGTCGTCTCCCATGTAATATTTAGTAGACAGTGTGCCTGTCAGATTTGTGCAGGTATTCAAACGGACGGGGGCTGAGCTTGAGGAAGAATATCCCGAGCGAGTCCGTCAACCGCCTCCACCTGGGTGTGTTTCGCTTTCGGTGCATGTTGTGTGTTTCTTGATGGAACTGAAATTTCAGTAGGTTGCAGGAGGGGGCAGGTCCTCTGCCTTTGATCCTGATCCCGTAAGTGGCAGCCTTTGTTGCAGATAAACAGCGTTCTGAACAGCACTGGGCTGAAAAATGTCCTGGGACACAGAAGACAATAATAACCAAACTCATTCCTCACCCACTCTGCGACGCCAGGAAGAGACTCCTGCTCCCTACTGAGACACAGTGACTTATCAACCGCAAGTCAGTGTTCACGGGCCTGTGAGTGAATGTGTCTGTTGCTCTTTAGCTATAACCATGTGCATGGGTGCGTTCGTGGCCCACTAACTAAACGTGTGCGCGCACATGCGCATTTGCGTGTGTGGGTGTGTGTTCGTGGCTCTCCAGCCAAACGCGTGTGCACGTTGATTTCTGCGTGCGCGGTTCTGTGTCTGCGGCCGTGCAAATTCTTTCGGCCGCATGTTCACGACTGGCCATTCACGTATTCATGACTGTATGGGTGCTGTCGGAGTGAGCCTGCAGTCATAAGCAGTTTGATGCGGATTCTTGCATGCGTGTGCGCGTGCCTGGTGGCCGAATGCGCCAGCGTCTGCACGGGAGCGTCCATGGTGGCAGCGGACGGTGACACCAGAGGCCGCAGTGAACAGTGGGGGGGATTGTTCACTGTGGGAGGAACACAGGGCATCTTTGTGACTCACAGGGGCAGAGCAGAGTGACACAAAGACAATTAGCCGACTTCCCCGGCGGAGGCATTGCCACAATAGCCACTTTGAAAGAGCAGCACAAAGGTGCTGAAAAAACTGTCCCTTTGCCACAGAAAGAGAAACTCTCTGTCCGGAGCTGAAAGTGCGATACGACGGCAGCCGATACACAAGCGAACCCACCGATGTCAGCTGTACTCGCTCTCTGTCGGAATTCATCCGGACAACCATGTCCTATTGCCGTGAATGATTTGTTGATGAGAAGTCCCATATTTAAGCTTTATTGCCACTGAATTCATCTGGTCGGGGGGGAGGAAGGTAGCCAATTTTCTTAGTGTCATCAAGCACTTCTTGTCTGAGGATATGACATCATAGATAGGTGGGCTTGGGAATAGTCGATTTAAATGACAACACCATGCCTGACAGTTTACTGGGGTAGTTGTTATGATATGAATCACGTCTTGGTGTCCTGTCAGAGGGTTGTGCTATTCCCGTTTCACTGAGTATCCATGAATACCTTATCCACTCTTTTTATGTCCCGAAGTTCCTTTCTCCTTCATATTGTAATTCCAGGTATTGCTGTCACGATGAGTGCGATTTCCAGCATTCTGGGTTTTGACAGCTACTTTGTGCAAGCTTTCACCCAGGGTGTATATGTCATGTTTCTTTAATTAGGTAGGGGCCAAAAACGTTATCCCATGTAATTCCACCACTAAGGTCTGTCAGAATGATAATAGGAAAAAATTACCCTCGTGAGCATACTCTCATGCGCTGTCTTTCCATCGTTGCGTGTTATGTAGAGACTGGAAAATTTTGCTTTCTTGTTTCCTGTTGGGGGGGGGTTGGGTCATGGATGGGGGGGGGGGGGTGTCGTGTGTGTGGGGGAACCAAAATGGGGGGTATTTTGCGGGGCAGGGGTAGGGGGAATA
>JAABNY020000116.1:983164-996334 GCA_015164015.2 Brevimyrus niger | reverse complement strand
ACCCAGAGAGGACACTCCGCCCCCATGGCGGGGCCCAGGGCAGGTGGGGCCCCCTTTGTTTTTTTGCCCCCCCCCCCCCCCCCCCTTCTTGAACAATGCCACATTCTTCAATGTGCCTACATTCTCCCGGGACAAATCACGGACTGTACCGGACGGCTGGATGAGCAGCAGTGAAGTCAGAAGACAAAACCGCGTTTCACAAACACGGCCTGCCCGCGTCTTCACTGGTTTTCTTCTCTTGGCCTGCACCGTCTCAGAACCGGTACCACAGGGTGGGCCTCACCCGTACCCGCAGACCCATCTATGCCCCCCACCGGGCCATGGCACCCCAACATACACCCTAACAACATGGCATTTTAGCGGGGGCAGAAACCTCTCCGTGTCACCGCAGTGAAGCAGTGATGTCATAGCGCCAACCAGGGATGGGCGGTGAGACCCACCCTCTCACTCACACTGCGTCGAGCAGCTTTGAGGAGCCTCCCCCAGCTCTTGGGGCATCTGCCACTGACTCTCCACAGTCGAGTGGCAAGCAGGTGGAGGTGGGGGGGGGGGGACACAAAGCCAACAGCATGCGTTACTGCCGGCAGTTACAGGAACACGGCTCGACCGGTGACGCCAAGCGATCGCAGGCCATTTGGCGGAGTGTGGAAATCGATACATCTTATTAGAACCCCCTGCCGGCATGCCTGAGGCCTGGGCTGCTTTAAAAATAACTTTCCTCTTCTCCCTTTGGTAGCACGTGAAGGAAACTCAAAGGGACAGAACCGCACAGACCTGGGTTCATTATGTGCTTTGATTGGCATTCTGGATGTAATATTGAACTCCCATTAGGGGTATGCTTGCAGCAGTCCAGGCTATCGGTCACGTTCGCTGAGCCGACAGGTATATGGGGCCCCCATTCAGACTAACCCACTAACAAGGTTTTTGATTGGTGCACAAACTGGCCCTTAAATAACATAGAATGAAACTGGCCACGGGGATTGCAGTGCCTAAAAAAGCTTTTGATTGGTTGACAGAATGAGAGGCAGTACGATAGCATGTGAAGTGAATCTGCCATGTGAGAAGACAGTGTCATTCTGGGAGGAGGGCAGAGGTGAAGGGGACCAGCTCTCTGGCGTAGAAACAGACAGTGCATTCAGAGAAAAACGCAAAATCAGACAGGGGTACCGCCCTTGCCTGGGATAATTGGGTTGAATCTTTGTTTCCGCCACCATCTTTCGCTGTTCTTTCTTCTTTCTCTCGTTCTTCAGTCTCCATTTACTTAGCACAAGAAAATTGTTTACCAGGGGAAAAAAGGGGGTTAGGGGTACAGCTTTTCATTGTGATTGATGGAGGGGGGCCATGGGAACCGGCCTGCAGGATAATTCATGAGTCTCACAGCTGCCTGTTCCAGCGCCTGTTTGCGAGTCTGAGCATGTTTTCCCGTGGAGCAACATTTCAAAACCGGGACACTGTGCTGCTCGGCGGGCGAAACAGGGCTGCCCTGCCGTAAGCGCAGGGGTTCCGGAAGCTCTCCATATCTCCAGACATGAAACCCTTAAAGTGAACTTCCTCTTTTCCGGATTTTCGGGCCCAAAAATCGAGTTGCTCGCTAAGAGAAACCAGGGCCGGAGCATTTACGGGCATTTGTGTTAAGACAGGCTTCTCTCCACAGCTTCGGCTGGGTCACCTACTTGCAGTTCAGCTGCAGGGATCTCCTGTGAGGCCCAAAGACTCTGTAACTGCACTTGTAACAGCTCTTTCTCCCAGAGCTTATTTAGCGCTGATGGTGTTTGTATCGAGTATATCGATACCCTACCTTTCTCATTGATCATTATTATATCCCATTATAATTGTGTCCAGAGCGTGAAAAGGCGGCCCTGAAAGGTGGCAGCGTTAATCCATATCGATTCTGAAATACCAGTGTGGGGGGAGGGGGGGGGGGATATGTTCAGAAGTCGTCTGTCCTCAAGACAAGGTCACTATTGGATTGGTGTCTGATGGAGATTAAACTTGAGGTGTGTATTTGATCTCTGATTATTTTCCTGACATTGTCTCTCCGACGTGCCAGATGATTGCTCCGAATCCCTAGGATTTCATGGCTTTTAGTGACCCCTGCATGCGCAGCCGTTGTTCCATTTCGGGTGGCTGCCTCCCTCTCCCACATAGCCTAGGAAGGAAAGCGCTTAGGATCCTTGGCATTTGAGTGCCAGGTCCTTTCGGGATGGCGGTAAGCGCAGCCGGAATACGGGGCGGCCGATGGAGGTAAAGAGATGATTGACCACATCTCCTCAGCTAAGAGAACAAATGACCAAATAAGAGGTGACTATCCCGGACATCAACCCATCCAACACTGCCAATCTACCCCCACAGCGAAAGTCAATTTACAGACGGACTGTCTGGGTCCAAGTGGAAGCTGAGATTGATTTAAGTCCCACTCATCTGGCCATGGAGGAGCCTGAAGATGGTCCCCTTTATTCATGAAGGTCCATTTCATCACCTAGTCCTGGATATCCTGTCCTAGCGGATGCTGCCCCCCGCCACACTCTTTTCATTTTAAGGAATTTGATCTTATCTCCGCTCTTCTTGGCCGGACACCCCCACCTCCCCTCCTGTCTCCTTCCTCCCGTTCGTCACATCCTGGCATATTGTGTTAAGGAGAGCATCCTCTGTCACAACGAGGGTCTGCTGACATCCGGCAGTAACCTAAAAAACATCGGTTTGTTCTCCTGCGGTGCTCATAAAATTAAAAAGATGGCTGGAGCAATCCTAACCGTAATAAAAAAAAACACAGTGAAAGCACGACACAAACACAATCAAAATGGATTTATCCTGCGATGTATTTTCTTTTTTTACGGTTTGCAGGTCTGACGCCACACGATAGCGCTACCTTTGCAGACTGGATTGTGGAAATTTATATGACCTCCCCCCCCCGAGGAGAGCTCGCCTTCCAGACCTACCACAGCAAAAGCGACCTTTCTCTGGGGGGTGTTTCTGTGAACACTGATGAACTTGCCTGACAGAACCTGGGACACAAACAGCTGATTATGTGGTAGGATGCACATAGCTGAATGGTTCGGTGCAGCAGCAGTTACCGGCGTGAGTCACCGGGCTCCAGCAGACTTTGCCCCTGCTTGCTCAGTCAGGGAAAAGGCCCAATGGGAATTAGCAGAGAACTTCAGCCCCCAAGGCTCCCTCCTCACTAACCCCCTCCTCCCCCCATGCTAGTTCCAGGTCATCATTTTGGCTTTTCTGTTCTCCCAGCCCAAGGCCTGCCTAGAGGTAAGGAAGAATTGCATTTGAGTTCATTCTCATTTCTGTTGCATTTCTGTCCAAGATAAAATGTCACACCTCACAGAACGCTTGCATCTTAAAAGCAAACTCTTGCAAGCTGCAATATCTTGGAAACGTCTCACTTTTTTCAAGGCATCCTGAGATGCAGCTGCCTGAAGACATCATCCTTTCCTGCCCTAAGACTATCGATTATATACATTTCTAAAATATTATATTTTATATGCTGACCATTCCTTCAGAGATTCTCGATTCCTATTTCTAAAGCTGTTTTATTCTTCAAGCTGCAACAGCTAAAAAACACCCAGAGCTTTTTCTGAGGCATATGCACAGCAGCATAGAGCAGTAAGGTCTCTCGAGGGTGTGTGTCCTGCAGTCTGGAGCCATGAAAGCAGTGTGTTTATATTCTACGACAGTGGAATGCTGGCAGCTGGGTGATAGGCGGGCATACATTACCCAGATTCCCCTTTGACTCAGTCACCTGTCTCCATCCTCTATGTCTTTGAAATCTCCAACTTTCAATCCCCGGCATTAAATTGAAATTTTTATTACAGATGGAATTAAATGTATTAGGTTTTTAAGGTTTTATTAGATATATTTTTAAGAAAATATGTGAAAATTCATGTCAGTGTGTGTACATCTCAGAGCCGAATATTCAGGGCGGTGCACTTAGAGTCCAAGACGTGTCCTCTGAGGGAAAACACCAATTATCACACCACAAAATAAGCAGAGAGCGGCGCGTGTTATGGCTTTAATATGACGTCTGTGCGAGGCTGTCGAGAACAGACTTGTGTGAAAGGTCCGGCTGCAGACACAGAGAAAACATCACATCTCGCAAACCCGCTTGTATGCAGGACAGCCACACAACACAAGGGTTTTCAAAATAACGCAGAACCACTTTTCCCATGTGTCTGAGCCGGTAGCCCACTGGATAAGGACACAAAGGCCCCAGCAGTGGGTGATGAAACAGTCCAGGTAAAAAGATGCCAATGTATAAATAGATTAAAACTGTAAGTCGCTTGGGAACACGTCAGCTGTGCAGCAGGACGTAAGCTGGTTCCTTAGTTATTGCTCACGTACAGCATAGTTACACTTCACATATGCAACACACCAGCTATAATCAAACCGATCCAGTTTTATTTAGGCACTTTACAGTAGACCCCACTGAAATCGAAAGCCATGCAGACGTGGTCAAGGCGATGCTGCAGTTAGGAGGCATGAGAGTAGCCTGTGTGCTTGTGGTATATTGCACTTTCAGGAAGTCATATCGCTGCTTCTTCCTACTAATACACGGTGCTGGGGGCCTTGTGGTGGCGCTCGAGATCTCTTGTCCAACATGCCAGCTGAGACGATCACGCGCTAACTGGGTGGGCCACTGGAAATCATAATTTGAGCACTGGGGCTAGGCGAGCACCTCCTCACCCACCGTCTCATCGCTGAGGAGATGGGGGCACATCGGGGACAAATCCAGGATGTTTTTAAGATGCCGGGCATAATAGGGGCCATAATTTATACGGAGGGGTCTATCTTATCATTGCCCAATGAAGTGGTTTGAATTGGTGAGTGAAATGGAAGGAGGCACTCTGGAGACCTGTGCCCCTGTAGCCCCTCCCCTGTAGCCCGGCCCCTGACGACCAGCCCCTGGAGCCCCGCCCCTGTACACACACCTGGAGCACATGGCCTCTGGTGATCACTTGTCCAAATAGAGGGAATTGAACAAGAACATGGGCTCCCAATGCACCTCCATGGTGGAGGGCCACCGCCAGGGGGAATAACACCCCCCCCCCGAGAGTGGGTGGCACACAGAAACCCCTAAAGTATCACCTGTGGGTCCTTCCGCATGTTTATGGAAAAAGTGATGTGTTAGAAACTCAGAGGAAATTACATTTGAATGTGGGGAGTCTAAATTAATGCAAATAGAACTGATTGCCTAAATGATGGGTGCAGCCAATGAGCTGGAAAGCTCTTTAAATCTCACACACTGGAGAGACTCTTGTAGGAGTCTGTTTCTCGCCGTTTACGAGCAGGAGGATGATGCTGCTTGATACGTGGTGCCGGCGTGGACCAGAAGGCTGAAGACTCCTTTTGCACGGCGCAGCTCCCTCCATTTTGGGACGACCAGCTTGCAGTCAAGCGGCTTCAGTGATGATGCATCCCTGTTATTTTTTTTTATAAATATTAGCAGGATGTCATTTAGCAGTGAAATGTGCCGATTTGTAGAGCCGTAGGTAAAAATGTCGATCGCTTTGCCGTATTCCATCAGGGCTACGGATCTGCATCATCCACCGACGGCTGCTGCCATATGTGGTGAATATGTTTATATGGCGACGTCCATCCATCTTTCAACTGCTTAACCAATACAGGGTCACGGGGGGGGGAGACTATCCCAGGAAACAGAGGACAAGGCTGGGGACAGCCTGGATAGGACCGCAGGTTGCAATTGAAGAAAAATGAAGTGCATTATTTTGGCCGTATCGGGTTGTTGATGGAGCAGTTTAGCCTCGAGGGAAAAATTAAACGATCCATCATATGCGGTTTAGGCAGGAAGTCTCAGCCATCTGCAGCCTCCGGCACAGATAGGTGTGAACCTCAAGGAAAGTGTATGTAGTGTCCCGCACCATGGCGAGGAAAGTTCTGCATCTGAGGGACTAGAGGAGCTTCTGTCAGTCATGTTCCCACAGAGCAGCCCTGATGTTCGGCTGTGAATCAGGGACCGCCTTGGGGACCTTTACCCATTGTAGCCAGGCTGCCATGGTGCCAAGTTTGTAGCCAACTTACACCCTCCCTCTCCCTCCTTCACTCTCTCTCTTTCTCTCCCTCTCTCTCTCTCTCTCTCTCTTTCTCTCTCTCTCTATTGTTCCCACCTCTCATCTTTCATACCACAAATGCTTCCCTCCCACACTGTCCCGAGCCGGCTCACGCTCACATGCTGATACTCCGTGCAAATGCCAGCAAAGATCTGGGGCGCTGAACCCTAATAATTATGGTTTTGGAATTAAAAATGGGATCTTACGGGTAAGGAAGCATTGAGGGTCAAAAGGCCAACGCAAACCCTGCACCCTAACACTCACTGCCAAATTCCAGGGCTTTGCAGGAAAGACATTTTAAAGGCCAACGCTGCATGTGTGTGTCTGTGTCCAAACACCACACACAAATGACACTTATGTTGCCAGATTTTAACTTTATTTGTTATTTCTTATAATGACAGTTTTGACCATATGGATTACCATTACCAGTAGTAGTAGGAGTAATGATACTGGGCTCTCTTGTCTGGGATTTTTTTTTGTTACTAACCTTAGATTGCACCCTAGACAGTTTGCTAAGTCGACACCCCCTCAGATGATGGTCCCCTAGGCGGTTTGCTAAGTCGGTGCCCCCACAGATGATAGCTCCCTAGGTGGTTTGCTAAGTCAGTGCGCCTTCAAAAGATGGTGCCCTGGGCAGTTTGCTAAGACGATGCCCCCTTACAAGATGGCGACCAAAGCAGGACTAGGGCTGAAGACTGGGATTGCAGACAAAAGCGGAATCATGATAATGTCAGTTTGTGGGCTGATAAGCCGACCTGATCTGCCCCTCCCCCATGGGTGTAAGATGAGATGAGGCGAGACTGAGCAGTTCAGAACAAGGCCAACACTCAATGGCTGGATGTCCAGTCCTATGGATGCGGTGACACACTCTGAAAGCCGTGGTTGACCACAGCACCCACAGGCACCAGCGTCTGTTTACCTGCATACGGCTTCTGGAAGTCTGCTGAAAAATCAGCACGTCTGCGAGTATCATCAGGACGATCCTCTCTTCAAAAAGAAAAAAAAAAAAAACAGGCTGATTGCCGGCGCTTCCTGATTAACATGATGATGATTAGCTAGATAGAGTCGGCGGTGTGGAGGTGACTGTGGCTGGAAGATTCAGCCTCTTGTGTTTTCTGCAGTTCAGTGAAGACTACAGAATAAGGTGCCACACAAACATATATTGCCAGTGATCTGGGAGGGAAATTAAATTCAGACGAACTTCCGAGGCTGGGGAATCCCAGAACACTTTGTGGCCTCGAGGCGGCTGCCCCGTTTATGATGTCTTAATCACTGAGGCGCTCCAGATGGCCAGGTGCTGCCGTTCCAGCAGATACCAAGCCAAAGAACGCATCCCTCTATGCCACAACCTCACCTGCTCCTCCGGCCCGGAAAAAAAAAACTTCCCGCTTGAAATACAGCTTCATCCGGTTAGCGAGACTGACACAATAATGGAACACGGAGGGCCTCACCCAAGATCAGCCAGAACAAGAGCGTTTCAATCTGTCGGCAAGTTCATGGAGCTTAATCTGCGTCTCCGGCCCTTACAGCTGTTTGGGGAATGCATCCATGTCGAAGGAAAAGGTATAAAACAGTGGATCTCCTGAGAATTAGGACACCCCTGGCCCCTTGTGGGATCTTCTAGATTAATTGTGGGCTTTTACCCTCTGACGGGGCTGGCACCACACTGCCCCCAGAGGATGCCCACAAGTACAGCACACAATATTCTACATATACCTCTTTACTTATTTATACATCTAGTTCACATATGTTCAAGTCACGACAATTTATAAAACGCATATAAAATAATATATCATCGTATTCCTTTAAATCTGAACAACACAAATTTTTATGTGGTCTCGTTTAATCCCTTATTTAACATTTTAATGCAGCAGTTCTAGAAATTGTACTCTGATGTGACACTATTTCTAATGATAATATTTGATTCAGGAAAAATACGCTTAATCATTATAAATTTGTCCAGATAATGTATCAGCAGAAATCATACCCGACTAAATTTAAAATGATGTGATGAAGGGACTGGTAGGGACTTTTCCTAAAAGGTTCATTTATAATCATTATAATTATAGCAAACCTTGGTGGAATAAGGTATGTTCAATGACTATATTACTCTGTTTCCACTCAAAACTTTTCACAGGAATTTGCTCAACAAAATCTTTTCATGATCGTTGCAGGACATTATGTCACAGCACTGGACGCCAGAAATAGAAATCTGCCCACTTTTGTATGAAATCTTTAATTACTTTTGTAGCCTTCGAGTGCTTTCAAGCACCAGTACAGATTAAAACTCTTTGAGAACAATATTAATTATTTTCAGTCATAGCTATAGCTGAAGTTTCAGTGACCAGTGCTCATTAACGGTGGTCAGTCAGGACTAGAAAAACAAGCAAAAATTAGACAAACAAGAAGCCCTTAAAGAGGAGCCTCACCTCCACGGCCCTGTATCCTGCTCTATGTGTTTTTTTCTCGATATTATTTATTTCCTTCACAGTTCTGGCTGCTGGTGACAGTGACTTCACACTGACTAACAGTCTCTTCTCAGGCTTTTTCCTCTTGATACTTGCAGAAAGGTGTATGAAACAGCCATCACTGTGAGTTAAACATTCATAAGCCTGTAAAGCGACAAGGAACGATACTTGAATGAAGCTTGTATCCTTCTGCCGCCTATCTGTCACTGGGATCTGCATTCAGCCTCTTCCTGTACTTGGTCCTGTCTTTACTGGTCATTATCTGCCTGTCTCTCAGGCTACGTATCTCGGACTGACAAAGTCAAACATTGCGGGAGTCTGATATTTGCTGTATCCTCTAATATTGACATTAAGCAGTTTGCCAATATAAAGGTGGTTTAATTGTATGTGAAGCCTAATTACCATAGTTATAGGGTCGGTCCCCACACTGTAAGACCAGTGGACATGCTCTGAAATTGGTCCACATTCAGCCTAGTGAGAGAGAGAGCCTTGAATTCAACGTCAAAGTGTAACACTATTTCACTATTTCATTATTTATTCAATCATTAAAATACATGATAAAATTTACATCAATATTTTATTGCATCACCCCAAAGAATTATTCAGTTGGTCCCATTTCTAACAATGCTTAAAAGCAATATTTTGATAAATATTTAGCTAAAACTTACCTTCCTGGATGAAGCAGGACCCTTCTGAACAATGACCAAATTAATGCCTGTTTAACTTTTCTCATTTGATTACCAATGTATGCATATAAGAAATTATACTCTAGACAGCAGTCAACTAGGCATAAATGCAGCTAGACAGAAGTTCCAAGGAACGCCCAGGTACAAGTGTAAGCAATCCTGAAGCATGAGCTACACAACTTCGAACAAAACAAGAACCGAATAAGACTGATAAAGAGTTTCAAGTGCAACATGAGAAAACAGACGGGAACATAAAGAGACGTCGGTTATCTCATCTCAAACTAAACATCAAAAGCCTTTAATGAGATTATTCATGAATTTAAGAATGACTCATGTTTAGAAATGAAGCATTAAATATTTTAAAGATTTCAATAAAATATGACTGAGTTACGCTTATATGTGTCCCAGTGAATGCGGGAATAAAGCATCATATCAAGCATCCATCTGCAAAGTTTACTGGAACAAAGACCGAAAAGAATCACAATCAGTCGAGTGGTATTTCGCCGTGTTCCCATTTTTCAGCCGCGATCGCTGAGGCGCTCGTGCGCTCGGTCAGTATTTGTGCTTCTGCAGGTCACAACCTTAATTACGCTCCCAGATTATTTTTCTCTCACCATGTCTCTCGAAAACGCAAAACGCCAAACATTAAAAATGAGATGACAGGCACAAAGGGCAGTGCCACGTGCTGCCACCCGGGACCCCGCGTCGCACTGGGTGCCAGAGAACTGGGCAGCTGACGCCTTATTCCCTGTTGAGCCAAATGGAAAAGCATCCCAGCCATTTTGGGGGCGTTACCCAGTTCAGGGCGGCCGCCTGTTATTCTGTAGGAACACGTTCCCCTTTCCCTGCCCATCTCACGTTCAGTGGAGAAATGTACTCCTGTCTCCACCTCTCTAAAAAGTCCTTTTCAGACCTTAATCTCTCCCTTTCAGTACCTTAGTAATCTCTCCCCGCCCCCTCTTTCTCGTGCGGGTCCTGATTCAGCCCCCCCCCCCGCTCCCCCCCATCCTCCAGATGCTGTTACACATTTGCCCTCGCGGATTCCACCGTCCCCCCCGATAGCATCTCCAGCTTGTGTTTTGACTGCCTGGATCGCTTGTCCCTCCTTATCTCCGTGCCTTTCTGTGTGAGGAGCCATTGCTTGGAGACTCGAGCCCGGAGCTCGGCCCCCCCCTTCACCCCCACCCCCCCTTGAGGGTTTTCACTTAGTGCCTGTGGCTTTTCAGTGTAAATTTATAATGTACTGACAGCAGGCAAACAAGATCGGTGCCTTTATTTGCTCCGTCGCATATATGTGTGACGTTCAGAGCTGCATGTCGTCTTTCTCTCCCTCCTAAAATCCTCCCCCAATCCCTTAAAAAGTGCAGAGTGCCGTGTAACGTGATGCAGGCTAACCTTTCCTTCCTTTAAGGCAGCATCCTGCATAATGGATTTTTCTTGTCTTGCACGAAGCGTTTTTATTTTCATTATAAGTGTTTACGAGATCACAGTCAGTAGTGTTAAAAAGTGAGGTGGGGGTCTGTTTATTTCCCAAGGGTTGACTCAGGCTGGTGTGGCTCTTTGCGGAATCCTTGGCATTCCAGCTCAGCAAGCTGGCATGCATCTGCTGGGCGATACGGGCAGGTAGGGAGAATCGCAGCGTCGGTGCTGGGATCTGATGTGACGAATGCGGAAAAATGGCCGGAATTCGCCGCATTTTTTTCTCTCCCTTCCGGGAGGGCTGACATAGAGGGGCATAGCGGGCTGGCCCGACAGTCACTGTCTCAGCAGTGCACATCTATCCAAGACCAGCTCTCTTCTGGGGTCCATTACAGCCGAGCTGCTCACTCACCACCTTTATCTTTACTCTTCGATACTGACATCCATCCTAAAACGATTTACAGGTAATGCGCAGTTATTCGTCATTACTATTTTTTTTTCGTGACAAACATTGCACACTGGGAAATCCATGGGGCCTTGATGTCATCCCCGGGTCAGCGGGGGTATGCTTCCATGCAGGGGGGGGAGGGGGCGAAGCACTGCCCCATGTGGCGGAGCTGTAGCTAAATAGCTATGGCAGAGCCCCCCTGCCCACTCAGAACCACACACAAGCTTGACTTCATTAAAAAAGACTTCCTTTTTTTCAACAAGTGACTTTAATATACATGTGACCCCTCCTTCAGAAAAAAACAGCATGAAGACAGAGTGTCCTAAGCAAATATGAGGCTGTGAAAGGCAGATGGGCCATTGGGGGGCGTGGGGTCAGCATCCCCTTTATTGCCACTGGCATTTTTACGGTTCTTCTCCCTCATAAACACTGAACCCTAATCCTACGGAAGGCGAGACTAAAACGCAAACCCTATTGCAACATTTTAGGATGCATTTGCACTCTGGACAGGAAATGCAGATGCAGCATTTTCCTGTTTTGCACATGACAGGCTGCCTTGCTCGATGCATTTCCATGTGACGACACATGCAAAGAGCTTCCGCGCAGAGCCGCATTAAGCGATTTCCCCAGATTGGGTTAGTTTAGTCACCAGAGAAAATGCCACTTTTAAAAGCGTGCCCCTTTCCACCACTAAGATGCGCAGTAAATGTTTTTCACTTCCCACCCCGAGATGGCTCTCAGTCCGTGCTCAAGAGCAGAGGAGCTCAAATCATAGAAATTGTATTTGCCTTTCTTTTCTTTTGATTTTTTTTTTTTTAAGAGATCCGGAAGCTGACATTTCAGAACTTCTCTGTGGTCTGACGCGATATTTGAGCCTATCAACCAAGAAGATGAAGACCAGCAGCTGACCCGTGAATTGTTGTGGGCACTTATTTGGCAGTGCCACACAGTGACAGGGTTACCGTTGTCCCTTCGTCAATGGGTGTGTGGGGGGGGGGAGAGTATCCGCATTTATTTCCCAGGCCCACATCATTACACTGCGTCCACCATCAACCTCCCTGTAACCTTCGATATCCACAATCCGGGGGCCGGGGGGGGGGGGCTGTTCCTTCACACGGGCACCTCAGCAGCACAAAAACTCTCTGTTTCTCTTTATAACCAAGATGGCCACGCTGTCCACGGCCGGACAGCCCCAGCCTTGGGAAACTGCTCACTGTGGATGTTTTCTTCCCCCTGCCACGTTGTTCCGATATGTCATCGGGCGTGAGAAACATGCTGACAGCAGAGCAGCACGCTCATTGGTCAGGACGCTGAGCCCCCAGCACTCAGGTCTGGGGGAGGTGGGGGGGGTGGCCAGTGCGAACCGCCGTTCTCCGGTGATTAATCTGAGGTCATCCTGGCGAGCGACGTGTTTCCCCAGCCCCCTCCCCCGTTTGCCCGTTCCTTGGCAGCCCTCTGGAGCAGCCTGCCCCTCCGCTGGCCGGGCCCCGCGCCTTTTCACGCATGACCGCCAATCTGATTGAGACGGCTCTTTCGGGATTTCATCCGTCATTGTAATTAGCTACAATCACGAGCGTCCGGGGTGCCTGAGAATGTGCGAAGGGGCGATTCACAGCCTTCGGCCCATTTGAATATGAATCTCCACAGTAACAAACCATAAAGCAGAAGCCAACAAAGAGTCTCTCACTTGAAAATCCTGTTCGGCTCCCCCCTCCCACCCGGTCNNNACCCCGGTGCCCCTCCTTCATCTGCCAGCCCCCTTCCCCCCTCAGCCAGAACCCTCGCCCCCGTCTCAGGGCCCAGAGCCCTAAAACAAGGCCTGCTTAATGAAGACAATGTCTTATTCTATCCCCTTGAATGACACGGAGGGGACTGGGGCTCTTTGCAGGCCTGCCAAGGACGGCAGACAAAAGGCTGAGGCGGTGAGCAGGAACACAGCTACTGGAGACGGGAGCTCAGAGCCACTGGGGACCCCAGACCCAAGCTTGTCGGCCTTTCAGATCCACGTCGCTGCGGGGCCTCTCCCTCCCTCCCTCCCTCCATTCCTGCCCCCCCCACTTTCCCGCCCCCGC
>JAABNY020000116.1:965414-983154 GCA_015164015.2 Brevimyrus niger | reverse complement strand
TACACCAGTGCTTTTCATGTCACACTGTGAATGTCTCCCACCACTTTCTAACTTTCTCGCACACGTCTTCTCCTGTCCCTCTCTAGAAGCAGGCTACACTGAAGAACAATGTCACTTGTGACACATATTGAATAAAAACGTCCCAGGAGGAAACGAGGGAAAAAAGGGATCCGAAAGCAAATCGACGGTGGAGGAAAAAGGCCTTTCTTTATCGGGCGCATTTACGCCACATTGAGCTGACTCAAGGTTTTCTTCCCGACGCAGACTCACCCTCCCAGCCCTCGCAGACGTGTCATATGGGATAACTGGGAGTCCTGTGCCACTGCGCCGTAAATATTTCCCATTAAACAGAAATTCGGCCAATTTAACGAGCAGGCTTGGTCTCTGAGGATTTCACGTATTTGTTCCATGGGTTCCACTGGCATTTCGGTACAAAACGATGAGGGATTTACTCCGAATCTCGGAGACACTGCAATCGATAACTGCGTGAACATTACAGTAAATACAGCAACACAATGCATGCATCTGTGTTCCTTTGCTAAAAAAGAGAAGCAGCAGAGAAAGTACGAGGCTTTTATTTAGAATAGCCAGAATGTCTGCAGACTTATGAGTGACCAGACCTGTTGAACATATACCGTTCATGCTCACTAAGGACGAGACAGGCAGCTGAATATGACGCTCACTCAACTCCTCTCATAGAGGTTATCATACTCAAAATGATCTGCAACATATAGGTAAATTACAAAGTAACATACATATTCAGCTGGAACATCTGCTAACGAAAATATGTATCTTTCAGGATCCCATATCCAAGCTGGCATCCATTAACACACAACACTCTTCATCATGGGACAAAAGCAAGGAGCAAATTAAAGCAATTGTTTAATTACTATTACCAAGTCATTTTGAATCAGCGCAACTCCTCGGTAGATCATTAGCTGTGCATATGCCCCCCAAGGAAGCAGAATACTTTGGGCGCCACCTACTGGTGACAATGTTTTTGACCCCCCCCCTACCCGCCCCCCTCCACCCAAAAACTGGCAATGACTAATAGCTGCATGTGCCAAGGGAAGACACACGAGCAAACAGCCAGGAAATCAGTATAGTGCAAACGTCTTTTTTTTTTTTGGTGTTTGGCGGCGTGTGGAAGAAATGATCCTCTTTGTGTTATCAGCTCTCTAGACGCTTGCTTACGAGTATGACAACACGTCAAACCTCCAGTCAGGAGGTCAACAGTCGATCCTGTGCCAGGCCCGAGGGTAGCGTGCTGTCTGCCCAGCCCCCCCCCACCCCGCAGGCACTACGTCGTCGCACCCTCGGCCTCATCATCTCACCTTTCCGTGACATTCAGTGATTATTGACGATGTCTCCTGCCTCGCAGCATCTGCCTCTGACCGGAGGACGCACCTCGTTCTATACATGAAAATATCAGAAGCGCCATTGATTCCACGATGAAAAGGCCAGACAGCACCATCCCAGCCTTTTGATTTTTTAGAATGCTTCCCCCCCCCCCCCCCGTTTTCCTTCTCAGTAGCCGTTTGTGCCGGAAAAAACAGCAGGAGAAAAATAAAACACACAAATTAAATTATTAATTGGGCTGGAGCGAGAGGGTCAGTCCCACGAGCGAATTGATCTGCATCTATCACGCTTCCCTCCTCCCGTTCTCAAGCCCTCCATGCCTTTTTCGCTCGGCTTCATTTTGGAAATTAAATTGGCCTGAATTCATACATCACTGACGACTGGATTAAGAGGCTGGCCGTCTCCCCCTCCTCGCATCTCCTCCTCCCCCGAGTCAAGTTCAGAGTTGGATTTAACTCCAGATCGACAAACATCATTTGTTTTCCGCCACGGACCTGTCGGCTTTGCGCGGGCCGAATCTCCGGGTGGAGCGACCTGCCCCTCAGACTGCCACCTCCCACCGCAGGCCCCTCTCTCTCACACTGCCAGTCGCCTCTGTCCGGGAGCCAAACGCATCACGCCGGCCAGCGGCTGGCTCTGCCCTCCCTGGTGATAAATCAGGGGCCCCGGGGCCACATGCGCCGACATATGTCTGGGACAAGGAGAGCAGATGGAGGCTCCAAGCAAGATTGTTCCTGGAGCTGGGCTACAAGCGGTGAAATCTCCTAGCTGGGGGGACATCCACGCTGAATCCATTACCCAGGATGGTGGGCGGGGGGGCTCGACGGCTGGCCTCATCACACGAGTGACCACATTAATAGACAAGACAAGGAATGCAGCGTAGCCCCCAGTCAGCAGCCCTGCCGCAGGACCCTGTCTTTAAGTCGAGCCGCACCAGTAAAACTCAAAGCGCTACTGACAAGCAGTAATGGTCACTTTATACAAAAGCATCAAATAAACATAGCTGAAGATGGCGGGGTCTCTGCCCATCCTTTGCTGCTGAGTCGGGAAATCTGTCCCATGAAGCTGTGCTGCCAAAGTCTGAGTCATCATCTGTGTCACTCCTGCACCAGAGGTTCATGTGGAAAAATGCTCTCGTCGGTCCATCTGAGGCTCCAACACGACAAGGTTAATGCAAGGGCAAAAAGGAGGCACGCGAACGCATAGCATCTGACGCACCGTAGTGTGGAAGAGGTGACCCAGCTCTTCTGGGCCAGGACAAGGCCAGCCCTCAGGAAACAGGGTCCTCGGGTTACAGTGAGTTAGCTGCCTTTGGTGTTGCCTGCAGAGGGACAACTGGAATCATGCCCGCGGACCCAAGACAGGGAACTCTGATTTCAAAATCACTTAGGCACACAAAAGAGCTCTCCGGGAGCATTTGGAGATCATTTAAGGACATTTTTCCCATCTGTCTGGCTTGGCTCCAAACACCTTATTGCATCAACCCTCCAAAAAAAAAAATCAGTCAGCCTTCACACTGACAGTCATATTAAAGATATACCAGACGCTAATCTACTAAATAACATTTTGGCAAGATAGAAAGTTCCAGGGCATTTCATAAATGGTGAACTTCAATGGTGAAGAGCACATTGAAAACTGTTAGAAGTTTGGTTCTTTTAAACTTTTAAGCTGAATACATTTTGGTGTCACTAGAAATATGTCCTTTAACAGTGAATAGGGAAAAAAAAACGGCTGAAGTCACACAATACGGTATTACAATACTGGTGTTATTACTGGCGATAGCTGCCAAAGAATGCTAATCCCATTATACTTTCCCAGTGGGTCGGCTTCTGGGTTGGTCGTTTGTAATTTGATCAACCGAGAAATTGCTCAAACTGAAGGTCAACACGAATGTGTACATGTCAAAAATTCAGACAGTTTTGCAATTAAAAGCTTTTGGGGTTTCTTGACATTTTCTGATACATTTTGCGTAGGGTACATGTCAGGGAATACTGTAAGCAGTTGCTCTATGATGTGTGAAACTTGGCACGATTAATTATTGTTGAACAGCAGACCCACTAGTGTGGATGGATAGAGGGTTTAGAAATCTCATGAACAGAAAGACACAAAAAAGCCAGATGATAGAAAATTTGGCTGTGAACTCCTGCTCTTCTTATTTTCTGGGTCTTCATACGCAAGTATGAATTCGTAAGTGATCAGCTAGAATCTTAAAAGCTTAGACTCTTGCAGAGGCACATGGTCACCTGCATTCATTCTGCAAAATGATTGGCCAGGCCAGCAGGGGACCAGCACTGGCCGATTTTACATTCAGACCAAGACCCGTCTCCCTGTTCCCGGCATTTGACGCATTGTCCGGCATAAGTCTTTGTGTTTGCAACTGCAATTACACAATTTGGTGGGGTGTTGGGGAGGGGGGTGTTGTAAGGAAATGCAGCCCCCTTGTGGCTGTTACATCACCACAACATTAGCCCCCTCCCCCTGCTCCCAGGGATCCTCCATTCACATTCAGCACGAGAGAGACCTTAGGCTGTTTAAGAGTATGAAGATGAATTAATCTCCCCTTGCTGCTCCTTGAGGCATTAGAGTGCCGGGAGACCCATTAGGTTGGGACGGCGATGACACCTGTGGGGCAGGATTGATGCCCGCTGCTCGCCATGGGTGAAGGAGACTCAGGGCCGGCGACAGAGCAGCCAGATGAACCTCTCAGTGGGCCGCGCCACAGAGCACGCAAATCGATGAAGAAAAATCATCTGGCCCCCGTCCAAGATTCTCGAGCTTCAGAGGCAAAAGGAGAAGCTCCGTTTCCCCCTCTGCCACCTGTCTGGACAGCAGACTTCATGGGTAGACAGAATAAGCAGATGCTTCCGGAAATGACGAGCTGGAAAACACCTCCTTGTAGCCTACTGGCCAGAGGGCTGCAGACTCAGGTGGGAGGGACACACTCCGTCCGCAGAGATGCTTTTTTTCTCCAGCTCGCCCACCGATTGGCTGAGACTGCACCAACCTCCGGCCCACTTCCTCCTTCCTATAGCCCTCCAAATGGGCAGCGATCAGCCAAGGAGCCTGCATGCACCGTCCCTGTAGAACGTCATAACCTTATGGTGGGCTCTACTCATGCTCCACTACACTTCAGCGCTCACAAATATCTCCTCTCCTGATTGGCTCTCCTGGATCGGAATCTCATCTCCGACAGCTTGGAGTTGATCCCGGTGCCTATCTGCCCCTTCCGTGCCAGTGGGAACCTCGCCAGGGTGGCATCTGGAAGAACCGTCACAACAACAGTTGGTGGAGGAAACACGCAGTGAGTGGGAGTGAGTATGATTTTTTTTCTATCCACTCACCCCCCCCCCCCGCCCCATGCTGCCAGCGCTGTCAAATCATTTACGGAAATGAGGATGAATGTGAATGAATTATAGTTGAGGTACTGCCCCTACTGGGGTATTCACCTCCTCAACATTCATTCTGGTCCTGTCCATTATCATTCATCCTGGAATAAATGGCAGTACATGCATTACACCACACAAATTAGAAGAATCTTAAGAAAGCTTCAAAGGGTACCTCAAAACTATAAACTGTACATGAATAAATACCTGCTTAGCATTAACTAAAACAGGATATATGCATTTTCAGTGGAGTCAGTGGGCATGATAGCTAATCCCTTTGATGCCTGATGGTACTGATCATGTGATCAGGAGCACGAATAACCCACAGATACAGGAATAAAGGTTTACTGTAGATGGCCTCCAGCTTGTGGGGATCCAGGCCCACCCGGTGGTTAGGGAACATGGGCCTCCGGCTTCGCCCTCCCCTCAGGTTGCTGTGCAATAGCGTGTCTGTGTCAAAGACGCCCAGCAGCAGCATCCGCACCATGGCCGTGGGAGACTGGGCCTGGATGGCGGAGGTCCAGGCCTGCGCCTCGCAGAACACTCCGGAACCCGGATACACCTCAACCGGCCGCGCCTGGGGATGCGGCGGACCGGACGTGAGAAGAGAGGGGGAGAGAGAGTGAAAGGCATGACGCTGCTTAAAGAGAACATGGGCTGTGTGAATAGGGAGAACAGGAAGTGACACCTTCAGGGGATCAGCCCGACACCCACACACGCCAACACCTCCGAATGGAAGTCCTCAGACGACTGACACACAGAGACAGAACAACAACTGGGACTGAGGTTAAGTGACAACAGCCAGTGCTGAGAGTGGGTAAAATGAGCTGTGGGTGGACACAAGCAGCTCTGCCTCTCTCCTTCCCTGTCAGTGGAGGTGCGACGAGGGGCTTACATGGCCGCTAACGCGCGCCGGCGTCTGCAAGTGCTCCATCTCCGCGCAGTCCCCGATTCGGCCGAAGTCAGGCGAGCTGCAGGCCGGGCTGGGACAGGAGGGACTGTCCTCTACAGGGAGGGCGCAGTGCCGCCCGCCGTCCTCGATGCTTGCAGGGAAACCGCCATTGACCAACGCCACCTGGGCGTCCGAGACGGTCTGCATGAAGCCGTCCACGTCCTCGGCCTGTCCGAACCCGGCGTCGGCTGGCATCGACGGGGGGAACCCGGCGCAATCCAGCCGTCCTGCGCAGGGCGAGAGCCCCTGGAAGACTTCCGGATCACTCTCTCTGCCCCCAACACCCACATTCTGCCTCATGGCAGACAGGAGAGATGGAATCTCTGGAGAGGGGAAACCAAGGCCGGCAGCTCAATGAGCAAGAGCATCTCACAGACGGCTAACATGAAGTAGAGCTAGTGGGGGGGGGGGGGGGGTCACCAGTGGGCCTCACCGTTCACCAGCAGGTCCTTCAGCCGCCGGTTCTCCGCCTCCACCTGGGCCTTCTCCCTCTCCAGTTCCCGAACTCGCGTCCTCAGCAGGAGCAGCTCCTCCGCCGGGGAGATGCTCCCGAAATCTGGCTCCACTTTCATTTCCTGCGCCGGACAGAAAGGTGACAATGAGAAGAGGCGGGACGCGCCATCGGCCCGCCTCGTCATCATCGCTGGGAGGAAGCCGGCCGAGCACATCGGATCGATATTCCTGGAGCGGTTAATAAATAACACGGGCATTCTGCCAACCGCCACACCCTTCTAGCGCACACACCTGTATTTAACTAATGTGCAGCCACTGGCATGGTGTGGGGACTCGCTGCGGCCTCCAATTCTCACCACTGGCTCTGCTGCATGTGCAGTTCGCATGTTCTCCCCCTGCAGTCAGCACCCCCGCCTCCCCGCCACATGTTTAAATTGCGGGTATAGAGCAGCCCAGCGTGTGCACTGAGATGGACTGACATCCTTACCCAGTGTGTTTTGCAGCTCGGCATTTGGGTAGGGGTCATGAAAACAGCGGAATGGGCTTTTTTTTTTTATTATCCTGTGGGATTCATTCCATCAATTAATCAAAAGAAGTAAATTTCTTTTGTAATGGTTTTTAAAAGGGATGGAGAATATTACGTGATCTTCAACCATGTCCCATAATTATGAACTTTGAACACAGTAGTCTCCTGAACACTAGGTACGCTTCTTCCTGGAGGCAAATCTGCGCAAAGTAAAACACAACAAGCACGCCTGTACCAGGTTTCATCTGACTGAAGAATATAGGTCCCGTTAACCATCTCACACAGATTCCCAGATGAGAGATGGAATCAGCCAATTGAGTGGCAGTGCAGCCCAAGTAATGAAACTAATCGAGTTATATGACCTGGACTAAAGGACATGGACGGTGTGACGCTTAACAGACGCTAAACAAGCAGAGGCCCTCAAAATTGGCACTTTTGCACTGGCATTCAGTCACCAAACTGTACAGCGAAGAGAGACTAGTTACAGTGCAGTTCCAGCCCACGTTGGTTTTCCACTGCAGAAGGATCAACTCAATTAAGGCGTTAGGTTTGCTATAGTGATGCTAAACTGAAAATATGCTGTACTATTCACACGGCGTACTTCATGATTTACTATGTGGTAATTTCCACTGGCAAGTCTGCGAGAATCACCTTATTTTTTCCTTACTTTAACTTTATCTATCCATCTATTTATGTATTTATAGAATCTTTGTTGTTATCTCCCTACATTTTGATCAGTCGGAGATTGGTGATGCAAGCGGCTCTGTCATGCATGTCAGTGTGGGTACGGCTCAGGTATGGTGTGCTTAATTTGCAATGGAAAACCGTCTCCTCCAGGTACGGCTCGGTTCCTGGTGTCAGTGGAAAAGCACCACATGACTCCATCCTCTGACCGGTCTGACAGTTCAGAGAGCAGCACTTCCAGTGGCTGCCGAGCCAGACCTCAGCGGCTAGAAACAGCTCTCCTCGGATCGGCGGTCGCCCCCCCCCCCCAGCATCACCTGGGTCCTACGGCCCGCCTGCTTGACCTATTGATACGTTCTCTTCTCCTCTACCTGTCAGCTTTCATCTTCCCATTTCTCTAGCATCCAGCCTGATACGCCCCTAGCCATCATCAGCTCTCATCTCCCTCTTCTTGCACCTCTGTTCTAAGCTGACGACATCTTCTTTCCCAAAGGAAGCTTTTTTTTAAAACATACAGGAGTCATGGAGCACTACGAAGTGAGTTGATGGAAATATGGCAAGATTAACTTCAGAGAAACTTCCAGCTAAGTGGACCCCCTGCTAAGTGTATGAAGCCTTAACAGGAAGTAACAGGATAGTCCTCTTATTAGGCCCGGTCCAACAGCCAAGTCTACCCACATAATTTCATATTAGCTGAAAGCGAACAAAATGATAGGGAGGAAATGTAAAATTTTAAATGCCATACCTTTTACTGTCACTTAAGAGCAATAACCTTTTCTAATGATTGGATGGGGGGTTACTTAAAATACAAGCAAGATTCCTAAAGTACCTGAATTTTACTCAAAAAGGCAACTCCAGTTGGCAAGGGCCAAACAAATTGAAATTAAAAGGGGAACTCTACCATATTTTCACAAGAGCTTTGTTGCATCAAAGAGACTGTACCGCAGCCATCAAAACAGAGCAAGGCTGACAGCAGGGCGGAGAGGAGGCCGCAAGCGGAGAAGCTGTGGTGACACAGGCGTGACAAAAAGAGCACTTTGCAGTCAGACTGACACTTCAGAAGGGAGCGTGCCAATACCTGTGGTCTCGTGCGCTTTAAAGGAATGCAATCACTCACAAGCCCTCACAATCACTCACAAGCCCTCACAATCACTCACAAGCCCTCACAAGCACCCTCAGCACAAGTGCAGGACACACATATAGCTTCTATTCCCATTAGATGGCAAAAAAAAAGTCACTCAAGAGTTGATAATTATAAGATTGAATTAAGTTTTTTTGTTCTATAGGTTATCTGTTCGTTTTTTTTTCAAAACCATTATCCATTCTTCAAAATAAATGTCTGAAAGTATAGTTGCTCCCTAAAGGCAAAGGGGAAAAGAAAGGCCAAATATTATAATCTGTCATCTTGCTCATTAATATGCAAATTGAATCGTGTTTAGTCAATCACTTCACCGTGCAAGCTTGCCCGTAATGTGCCACATCACATTTGAAGAGATGCGGAAAACATTACATTGATGCATTTTCAATTTGAATATTAATGAAGTTTACATCATTTACCGGTCCCCAGGTTTTAGCAGGTCTGCACGTTTAATAAGTGAACAAATAGCGCCACGGCGCACTGCCTCACAAGGGAGGAGGCTGCAGCGCATTTTCAAATGTGTATGAAGTGTCGGTCGGGATGAGGTCCGGATCCTGCATGCCCTACATTACTCAGTATTACAGTACTCTGACGAATTAGCACCGAGCAGCTAATTTCCCAATAACAACTAAAAATTATTCATGCATCTTTTAAATGCTTTTTTCAGTATACAGTCACGCTTCTGAAAGATTTTATCTCCACCCTACATGTAAGCATATACACAGGCGTCTGCTACAAAAAGCAAAAGGCACAATACAGTATTTCTTTTAACTGGGCACTGCAACACCTTGCTCTGAAAAGACCTTCGTTACAAAAAGTGAAACAGAGTTAGGAAGGATTTTTTATTTTATTTTGCTGCTTTTTTCTACCTAACAAACACTAAAGGGAAAAACAATAGTTAATATATAGAAAACACAATGGTATTAGGAAGGCGTGGTAGATAGCTACGGATAGCTAGTTGTTGATGCGTTTTAATATGACGGCTCATTAAGGAAGCAGGAGGCTGGCCCATGGAAAAATTAGAGGTGTCTGCCTGCTGCGTCACTCCAGAGTCCCTGGATTAGACAGCTACGGTTACGAGATGCCTCTCGTAGATGATGTCACTGAAGGAAGACGTCACATTTTATTTTTTCGAAAGTGTGTGTCAGCCAGGGTTTGTACAACTCTTCATCTTAAGTTAATAAAAAGCTTTTACCCGGTACCGTCAGCACAGCGTGTAGTCATGACTTTCTGCCCTAGAGTGAAGGGAAATGGACACAAAATGTCTGAGTTTAAACTGAAACAGAAAATAAAACGTTCTATTTGGATTCAACCCTATCTCCTATTATCCAGGCCTTGCACTGTTAAATGTTATTTTAGTTTTACTTTGCAACTCCAGTTTAACATGTGCTGGAGTATATATGTAAGTATATTACCAATATGGTTAACTGGTCTTGCAATCTCATTCAATTTGTCATTTCGAATAATGTGACCTCGAGGTGTTATAATGAGAAGTGAATCAAATATTCACTAACATATTCACATGCAGTGGCAGAAATTATGAACATGAATATAAATTTATTCCAGACAAAAAAAAATAGGCTACCAGATGGAACATCTCAGAATACAGTGGTACCTCGGTTATCGAACTCACTAGAACTCGAATTTCTTGAAAGACTAGTTTTACCTAGAACTCGATCTGAATATCAGAAGTCGATCCATGAACGCTGACCTAATATTAATTGTACGTGCCAGGAAATGAGTCATACTACAATGCAATTTTTACTTGAATGCCTTCTTCACAGACTGGACGATTAACCAAATAAAGCAGTGCAACATTACAGTAGCTAACAATAAATAAACCACTGACTTACGTGTAATATTAGTGCATTCATGTAATTTATTTAAACTTTATTTTACCAGGTAAATTAACTGAAAACCAGTTGTCACTGCTTTACGTGATTTTCGGGAGAAATAGCAGATTAGGCATGGTAACTGCCTGGGATATAAACATCATGACAAACGTCATGCGTGTAACTAAACTCTTTAGCCAATAAGGGCAAAGGTGTGTCGTCACGGAGGCGGCTCCAGTTTCTGCAGCCAGGTGAGAGGTTGCAATGTATCTAACCGTAATGCATTGCGTCAGGATCTTTAAGCCAGCGCTGTAAGCAAGTGGAACGCACCCAATGACCGGACTGGAGAAACAAACTCCACTTAATACAGAGGACTAATGACAACAACCAGAAACAGCTGATCACATGGGGATCCCACACTAGGTTAACGAGAGGGAGTGGCACACGGAAGGAGCGGACAATCGGGGCAAGACAGGGGTAATGTTGGGATAAGATCTTAATCGTTTTGTAAGCCATTAAGAAAAAATGCTCTTCTTGTTTTATCCTGTTCATTTTGTGTTTAAATACTTAAAATATTTAGGTATAACCATATTTAGGTGTCATTTTGGGGGGCCAGGAACCAATTAATTGGTTTTCCATTATTTCTTATAGCAAAAATTTGATCAGAACTTGAACTTTTTACGATTCGATCCGGAGTCCGGAACGGATTAAGTTCGAGAACCGAGGTACCACTGTATTTGTTTCCCTTAGATGTATTCATCCACACAACTGATCAGCTTAAATTAAATTTGGCTGAAGTCAGTCCGAATTGCACTGTTTATCCTTTTTGTAGAATTGTATTATTCCTTTTTATTGGAAAATATTAAAATTATTACATTAAAGCTGACATTAAAATGCACTTGACTGCTTCTGTAAAACTTATAAATATCAATTACCTACAGTTAGAGCTAATAGAAAGGCTTCAGTATACGTCCAGAGTTATAAATCACTCGCCTTTTTCTGATTAATGAGTTTGCAATCTTCATAAATATAATCGATTTTCTAGTCATAGGCCGTTGTACTAGGCTATACGTTACGCTTGATAACTTATGAAAATTAATTACATACTAATACGCTCATTCATCTATTATTCTTAAAATGTGATTGTATCGTCGCCATCTTTAAAAAAAAGTAAACGTTGCGAGCAAACACAGGTGTAAATGGTGCTACGAGGATAGTCGTTTTGTCGTACAGGTAAGAAGCCGGGAGCAGAAGAATGTCACAGTGATACAGGTTACTTTTAGGCATGAACGCTGCCACTATAAAGAATGGAGGTGGGTAGTGCGACCAGAAATGTTTATTTGCAAATGAAGCCTTTTAGTGACATACAAATAACTAACGCACATTTAAGTCTACCCTCAAAATATTATTAACCTTGCCTAAAATATAAATGAATTGCGCTTGCTTGCAAATTGTAATGATAGAGGGCGATTTTTCTATTCGAATGAAAAGACTATATATACGAAATCAAATCTAGCATATATGAAATGTTATATATAGGGGAAATAATGTCTTACTCTATTTGCAGTTGTACTCGTCATCATTTGTCCCGTGGTTCAATCGCTGTTCCCAAAGATTCCTTCTGGTTTTACACAATTGTCTCTATTAATTAGCTATGGCCGATTTAATTTTTATTTTCTTTAACCGATTCGCACTTGCGGTGCGTCTTTTAATTTATATTAGCGATACATTCAATACGTCAGGAATCAACAATATGTATTCAATCAAAACATTCAAGCATGCCCCTAGATCCTCCTAAACACAATAGCAGAGTCGAAAGCGTCTACTTCCGGCATGACGTAAAGAAAATGTTTCTATCCATCTTAGATAAACTATCGTTTTGTGCCTGTTTTTAACGCAAAATGATAACACATTATTGTTGTTCCGCGTTACACAAGTACATAAGAATAGCCACAATCTAATATGCAAAATGATTATGCCGGTATTCAGAAGTTGACATCAACCGAACTTCATTTCCCAGAGACCATCGCGGTCCCCGAAGAATACGGCGTGTGAGGTTTGTTATTATGATCACAACCTAAAGAGGGACGGAAGAGGCAAAAATCCTCGTGACGGTACAAGAATCTATATATCCCGAAATCGTCAACATGATAGGTATGTGACCAATTAGACGTAGTAGTTTAGGTGCTGTACTTTGAACAATTTAGGTGAATTGTCACGTGTCCCGTGCCACTTTAATGGGGGAACAACTTTTGACATTGGGTACAGCTACTGCGTTATAGTTGGCATGTTAGAATGAACCTTGACACCTAATATCAATAATACACCAACAAGCGACTGTGCGCAAAATCCCTACAACAACCGCAATAAATACGCAGCGTAAAATTCAACTGCTCACTGAGTGCATAAAGCGAAAGCTGCATGTATTTACAGTCTCGTTGCCCTTGAGTAAAAGGAGCTTTCTTCTTGCGTATGTAGCTTGATTACTTAGAGGGAAATGTGAAGAGGTAATAAAAATTATTTGATAAAAATTCATATATTTTTTTTATATATTTGTTCCCTAATTCGCACGGTGACCCCAGGATTAGAGACTCACAGGTGCTGATCTGTTTAACGCGTCTCCCAGCCGACAGCAGGGGGGCCCTGTCTTAAGGGTCGGGAGACACTTTCAGGCCCTCTTGCGATTGCAGTGCAGCAGTGTACAAAGTCGAGTCTGCTTTCTTGAAATCCCGTTTTTGTAATGTGATTTGAGGGAAGCAGTGTTACCAATCTACTTTGACCTTTTTTAGGGACTAAAAAGGGCTGTTACTATAGATTATATTAATAATTGATTATATATTAATCTGACGATTTATTGAATTAGAGTTTACATAAAATGTATTGTAATATTAATATAATGCGGTTAGTGTGAGGCAGGAACCAACCAACCATTGACGGTCAGTTTAATAGGCACTCTAGTTCACTTGTGTTTGATGTTTTTGAACAGCATAAGGGAATCATTGCATGAACATGCAAACTGCACGCACACAGAGCGGCGATATGAGGCAACAGCGCTACCCAGTGCGCCACTGTACCGCCAGGCTTGCACGATTTGCAATGTTAATAGCGTGGTATTTTTTATGCACATGCATTTGTCACATTGCAAGAACCACGATATTATGCTGCGTTCAAACCATCAATAATTTGTATTAAAACATTTTTACTTAGTCTTGGGAAACCAAACTTAAGCGAGCTTACCAATTTTAATGACAGTCCCTTTAATGATCTAGTACATGTAAAAATAACTAAAGTTTACCGTTTTTGCATGAGCTCTGTATGCATACTTCAAGACAAACGTAATCATTCTCATTCTTGGTATTGAAAACACCCATAGACTGTGTGGTGCGTTTGGGAAAAATTAAACAAAAATTAGAAAAGTGAACAAGAACTGTGACCCTTGCTACGAAGCGGGTTGCCACGATAAGCCAGTAACCCCGCTTCGAATGCACAGGCTACCGGTCACAAAAAGATATTCGTCTAACACTCCGTGTAAATATTTTGTATTCCGGAGAGACGATATTGAGAGACTGTCGGCAGATTAGTTATATTTGGCTATACAGTTAATTTTTAACTCCTAAATATTGCAAAAACTTAAAATATCGCAACGTGAGCTTTTGCCGATAACATTCAGCCCTAAAACACAAAATATGTTAACTTAATGATTATTATTGTATACCATATTATGTAAGATGATGCAGCTAAGCAACTGGACTAACCCATATTTTACCAGAAATTATGTTGACGTACAGGAGTCATAGAATGTAAATTAAGAAAAATAATTTGTCACCATTTGATGACAAAGTCAGGCTTGGTTACTCTGAGAAGCCAAATGGCACATATGTATGGTAAATCTCACATTACTGGGGTAGATCCATCAAGCCAGCCTTCCTGTCAGATGTCTTTTAAGGTGTATTTGCATTGCAGTCCTGCTGTGGTGATATTTAAGTCCTGCTGTGCAATACTGACAGATGACTGCATTTTCATTCACTTTTAATGTCAAGTGGTTCCAATTTCTGCATGACGTCACGTCTGCTTTTCACATGCTGCGTTCTGTTGACCTCAGAGGTTGGACGTTGCAGCTGGGAATGACGCCACACCTAAGTTAACCGTGCCATAAGATTTGGCGATACCAGTTCTAGCCAGCTACATTGTTAGCCATTGTTAGCAATATCCATTGATAACAATGCATTATGTGGTATTTACTGCTTACAAACACTGTAGCAACAAGTCCACAGATAGCAGTTGAACAATATTGTACGATGATTTAATGAGACACAAATAATGCACAAGTGCTAATAAACATTATATAACTACAGCTTTCACTTCTGTTGGTGCAGTCATCTTGAATTCTGTTTGAGATTGTAGAGGTTCCCTACTATCTGAGTCTGAACTCCAACTTTTGGGGGTGTTCCAGTTGAAATTTCTGACTAAACTCTTGGGAAAAAGATACCAGTTTGTATCTTTGCTTGTCACTTGGGCTTTACTGTTACAATTCTGTACCTTATTAGGTATAGAAATTGACTCCCCAAGATACAAACAACATTAATGTACCGGTGAATCGGTACCCTTTTTTCTGACGGTGTAGGAACTCGGAAATTCCATCTTCCAAGTCCAAATGGAACAGACGATTAGTGCTCTATTGTTGCTCACGTTTGTAAAAGTAATGATTGACCTACAGAACCAACAGATACTGCACAGCTCAGCCAATGTTATCGGAGGGCAAGCAGACACAGAACATATACTGTGATGCCTACCGCCATGCTGCATGGCTAAAACTCATCAGCGTGGCCATATTTTGCTTTTGTTTGGCAACAATTGTCAATAGTTTTGGGTGTTGCTGTTCCAAAATGCAAAAAACAATGTGTAATACCATAGTCCTAAATTATCTCCAGCAGTAGCATGGGAAGTCCTGATACAATGTTTTTGTTACGCAAGTTCATCATCTTTCATTGATTTTTTTAAATACAGTGAGACCTCGGTTCTCAAACTTAATCCGTTCAGGACTCCGGATCGAATCCTATAAAGTTCAAGTTCTGATCGAATTTTTCTCGTAAGAAATAATGGAAAGCCAATTAATTGGTTCTTGGCCCCCCAAAATTACACCTAAATATGTTTTTTTTTTAGCATTTAAACACAAAATGAACAAGATAAAACACGAAGAGCATTTTTTTTTCTTAATGGCTTCCAAAACGATGAAGATCCTATGCCAATATTACCCCTGTCCAGCCCCAATCGTTCGCTCCTTTCATGTGCCACGCCCCCTCGTTACCCTTGTGCGGGATCCTCATGTGATCAGCTGTTTCTGGTTGTTGTCATTAGTCCTCTGTATTAAGTCTGCATTTCAGTTTGTTTCCCCAGTCCGGTCATTGGGTGCGTTTGACTTGCTTACAGCGCTGGCTTAAAGCAACGCATTCTGATCCTGACGCAATGCATTACGGTTACATGCATTGCGACCTTTCACCCGGCTGCACAAACTGGAACCGCCTCCGTGACGACACACCTTTGTCCTTATTGGCTGAAGAGTTAAGTTACACGCATGACGTTTGTATCTCAGGCAGTTCCAATGCGTAATCTGCTATTTTTCCCAGATATCACGTAAAGCAATGAGAACTGGTTTTTAGTTAATTTACCTGGTAAAATAAAGTTTAAATAAATGACATAAATGCTCTAATATTACACGTAAGTCAATGGTTTATTTATTGTTAGCTACTGTAATTTTGCGCTGCTTTATGTGGTTATTCGTCCAGTCTGTGAAGAAGACATTCAAGTAAAAATTGCATTGTAGTACGACTCATTTCCTGGCACGTACAATTAATATTAGGTCAGCGTTCATGGTTCGACTTCTGCTATTCAGATCGAGTTCTAGGTCAAACTGGTTTGTTCAACTTTCAAGAAATTCGAGTTCTAGTGAGTTCGAGAACCAAGGTACCACTGTATTCTATTTGGCAATTATTTTGGTGTGTAATTGGTTAAATAATATATATCTTCCACTTTAGAATTTGGCTTGCTACAGTTAAGTTCTAATTTGTCTCCCAAGAGAAAAATAGAAAATAGACATAGAAAAAATGTTTTAAAAGTACTGGAGAGTACTTAATGATATGCAGTGTTTGCAATCAGGGGCATTTAGATGACTGGAGGGTGTTTGGATGTATGTTGCCTGATAGCCGGCTTCACTCCAGGCATCACGGGCAGCTTGGGGAAAGCTCTGGCGACCGGGGCTGTCCCAAATGTTTTTTATGTCCGGGGGAAGAAAATAAGGAACGCACATGCATATGAATGACTAGTGGGCATGAGAATCAGCTTGAAGAAAATTAAGGAGAAAGCGTGTAGTTGAATGATCTATCCTCCTGGGACTGACAGTGGCCCGCCCCCCCATTGCATAGGTGGTGTGTGTGTGTGTGTCTATATATATATAATATGCTTATAATACGTCTTATCGTTATAGCATATTGAGTGAGGCCACTGACATCGCTGCTGTCACAGTGCTATTAGTGCAGCAGTGGCATCAGCTCAATTTGCCCAGGAACGTGTTACTTAATAGGAAATGATAAGGAGACTGACTCGCTAAGTTCGCTTATGAATAAAAATAAAGTGCCAGCTAACGGGCCGGTTTGCCTGGGGAAATAACATGACAGTTTTGATGAAATAAGACGGACTGTCTGCCAGCAGTCATTCTGAGAAACACTGTTGGGGGGGGGGGCTTTTTTCGTTTAACGTTGTGTCAGCCCGGTGAAGTCTGTGCACTATTCTGACTAATGGTGGCCGTCACTCACCGATATCAAAATCTGGAACGCCTATATGATTCACAGTAGAAAAATTGTGTGTAATGGTTCTAAATCAATAGCTGTCACACAGCAACCACTTATAGAGAGAAGAAAGGCATTGTGGATTGTGTGTGCCTACCTGGTGTGGTTACTCAGAGCCCGCGAGCATGCTGGTCGCCTCTTTGAGGATGAGGTCGGTCTGAGTGACAAGCAGCGCACACGCCGGAGCAGATGGGGTCACGGGAGGTCACCAGGGCCGGGATCAGGAACAGCTGGCCTGACGGTTCCAGCTGAATCGCCCCGCCTCCGGTGCACCTGCGGTCGTTTTGTAGACCTTCTGTCAGAGGCTGACGCCAGAACCGCGAGGCACTGAGGGACGGTTGCTGTTGGTGCGGTTTCCTGAACTCTGGGGTGGCGGCAAATTCACCAGGACCATAGCATGTTTCCGGAGTCCGGAGACGGTCCGAGCAGCGAGACGCCGGAGTGTTCCCAGGGAGGAGTGGGGGGGGGGGGGGGGGGGGGGTTTTTTTTCTCCCTTTCTTGGGGCCCCAAGGGGGGAGCAAAGTGCTTTTTTTTTTTTTGTTTTGTGCTTGTGCGTTCTTTTCCCTTC
>JAABNY020000116.1:928021-939745 GCA_015164015.2 Brevimyrus niger | reverse complement strand
GTAAAAACACACAGCAGAGGATGGAGGAGGCTGGCAGGGATAGAGAGCCAGGATCACTGGGCGCTTCTCTGGATTAGCCGCTCTGAGTTTCCGGCCCAATTACACAGACGGCGGTCCTGGGGTGGGGGGGAGCGCCCCTTTGCGCCTCCCGGGTTTGTGTTTAGCCCCCGAAAGCAGCTGGAGGGGATGGAGAGAACAACCGTCACGTTAATGGGGTGAGACGGAGGCGTTTGTGCAGGAAAGGGTATCGGGGGAGTTGGGGGATGGCACAATCTCGTCCCCCGGCCGCCGCCATCAGCACACCCCTCGCCCTCTGCCTTTGGCCTCCGCCCAGCCCCACGTCCAACCCAACTGCCCTTTGCTTGCTACAAGGGCGTTAAAAATGAGACTCGGATGTCTTCAATCCCCGTTTATCAGACCTGGGACGCCCGAGGCGAGAGCAGGGGGTGAAATATGGCTCGTATTTATATCTAGGGGACGCCGACCAGGTTTTTATATGAGTATTGATTCAGTGGCTCCTCTCTTCATGAAAAAGGTGCTTTTTTGTTATCTATTTCAGCTAGTTATTAAAGTGGAAATTGAGTTATAATTCTGATGGATTTTTCCCAACATGTTTTGGTCCAGTTGTTCTGTTTCGTCTCTGGCTTGACCCGCTTTCATCCTCTTCCCTTACCGGGCTTGGGATGGGGGGGGGGGGGGGTGTGTTTGTCCTCATTGTCTAATTCTGGTACTCATTAAAGTAATTTTCTCAATGATTTGATTACCAGGATCCGGGAGACTAAAAGTATTATTTTCTTTTTTTAACAAACGAAAAAAAAAAAATTGTAAAACTGCTTTTCTCCTGACAAGAGGTCAGAAAACCTGTTTTACATTGAAGTAACTGTACTGGATTCAAATATGTACAAAAAATGGAACCACAGCCAGGAGTGAATTTGTTGTTACTGGGGCCCCACTTGAGAAAGTAATTTCAGGGACACTGCTACCCCACTGTAGTGACTGTAAATGACCAACAGGGGGCCCCGTGCAAATGTGTGGTTTGAGTGGTGGTAAATACCACTGCTGGGCACAGCAGGGTATGGGGCAGATGAGACAGCCCTGATCGCCCCCCCCCCCCCCCTCTATTCTTTCGCCGTATTGAACTGGCATTTTTTTACCCCCAAATGCTAAGTCGAGCTCAGCATAAGAGGATTTAGCACAACAATAGAAGTGTGTGTAGGGAGGGGGGGAGTTAAATATAGAAGCTTTCAGATGTGACCGGGAGGTAATAGAGCTCGGCGCTGTTTCATCTCGGGTGCGTGCCTTTAAGAGCGCGCTGGGGAAACAGAGGCAGTTTGAACCTCCTCGCACCACGGGAAAAACATAGAAACGGACGGACGCAGTCAAACCAAACACAAAGGGGTGCGTGAAGCAACGGGAGATGTTTTCAACTGTATTAACGAAGCACACTGCGTCTCAGAGCTGCTCTGGTGAAGACACGGCAGGCGTCATATCTGATTTCATCACCCCCAGGCCAAGAATGGGCCGATCCTACCCACTTGAAAATAAAAGGAGAAGTATCCGACTAGCTTTTATCACCCATGGAGATGCTTTGGAGCTTCAGAGCCCCCTTGCCCCCCTCTTCCCGCTCCCTCGGATTCCATCTAATAACAGGTAGAATTCCTGTCCAGCTGGGGGCAGCGTTTCTGCTGATTTTGAATATTTGCTTTTTAACATTCTAGCTATAAGCTATTTTCCGCCCTCTGATGAAGGACCCGCATGGCGCACCACCCAATTCCACTGCTTTTCAGAAGCCTGTGCCTTTCCGGTGTCTGGAACCCTCCCGTGTATCTCCTTCCCAAAGTAGCCCCTTTGATAGGCAGACCTTCTAAAAAATGCAAACTTGGGAGTTGGCAGGCTCCCCGGGTGCCCGCTGTTCTTAAACCGCAACGTTCCCGAAAAGGCACCCTGCAGCACCTCTAAGTGAGGTTCCTACCCGGAATTATTCAGATCAAATAACGCGCCCCTGAAAATGAGTGAAATTCTACATGGCTTTGGGTAAAAGCCTCAGATAAGCAGCACGGTAATATGTTCTTCTCTCAGAGGGCCGCGCTCTGGGGCTCAGCACTCGCGGTTTGTAAACAGCCACATGTGTGGCCTCCATCTCTGGGGTGAGAGAGCAGAGGTTTCTCGGGGGAGCGAAATGTTTCTGAAAACGAGCCCCCCTCACGGGAGTAATGCTCAGTAAAGCGCTTTGCCATCAGGAGCAGCGATAAGGTGCACTTTGCAGCACGGCTTTTAAGTCCCCGAGCCTTTGAAGTGAGGCAATTGGTTTTCACTTCTTGTATCGCCATGGAAACTCTCGGATTCCATCCACGAAGTGTTCCGCAAGTGTCTGAGGGTTACCGTGTTGGTCTGGCCGTCTGACGGGGGTGCCCTGCCCTCTGAGGAGCTCCAACTGAAACGCATCGCCGGACAGCTCTGGAGTGGCGCGACTTGCCGGCCGTCTCCATAAGGCGTCGATGTGCTTCCCCGCTGCCGGCGGCGCCTGATTGGATAGTGACTGGTGCCCATCCTGTCACCCGCCTGTCTCTGTTTGCACGCATCTTCAAAGGGCTTTTCTGCAGCGTGGTTTCCGGAGAACAGCGTGTGAGATGTCAGCTCGATGAAGGCCTGTTTTTTTTTTTTTTAGCCTGTTGTGTCTCTTTGTGTGGCAGGAGCAGCGGAGGCTGAGTGATTTTTATATTTTTTTTTTCCCCACGTACAGGGATTTTAAATATATAAAGTATGCTACTAAGAGTTTTAGCTGACAGGCGATATGCTTCCTTTAAGTTTAAAAGGAAAGGTAAGGCTTACAAATGGAACTTATTTGTCAAAATCATGACCTTGTCCAACATTGCTTCTGCTTTTTAAATGGAGAATGCACACAGGCAATGTTTATATATTTATATGCTGCGTATTTTAATATATTTTGTGCAGCGTGCGTGTGTACATCTAAATTTCTTGTTGGATTAAAATAAAAACATCCATCCATCCATCCATCATCCGGCCGCTAATCCCTATCAGGCTGATGGGTAAAAGAAAAGCAGTGGATTTTATTACTGGTGATGATTTTAGGGTGATGAAACGTGGCGGATACTTAATTACGCGGATTTGGGGTTTCGTCCCTCAGTGTGACAGGATGACTGATGCGGATCCAGTTTGCCCCTGAAAATCTCTGCATTTTCCCGGGTTCCGTTCCCTCATCTGATGGGTGGGCGGGCGGGCGGGGTGGGTGGGGGATGTGGATGAAGCAGGCCCCCGAGGCACCGTCCTGGTCCCCGGTGTCTCGAAGACGCTGGCGGATGGTGTAATTAAACGGGCCATTAGACCTGTTCACACCACTGGCAGTAGCAGCAGGTTCCTGATAAGTTTATAAAGTAGCAAAAACAGTTTCTTTTTTTAAAATCTCTGCCATTAAGAGCCAGAATAGCTGCAGGGGTCTCCCCCCCATCCCGTCCTCCAGCCTGATTCACCCAGGGAGCTCCACACATCAGGCTAATGTCTCTGAAACTCAGCCCTGCCGACACACTCCCTCCTGACGGGAATATTTATCAAAAGGCTTGAATGTTGCATCTTTCCTCCCCAGCATGTATCTGTGTTATTGCCCCCATGTCCCGCCTTTTGGTGTTTCCGGGGCAGGGGGGTTGTTTTGGGTTGGACGGTGAAAGCTTTTCCCAAAATCGAATCCCGTAGCCTCCATTGTGCCTAACTGTCTGCCTCAGATTACTTTGTTTTTGTGCCGTCTGTACACTAAATGAAAAAATGTATCAGGACGCCAGCCTATCCAACATCTCACTCTGAATCAAAGGGTATTAATATGAAGTCGGGTAACCCTTCATTGCTATAATAGCCTGTACTCTTCTGGGAAGGCTTTCCATTGGATGTTGCGGTTGACCAGGGCAGTTCTAGCAGGCCAGAATCGATTTGATTGAAAGGCGTTCAGTGGTATCCAGTGAAGGTGATAGGTAGACTAACCTCTTCCATACGACCACCCATTCTGCTGCCGTTTTTTAATGGTGAAGATTGCGTGGCTGTCTGCTTAATTATACGCCTGTATGTCAGCAATGGCTGCCGTTTGTGTGTCCAATTCCAGTAATTTTACAGGAGTCGCGATACTTTTGTCCCTATAGTGTATTTAATCAAAGTGAATCATACAGCTCACGCTCCCGCCCATCAGTAGTACTGGAAGTTCACCAGGGCGCTGCGACGGACCACTGGCCATCCTCGGGATCACCATCATCCTGGAAGCATGTGCTTAACAGGCAGGCAGGAGTCTTACCCACTTCATCCATGACGTCTCCATGCTGGATGCTGGACTGCTGGATGGGAGGGATTATTTAATGGCAAATGGACAGATGAAAATGCAGAACAGCAGTGATGTATTTCATGTTCTGTTTATGCAGCTAATTAATGATATCAGTGGAGAAAATTCTTGATCCCGCAGTCGTTTGGGCAGATAAACGCAAGCGGACGGAGATATCGATTGTCTACGTAAATAATTTAAATGAAAGCCATTGATTTTGATTGTGCTTTCAAATGCAAATTCAGATTTTCATTCTCTCATAACCCGCAATCAGATGCTGATTAGGAAGTGAGATTGTGCGTGCGAAATCGATTGCGTATCTTTGAAATCCGGCGTGTCAGAATCGTGGGGTGGGGGGGGCGATGTGCTGTCGTTTATCGGCTTTGCTGTACAGTTGGTCTCCATTAGTCTTATAATTGGGGGCAAGCAGCCACTGAATCACGGGGAGACATCAAAGGCGAGACCATGAAAGTCAGTCTGAGATGAGGGCCATCAAAGCTCTCAGATGCAGTGCCACTGAAGTCTGATGCGGATGGGGGGGGGGGGGGAAGGCATCAAAGTCCTTCAGAAAAGGGGCTATCAAACAGCATGGGGACTGGTGAGCGAACGGGGCGGCCCGTTATCAGGGATGCCATCATGACAGGCTGAGAGCATGGGGCCTGTTGGGTGTTATTGACCCCCGAAGCCCACCTCTTGTCTCAGAAGCCATCGGAAGGGAGGTCTTCATTCAGCGGGATGTTCCACCTAGGCTGGAATGAGGAAAGTGATGGCCGGGGGGGTGGGGGGGGGAGCAGGCGAACCGCAGGAAAGAGGGTCCTTCTGCTTTGTGGGAAAAGCCTGGGCAGATTTGCTCCGGAATGGACCCAGCCTCTCCTCTCTGTGCCCGTGCTGTATGAAAAGAAAGCAATTCCATTCGCTGCCCCGTGGTCCTGACTTCCGAAGAGCAAAATCCAAGATATGGCCACGGAATGAAATGAGAATGAATGAGAATGAAATGAGAATAGACACGTGCGCCTGGACACCTCTAGGGGGCGTCTCTGCAGGGCTGTGATTTTCAGCCCACTTTGATACTTTCACCGCTAAGGCGTCTGCCGAAACTCCTGCCGTTCAGGCTGCCCCCCGGATTCTGTCATCCTCCCGTGTTTAGCCACACGTCCCCTGAACGTCTAACACGGTGTCGTTTGCTGACGAGGGGCCCTGATAAATCGGCCGCGGCATCCTCATCGTCGCCAACGCGGCGGATTGTAATTAATCGCCCCGAAAATCTGCTAAATGGTGCTTTAACGATCTGCCAGCATTGTTCATTATCCTGTTTGTGCGTGCGTGCGTCCGCCCTGAAATATGTATAGGCATTAGAGGAACAATGACATGACAGAAGATTAAGCCCTTGATCAAAGTCAGAGACGTAATGGCTTCAGTGACAGTCCACCCCTCTGTGAGGAAATGGACACATTGGGAAATGGCCATTTTCTTCGTACTCAGCAGATAAATAATGACAGTTGGACCGACGTGACGGTTACATGCCCGCGTCAGGTTGGCCGCCGCACCCTTCATGCTCTCACCTGCTAGCTCTTGCAGACATTAGCCACTTGGCACCCACCATTCCCAGAATGCAAATGGAGCCCTTAAACGGGGCCTCTTGAGAGAGTGGAAGTCGTGGGGCCACAGAATCTGAATGATCGAATGCACAGCACCCCACCTGCCAGCAGTGCGGTAACGTAATATGAGTTGTGGTCATCTGACTGTCCTGCCGGGTATGCATGAGGGCCCACCCCCATTTCTCATAGCCTCCCTGTAAGATCATTTACATAACCCAGGTTCAAATGAAGGTCAGTGGCTCAGCTGAGGGCATTGATGGGTCTTGTGGGTTCCCTGGCTTCCCACCTGTCAGTCAGTCTCCGTGTTTCCCTCCGCCATCCTCACCCCCCTGTCTGCCTGTCTCGCCGTCCTCTGTGCTTCTCTCTATCTTCCTGTTCTTCCCTTGTCTCTCTGCTTAGGTCTGTCTTCCGTATCACTCTCTCTGCGCACCATCATCCTTTGTTTCTCCGTCTTTCATGTCTGTTTCTCCATCTGTCTGTCCCCCTGTCCCTCTCTCTCTCCCTCTCTCTCTCACTCCATTTTCCTCACCACCTGTCAGCTTCCCCATCGCCATCTCCCTGTGTCCTGCTCCCTGCCAGCCTGTCGTTCCCGCTCCCCCCGCCCGTTCCTCTTCCCGTGTTCATCGTTATGCTCCCGCTCTTTTTCTCCATGCCCCCCCCCCCGCCCCCGCGTGGACCGTCAACATGTCGCCATGGCAACGTTATGTCAAGCCGCACCCCCACCGTATCTCTAATTACATTTAGACAAAAGTGAGATGTCTTCCGCCTAAGATGTCCCAGCCTGTCTGTCTGTCAGAGGCATTTGCATGATAAAAGTGAAGCTTCAGAGGGGCCCCGGAGAGATGACTGCATTAGCATTCTCCATCCCTAGGGCGGCGCCACTTTCGACTCCCTGGCTGCGCTCCGGGTGCTCGGCTGCTCTTCAGACCTGTGGAATGTAGTGTCCTTCCACTCTGGTCTTGCTCATCCTGGTCCAGAGAAGCTAGTGCCATATTCTGCATCAGCAGAGAGTTGGGGTGAGGGGACTCGCAGCTTGGAAGGGACACAAACGTTTTTTGCTGTAAAATCCACCACCTTTTCCTGGTCCTCATACCAACATGTTTGTTAGTTCCAACTCCAAAAATGTCATTGGACGGTACGAGCCCTGAATTCAGTTTCCCGAACAAGCTAATCTCATTCGGGGGGTGTTTATTATCCATTCAGGTGCTTTGTTATGGCTGCTTCTGTCGGCTCTGCGGCCCTTATGCCCCCCTTGTGTGTGTGCCTGCACCCTCCCCTGCCAGCGTGATGTTGGCTTGCGGCCCACTGCTATTGGAGCTTCCTCCCATCCTCTCTACTTGTCGTTGCCGCTTCCTGGAGTGCTTTGAGCTAAACACTGCGCACCAGGGTAGGGAAATGGATCACACGCAAGCTCCCCCCGGTATAGAACCAGCAACCCCAAGCCCACGCCCTGTCCCATGTTTCGACGCCTCTGCCCCTGAACCTGGGCGTACCTATCTGAGAACAAATACCCCAGCTGGAGGGGGGAGGGGGGGGCACGCAGGTGGTGTTTTCAATGGCCCATTACCTTCACCATGGAACGGGTGGACAGAGGCTGCGCTGGCAGTCGGCCCCTGAGCTCTGTTGTGTTTCTCAGGTCCCCTTCCCTGCAGATGACATGTCCCTTTCCATCCCTGTCAGTCCACCATAGTATGATAGTGCTTCCCCAGCACAAGGCTGACAGGACCTTGGGGGTCTGCTGTTGCTGCCTGGGCTGATCCTTTTATTAACCCACGCTCATTTCCTATTTTCTGCGCCAGAAAATTCTGCATTTCAGAATCAGGGAAATAATATTAAGCTCTGAGTACCTGCAATTTGCCCTTGAATCCTTTTTTTGCTTAAATATTTCTCCTTTTCCAGAAAGCTCTCTGCCAAATATCTCTGTTCTTGTTTTGTAAGATAAAATTTCGAACATGTAGATTATATAATGAGCTTTTGAGCAGACTGTCACCCTAGAGAGCTTTACTTCATCCAGCTTATTCAAGGTACACCCAAATATAATAGAATGTGATGTTATATACAGACATAAACACAACACATTATTATTCCAAAGATGCCGTTTTATGTAACTGAACTTCAAAAGTAGCCGTTCCTGTTTATCAATGAATGTACTTTTCTTACTAATGGATACAATCTGCAATAGAAAATCACCACATGTAGGCAAGTACAAATAATCAAAAGTGAATAAATACTCCCTGCTCACTGTGGCGTGTGCCCTGTCCTGGCTGCGGTCCATCCCACAGCCCCTGTCTGCTCCTATGGCGTGTGCCCTGTCCTGGCTGCGGTCCATCCCACAGCCCCTGTCTGCTCCTATGCCTCCCGCCTCCAGCAGAACACGGTAGAGCCGACCCCGGGGGCGGCAGGATGACGGAGAGCTAGGTTCTGACCCGGCTGCCTCAGCAGACGTGCCCCCGGGGCCCAGGTGCTGACTCCAGGAAGGATGTCACCCAGACCCCTGCTCTGAGGACTGTTTGTTTATCTCCTCCGAACGTTTGACACCCACCCCCCCCCCACCTCACAGCCTTCAGCTTCCCTTCAGCACTGAGTGGGGGGGGGGGGGATGGGAGCTCAAGAAAGCCACCCCCTACCCAGCCAGCTACCTGTCTCCCGCCAATGGAAGCGGGGGAGCGATGAAGACAGCGAGTCATTAGCCCACGTCATGAAGACCGGCCTGTCACTCCCAGGCACCACCTTTGGTCCAAAGCAGACAATTTACATGTGGAGGAGTTGCATCATTATCCGGAGCGTGTTAGGAGCGAGGAGAGTGGGCCTGGTTGACCTGGGCCTGGGCACAGCCGCACTAACATGTATATTCATGCGTGCTGCTCGGCCGAGCAGAGTCACAACAGGCTCATATAAAGGTGCCAGCCATGCAGCTCTGGCAAGTGGGGCTTTTCAGACACAATTGGTCTTCATGGTCATGCATTTGCCAATGGCAATTGGGCCCCACGGGGGAGAATTCCCATGATTTCGGTGGTCAGGGCATTCGAATCTGGGCTCAGGCACCTGTCAGTGTTAAAGCTGTCTGTGTTTCTAGACCAAAGGGGCCCTATAATTTTTGGATTGGAGTTGAATTCTGGGGTTGCAGGGCTGGTTTTATGGTTTTGTCTACCTATCCTTGGACTGAATGAGTCACCCCTGCTGCCTGAATGTCCACAGAGGTGCAGCTTTGACTCAATTTCTTCACTCTCTTTTCCTCTCTTTCTCTGTCTCGCTGTTTCCATCCGTTCAGCAGGTTGTCCAGACTCTCTAATTAAGGAGGTCCATCACTTCCGGGTCCTTGGTGAAGAGCAGGTGAGTTTCAGCTTTTGATCTGGTCCCTGTGGGCTGGCAGCTGGGTGGGGGAAGGGGGGGGCCATCCTGACCACACCCCTGTCTCGTAGGAAATCTGTTTTCGTTCTCCTGGTCAGGTTGCAACATCAAACAGACATTGGTTCCTCCCCACCTGCCCAAAATGGCCTCATCCATTGTCCCACATCACCTACAACAACTCGAATGACACCCCCCCCCCCCCTCCTGAGCTCTCAGAGCACTTTGCAACCTTAAAACTCTGTGAAATGCATTTTCGGGGGGCTGGTAACTAGCGCCAACCCTTTTCTGTAACTCATTCTTGTGCTTGGGACTCAATCCTAAGCCCCCCCAGTCTCCTCCCGCACATCCGTTTACTTTAAAGCCCACACAAATGCAAATCGTGCCATCAAACCTGACAGGCCTCTTTTATTTCAGAAAAATACGAAAAGGCAAACAGAGTCACGCTAAAACTCGGGCTCTGCGTCAGGCCAGTCATCAGTGTGGGGAGGGGCAGCGCAGTGTCACGGGATCGGGGAGGGCGTGGGTGGCTGCCGGGGTCTGGCTCCCGTCGCCTGGGCTGCCCCTGCCCCTCTTTCTCCACCTCATTTCTCCTCCACCAGACATCGAGCCCAAAATCCTTCCCAAGGCTTCAAGGGCGTGTTTGTGTGATCGGGGTGGTTATTAATTATGGCAATTAACTCTCATTACAGATGGGAATTTGCATGATTATTTTGCGTGGCTCTCGGTAGACCTGTGTATATTCGACGGCTGCGATGCCGCGGAATAGGTGTGTCGTCAGTTTGTTGGCATGTCACCGCAAGCTGTTGGTCGTGTTAGTGTGGAGTCTTTGAGCTACGACTTGCCAGCTGACTGTGTTTCCTCTGTGTACTTGGAGTTTTTGAAGATGCGCTCTCTCACTCTCTTTCTGTCTCTCTCTCTCCCTCTCCCTCTCGCCCCCTCTTCCCCGACATCAGTATGAGCGGTACCAGCGATACGCCACGGAGGAATGTCTGCTGCAAATGGGTGGGGTCCTGTGCCCCACTCCAGGTTGCGGGGCAGGACTTCTTCCTGAGGAGGGCCAGAGGCGGGTTCAGTGTGACCCGGGCCACGAGCTCGGATGCGGGGTATGACTGCCAAGCCGGTGACTGCATGACCACCAGATGCAACAATGCCAAGGGCAACGCTGGGTAATGGGACATGGGAGGAAGAGTAGGGTAGCAGCGATGAAGATGTTTCTCCCTCCAGCAGATTCCACTCCATGACGTGTTAATGATATTGACAGGCAACAAGAGCTGCTCAGTTAGTCTCCTGGCGATCCTTCCCTTGGTGACAGCCCCCCCCCCCAGGCACCCTCTCCGCGACCACCTTCTTACAAAGCTGCTATGGAACGTGGTGACGTCTTCCCACCCCGCACCCGGGGCCCTCCATCATTCCGTGGGAGATGAACGCAATCAGGCCGCTATTAAGATGTAATTATGACACGGTGTGTGTAATGTTCTCTAATTACGCAGTCGATTACCAAGCAGGCCGTAGTTCGCCATCCATCAGGCCTGATTGATTGCATGTTTTGGAAACACAAATATTGTCGCCGCGGGGAAACAAAATAGCATCTTGCTTCCCCAGTGGCTGCTTAAGCCCGGGGGCCCATGCTGGCCCCCCATTCATGGGGCTCAGGGCCCCGTCCTGTGGCTTAGCAGCAACCCCACCCACCCATCGCCCGGCCACCAGCTGAGCCCACATCTCCTCCTCCTTCTCCTCTTCCTGTGTCTGCTTTTGTTTTGTCTCATTCCAGCTTATATATAGCGTTGCGGTGTCTCGCACTGAGACTTGCTCTTAATCAGCAGTAATTGCATCATCAAGGCAGTTAAATGTGTTCATGTGATACTGCGGGATGAACATATGTCCTCTATTACTTAATTAGATAGGGAGAAACTGCATAGGCTTCACACAGGTGGGGCATAGGACACTTAAGCAAATGAAGCAGCCTGCCAATTTATCTTTAAAGTTCCCCTAAGACCCAAATGATACTCTAATGACCTGTTGTAAGACTGCTATAGTGTAAGGAAGTCGCATCATTCATCCTGAGGATTCTAGATTCCAGGTGGAGGTGGGAGGGTGAAGATTGGAGGTCTTGTCCATTGTGGTGTAAGGATACCCTGGTAGAATGGGAAGGGGACCCAATCGCAGAGGGATACCCAGGTGGAATAGGAAGGGGACCCAATCGCAGAGGGATTCCCCGGTGGAATAGGAAGGGGGCCCAATCACAAACAGGTCTCCTGGTGGAATGGGAAGGGGACCCAATCACAGAGGGATACCCAGGTGGAATTGGAAGGGGACCCAATCACAGAGGGATACCCTGGTGGAATAGGAAGGGGGCCCAATCGCAGAGGGATACCCCGGTGGAATAGGAAGGGGGCCCAATCACAAACAGGTCTCCTGGTGGAATAGGAAGGGGACCCAATCGCAGAGGGATAC
>JAABNY020000116.1:903465-917493 GCA_015164015.2 Brevimyrus niger | reverse complement strand
TCTCCCCCCCCCCCCCCCCCCCCCTCCCCCCCCCCTCCCCCCCCCCACCCCTCCCTCTCCCGCTCCACCTCCCTACCCGTCCCTCGCCCACTCCACCTCCCTTTACTCCATGGAGGACTGGTGGAGGGTCCTGGTGGTGATTCTCGCTCTGGGGCTCACTGTCGCGGAGGTGTCCCGGGAGGTGGCCGAGCTGGCCGGCTCCCACAGGAAGCTGCGGAGGTGGCGCCGCTGGCTCGAGCGCCGCTTCCATGACGACCTGCGCCGTGTCCATCCCATGTGGCCCCAGGTCAGCACCGTTGCATATGGCTTTTTCCCTACAAACCCATTTTACAGTCCATTACTGTAAAGAGCACTCCCCGCTGGTCACAATTACCTTCTCAGCTGACTTTTTGCTTAAATAAAGTATATGACAAACCTTATTGAGCCTGTATTTCACTTCAGATATACCAGGAAAAAAATTCCGGGGTCTGAGGTATAATTAGTAGAGACTGAAGAGCTTTCGTTTTCCTGTTTGAAAAGGAGCAGCACTTCCTGGAGAAGCAAATTGAATTTGTCAGGAAAATGAAGCCAGACTACTACCGAGATCTCTGGTAAATGACCCAGCGCGCTCCTAGGTGCTCATGTACGCCTTTCATCTACTGTCAGGTTGGCTTTTATCTTGCCGTCTGTTTCCACAGTAAATTGTCCGTGTCAAGAAGTTCATAATCTGCATCTTTAAAATATTTCCACAAGAGTGACAGAACTTTAAAACACTTCAAGTAGGTTCATTTGTGACACAAATGAATCCATTTTGAGGTTTAGCTTTTAACTGAGGTATGTTAGTCACACCTGTCAACTGGTGTATTTCTTTTTTTTAACAGGAACGTATTTGATTGGCTGGTGTACATGCTGCTAACGGCGGTCTTCGGAATCCATGTGGCCGACATCCTCCTTGTCGAGAGCGCACTGCGAGAGTACAGCCTCCGCCTCTTCGCTGTGACCATCATCTTCCTCTGGCTACGGCTGATGAAACATGTCAGGGCTTTTAGGTAACCATGGCAATGCCGCAAAAGTGACTCCCTGCCAGAGCCTTAAGGTAACCGTGACGACAGTGGGATAGAATCATCAGGTATCCACCCGCCAGATGGCCAGAGCCTTCAGATCACCATGGGAGACGTTGTGTTTTTGACTCCACAGGCTAATTCACCGCTGGGATGCTCGATCCTTCATCAGAGGAATCCTCAGCAGTCTAATTAAATTCATCGTCTTTACTCTCATAATTACAACTTTACTTATTAATTGCTGTAAGGCATTAAAGATGCCGCTTTCTTAAAAGTGACACGCTTGCCTAATACACATCATTGTGCTTTTGCACTAGAGGGACGTGAAAGTGCATGTAGTTGTGGGATGTGCTGACATCCTGCACTGTGCTGTATCGTCAGGGAAATGGGCCCATTCATCGTGATGCTTGGCAACATAGTTGGCGACGTCCTCCGGTTCCTCTTCTTGTACGTGGAAATCTTCATTCCATATGCCTGCGCCTTCTGGATCATATTCGGAGGTAAGGGGGCATCCAAACAGGTACCAACGTTCCAGAAGCCCAGTCGGACTGCCGAAGGTATAATCCACCCAGGAAGCTTGCACTCACCGTGTCAGTGAGTGGATCCAGTTTTTCCTGGTATCGGTAAGCCGATGGTTCTGTCACGCTCCACTTCATTCTCACGCCACGTTCAGGAATGGAGGCTGTGCCCAGCATGCAGACGGTGCCCCAGCTGCTATACAGTCTGTACCGCATCACACTGGTGGACGAGTACGAGTTTGACGCCATGGTGGCCTTGGACGCGATGATGGCCTACCTGCTCTGCGGGACCTTCCTGGGTCTGTCGGCTATACTGTGCGTCAACCTGCTCATCGCGCTCTTGTCCGACACCTTCCAAAGGTACGCCGTCGTCGGGCGTGGGTGTGCTGCTTCCTTCCAGGCGGCCTGTCTCACGAGTGGTCCCCCCCCTCCCAGGGTGTATGAGAATGCTCAGGCCAACGGCGTCATGCAGCAGGCTGCCGTCATCCTGCAGGTGGAGGAGTCCATGCCCTTTCTGAGAGCGCTCCGCGACGACCGCTACGTCCAGCGCCGCTGCGCGCCCCTCGGCGAGTTCTGTGACGAGCACTTTGTCACTGATCCTGGGCGGCATGAAGAGACAAGAAAGATAGCCGTGGGGGTGAAGGTAGCTCAGGGAGCTGGGAGGTCCTGCGGGCGCCACGCTCCCCGTCCTTCGTTGGATATCCCTCTGATGGCCATTTCTTGGCCCTTTATCGTGACAGGAGACTCTGGATGAACTCCTGAGGATTAACAGGCACATGTCCCCGCTGGACCTGGAGGAAGGGGGTGACAGGAAGGGAAGGCCTAGGTGGGTAGCGGCCTGAAGCATCGAGCCTGTTATTCTGCAGATACCTATGTACTAGCCGGAGCAGGGCCACAGATCCCCTGACAGATTCAGAGGGCCCAACACTTTACAGGGGCCCCTGAATATGAAAAAGTATCGTTTATACCCTTGAGGAATATTACACCTCCACTATTACACCTCTCTACCATCCTGCTGTTGGGGACCCCCCACTTGGAAGATTCTATAACATATATACCTGGTATTTATTTAGATTAAAAATAGCAGGAAGACCAGCATTTCTAGCCATGTCCCTGTAAATACCCAGTAAACAGAGTATTTCCCTCTTAACTTTTTTTGGTTGGAAAGGTCGGTGCTGCTAAACGAGGGACAGTGTCTGAGTACTCTCCAGGATCTGAAGATGGGCCAGAACCAGCTGAGCCAGGACCTAAGCGACCTGAAGAAGGACGTGAAGGAGCTGCAAGTTCTATTACAGAACCTGATCCAGTCCAGATCCGGGCTATGTCAGTATCACCCACTCACAGAACTGCAAAGAAACCCACAGATGATTTCTAGGGAAACACAGCACAAATAGCTGATCTGGATCAGAACCAGAGAACTATTAATCCAAGTGTATTCACTCTGGTATAATACCACACAGAAAATACATTGTGTGTAGATAAGACAGGGTTTGCACAGTATACTATACAGAGAAGGCAGTCAGTCTAGCTCAGAGCCACAGAGAGAATATTAAAACAATGACTCACACCCTCCCTGTTTTTAACAACCACTGAAACCGCCAAGCGCTGCTTCACATAGTGATTTGGGAGTGATTCACCCGGACGGAGCCAACCCCGTGTTAACGTTCTCCGCAGGTGTAAAGAATGTGACCACAGAGGATGCCGGTGAAGGAAGCCCCCCCTCAGCACGCCTCAATAAACTGGTAAAGTGCCACTGTACCTTCTGCTCTGGTAACCTTCACAGTGTGTTATTCTGAGGTGGCTCCATTTCCAGTCCCTAGAAGTTTTGAGTTTTCTATTTGCACTATAAGCAAGACATGAGTGTCTTACTAAGGCTGCCAAAAGGTAGCAATAATCAGGCTGAAGTAGCCATTTCTACTTCATACGAAGTGTTTGTTCATTTATGAGGCACCAGGCTCATGTTAAAATGTCTGACAAGCAGTGCGTGGAATATAGTGGTTGGGTAGTTAATTAGCCCGTATGGTACCAATAGAGTTCTGACATCTCTTACTTCAGGTACCCAGCGAACCAGCAGGCAACACAGACTGTGCACCAAGACGACAGAGACTCTGAGAGCTCCCAGGGTGCAGTGGGTTCCCACCTGGTACTGACCTATGCGGAGTGCACCATGTGACCCTGAGAATAGTTATGTGGTCTATTTCCTGGCACTCATCAGGCCCATTAGCCTTCCAGCTCGTGATACCCTGCTAGAGGGACCAGTAAAACAATCAATTTTGTTATGGTCAAAAATGAAATATATTGTGTATTTATTATAATTATAATTTATTATGTTATACACTGCCCAAAAAAATTAAAGGAACACTTTGAAAACATGAGATCTCAATGGGGAAAAAATCATGCTGGATATCTATACTGATATGGACTGAGTAATGTGTTAGGAATGAAAGGATGCCATATTGTTTGATGGAAATGAAAATTATCAACCTAAAAGGGCTGAATTCAAAGACACCCCGAAAATCAAGGTGAAAAAATGATGCGGTAGGCTGGTCCATTTAGCCGAAATTTCATTGCAGCAACTCAAAATCATACCCAGTAGTTGGTATGGCCCCCACGTGCTTGTAGGCATGCCTGATAATGTCAGGGCTGCTCCTAATGAGACGCCGGATGGTGTCCTAGGCGACCTCCTCCCAGATCTGGACCAGGGCATCACTGAGCTCCTGGACAGTCTGAGGTGCAACCTGGTGCCGTCGGATGGACTGAAACATAATGTCCAAGTGGTGTTCTGTTGGATTTAGGTCAGGCGAGCATGGGGGCCAGTCAATGCTGTTAGGTCCTTCATCCTACAGGAACTGCCTGCATACTCTCCCCACATGAGGCCGGGCATTGCCATACACTAAGAAGAACCCATGACCCACTGCACCAGCATAGGGTCTGACAGTGGGTCCATGGATTTCATCCTGATACCCAGTGGCGGTCAAGGTGTCGTTGTCTAGCCTGTAGAGGTCTGTGTGTCACTCCATAAATATGCCTCCCTAGACCATCACTGACCCACCACCTAACCGGTCATGCTGAACAATGTTTCATGCAGCATAACATTCTCCATTACTTTTTCAGACCCTTTCACAACAGTCATATGTTCTCAGTGTGAACCAGCTCTCTGCCTTTTGCATATCTGTGAAAAGCACAGGGTGCCAGTGGCGGATCTGCCAATTCTGGTATTCTCCAGCAAATTCCAGTTGAGGTCCAGAGTGCCAGGCAGTGAGCACAGGGCCCACTAGAGGACATTGGGCCCTCAAGCCACCCTCATGAAGTCTGCCTTTGATTGGTCAGAGATATTCACACCAGTGGCCTGCTGGAGGTCATTTTGTAGGGCTCATTCTGTTCCTACTTGCACAAAGGAGCAGATACTGGTCCTGCTGATGGGTTAAGGACCTTCTATGGCCCTGTTCAGCACTCCTAGAGTAACTGTCTCCTGGAATTACCTCCACGCCCTTGAGACTGTGCTGGGAGACACAGCAAACCTTCTGGCAATTGGCATGTATGGATGTGCCATCTTGGAGGAGTTGGACTGTGCTGTGCAACCTCTGCAGGGTCCAAGTATCGCCTCATGCTACTAGTAGTGACACTGACTGTAGCCAAATACAAAACTAATGAAAAAAACAGTCAGAAAAGATGAGGAGGGAAAAATGTCAGTGGCCTCCACCTGTTGAACCATTCCTGTTTTGGGGGTCGTCTCATTGTTGCCTCTCCAGTGCAACTGTTGTTAATTTCATTAACACCAAAGCAGCTGAAACTGAAGAACAACCCCCTCTGCTACTTAATTGACCACATCAATATCCCAGAAGTTTAATTGACTTGATGCTATACTCTGATTAATAAGTGTTCCTTTAATTTTTTTGAGCAGTGCAGTGTGGAGCCCCTAAAGTCGTATAAGGTGTTTTTGTTTCAATCGCACAAGTTAATTGTCTTGTGCACACAAGATAATAAATTTCACCTTACGGAACTTCGTATTGCAGTAGCCATATTTCCAAAGGTACCCAAAAATTCTTTTTAACAGCTCAAGTTTCACATTAAATGTTATCTATCCTTTACCACGAACGATCATATTCTCTAAGCATAAAGAGATGGAGAAACATAGAAACAGTTTAAATGTCTATAATGAAACAGATCCAATGACGAAATACAGTGTTAGGAAGTTAAAGAAATTTAAATACTATAATAAAACCTTTTTAAAAAAACAAACAAACATCAGTTCTGTGTGGATTTTATGACAAAGCGTAGTTCGCATTTCAGGAACACGGTGGCTATATATCTTGATTATACGTGAATGGCGATAGGTGTATTTCAATCACAGAAACGGTACAAATTGTCTTGTTTTAATTAGTTGATGTCTCTTTGCTTCCTCTTTGAAACAACACGTTTCCTTATATCGATGTCTTTATTTAATCAACACTGGTATAAATGGACAAATATATCACAGTTTTGAAACACTTATTATTGTCCATGTGCACTCTAGAGTGGAAACTTTGAATCCTTTTTATGGTCCCTTTTGGATTTTGCAATTATAACTCTTGCGCTATTTGAAGTTCATAATGATATAATTAAAGATGCTGTGAATGCTCCCACACCAATACCGGTTCATCTGTGAAAAGCCGCATCAGCTCCTCGTTCGCTATAGATCAGCTAAACGGGAGTCGCGTGTGGCGGCAGCGCGTGGCACACGGCGTATGATTTCCGCTTCCTGCACCTGGTCGCGAGGGAGGGCCAGAGTGAGCTGTTCAAGATGGCTGCGGCCGAGTCAGACCGCGAACCACCGTCCGCCCTGTGCAGCGAATTCCTGGACTTCTCCGCTAAGGACACGGGCCTGGTAGGCGACAGCGGTCGTGCTTGGCGGTGGAGCTAAGCAAGGGAGTTGCTGTCTGTCCGCGGAGCGATGAAAGTTGCTATATTTTACCCTCCGAGTTCGGCTTGTTTTGCTGTTTGCGGCCCTAGCTGCTAGTTTGCTACGCCGTTAGCCTGCTAACTCAGCTGGCTCAGCGAAACGCTGCTTTGTACAACACGTCCTGAAAATGACATTTATTCCCCCCGCCTTTACTGACAGTGCTCTCGGTAGCTTTGGCATTCCGAAAACGATTAGTATTGTCGTAAAATATTGTCCCCGTACTGTTACAGTTTGCCTACAGCTGTACGTTTAGCTTGCAAAGACAGCTGTTGTTATCGCCAAGTAAACAGCCTTGCGGCTTATTCTCGTTGCTAACTAACTAATAGGATGCGCCTGTGAACTAGTTGGAGTTGTGGATACTGAATGTTGGGTGTAATTGTAAACGTATTCCTCTTTTTAGTTTGCTTTCTCATTACAGGTTAACTGTAATTGTGTTTATGCCACACTAGCCATTTGATCAAAATATACAACTGTCATGTAATTTGCTTGCTAACATTTATATCCTCCCATTTTAACTAGAATAAGGAGAAATTTGAGTAATACCTTCGCGGTGTATTAATGAGTCCACTAATCTGGAAGCGTTTAACTACTGTCAGCAAATACAATTTTTAATATATGTACGCGCACACTCATAGCTGGACACCTAGGTGCACGTCTATAGTGCAGCTTGGTAATAGCTCACTCTCAGTACGTACAAAATGTTTCATTTACTGTCAAGTTTTGGTGAATTATTAATACATTTTGTTTTAATGTAGCTATAAAATATGATGTGGACACTTAAGAAGACATAGATTACAAAATCTACAGTAATTTTGTTGTACAGAGAAAACACCTGTCTGGGTGTCAGCTTGCCGGTATGAATATTTATTTAGTAAATTGCCATAAAAGCGCCAAATTAAATCTAGGCTAACAGATCTTTGACATTTAACTGAAAAGCTCTTATTTGTGCCATTGATTCAGTTAACAGGAATTTCTGTGATGTCTGTGGCTTAACTGATTCTTATAAGCTTGGAATACTGCATCTCTTCCTCTTTGTGCTTTTATATGAGCGGGAGTGATTATTGTGCTTGTTGCGTGTTTTTGTAGATTAGCAAAAATGCAGTTTCTGCATATATTTAATGTTATGTCTGAATGTTTTAAGCACAGCTGAGAAACTGCCTTGTGCGTGGTTTAATTATAAGGGAGAACAGATTCCCCCTTTGGATCTGTGTGTGTGAAATCTCACAGGGTGGAAAATGTCGGGTATCAGGTAGTTAAAGAAGATAGAGGAAAAGTAAATAGCTTGTTTTTTCCTGATGGTTCAGGGTTTTCTCCATTCTAAAAACAGGTGCAGTATATTGTGTAGAAATCTGTTTACTGGTTGCGCAATAGCTGGGAACAGCTGTTTGATGCCCTGCTGTTTATCATATAGTTACACCTGCAGGGTCTTGGTGGGGTGTGTTGGAGTGGTAGCATGTCCCAAGTGGGGGCCTGATCAAAACAACACACAAGCAGAAGCATGCAACTCCACAAATGTCTCCTCATGCTTTGTTTTTGCACAGGATATTTGAGTTTCTGTCAGGCAGTTGGTGCTTGTCTGAACATGGCATGGAATTCCTGAGTAGGTTGGTGTGTTTTCAGACAAGATAAGTAAAACAAGGCCTTTCTATTGAGAGCTCTTCAGATGCTTTCGAATGTTCACCTTTTGATGTAGTAGATTATATGGATAGTGAATCTGCATGATTGTCGGCTGCGACTCCATATTTTTCCTGGTGCCATGTCTGGAACTTTCTAGCAACGAAAAACCCCGGAGTAATAAATGTCTTATTCACAGATTGTTGACTTACTTGGTCTTCATTTTCACAGCCCCTTTTAATTTAAGCTGAATACTTTGTGTAGTATTAGCAGGGTTTCGTTGAAAAAGAAAACTCGTCAGTAACACAGGGTTCAGGAGCCCAAGGTATTATCTTAGTTTTCTGTTTGTTTGTTTGTTTGTTTGGTTTGAAATGGAGGGATGTTTGTCCTGTGAGGTGAATGGTTAGGAGAACAGACTCGATGTATGAAGCTGCTGGCAGAGAGACACACGCATGCACACACACACACACGCACACACACATACATGCACACGGATCGACTCACTTGGCATGTTTACCACTTCTTAATCTGAGAGCTTGGCCCCAAAACTTGTGTTCACTGACTCAGGCCGTTTACATACTGCTGTTTATTTTGGTTGGACACACCATTAGTCAGATGACCTTTTCTTTATTGGTATGAAACTACTATTTCTAGGACAAGATACTATAGAGGGATACAATTCAGATAGATTGGGGGTTGGCAGGGATCCTTTTTGGCTTATGGTGGACTACGGCTTTGTTTCGATGGCAGCACAGACATTGCAATAATGAATCGCCTACTTCTATTTGCACAGAAATGGCTCCAAGCCTCTGACCTTCCCAAGGCAGTCTACCAGCACCTGGCCTCCTATGTACCCAAGATCTACTGCCTGGGGCCCAACCTGAACCCCCAGAATGAGGATCTTCTGGCCCAGCTGCTTCTGCAGGGACCGCTGGAATGGTACCTGTGTGGGGAGGACCCCTCCATAGGCCTGGTCAAGCTGGAACAGAGCAACCAACCCTCACAACTGTGCGGGCATGTCTTCAAGGTGGGCGAGCCCACCTACTCCTGCAGGTGAGGGATTTTCCCGCTCCACCGTCTGTCGTCGTGGCCCTCAGCAGGGCAGCTTTGGGGCTTCCTGAAGAAGAGGAAGTCTGCGAGGCTTTGGGTCTCTGTCAGGCAGACAGGACGAGTCGCATCACGGTGCAGTTTACATGGCACGAGCGTTTACCGTGGATTATGGAAACCTTCCCACTTGGCCAAGCGGTCCCAGCTAAATGCAGGGGTTGCCGTGAGTCGCGTACGTGTGTGTGTGTCTCTGCCTGTTTGCATGCGTTCTCACCGTGTGCCTTCTCCTTCATGCCCAAAGGGAGTGCGCTGCCGACCCTACCTGCGTCCTTTGTATGCAGTGTTTCCTGGGCAGCGTGCATAAAGGACACCGCTACCGGGTAGGAACGTGCACCCACACACACATGGGAATCGGTAGCCCATTCTCTCCACCATGAAGCCACACATAAAGTCACTCTCAGTTGCTGGCATGTGGGTTTTGTGAGACCACGCCCGCAAGAGCCTATTGGCTGTGGCACCACTCGCATATTAGCCCAACTGTCAATTTTCCAGTGTCAAAGGCTGGGTGGAAGTGAAATCAGACCATTCTCATAGGTAATTTGCACCCTGTAATGGCATCATCCCTAATCCACCTGGGATAATCTGATTGGTGGAGTTTCAAGTGTACCCTGGAAGTCATTTTAATTACGTTGATTAATTACAAGATAAGGTGTTTGCTGTCGCACAATGCTAATTTCATATTATATTCATTAGTATTTTAAACATTTTAACAAGTGGGCAGTGGTGCCCTAATGGTTAGGGATGTGCACTTGTAATTGAAATATCACTGGGGGCAGCGTTGTGGTTCAGTGGGTTAAGCTGTGTGCCTGTAATCAGAAGGTTGCCGGTTCAAGCCCAGCCTCAGCATGTCTGCGGGTCCTTGAGCAAGGCTCTTCACCCCCAGCTCCCTGGGCGCCGCTACAGGTGGCTGCCCTTCGCAGACAGCTTGCTCTACAAAGAGCAAGTTGAGAGAGGCGCAAAAAGAATTTCCCCATGAGGGACAATAAAGGATAAAATTATAAAATTATTATTATAATTAAAATCCCCAACCAGCAAGGTAACACTGAGGTACCCTGAGCAAGGTACCGCCCCCAAACACTACTCCCTGGGCGCTGAGTTAGCTGCCCCCGGCTATGTTGATCTCACATATGGGTTAAATACGGAGGACACGTTTTGTTGTTGTGCACAATGTGCTGTGGTGCATCAACAGTGATCACCGATCACCAAATTCTAAGTTTATTATGATAGAGTGTAAGTGTATGTGTGTGTTATCTGTGCTGGCGTCCGCTGCTGTGGGTGACAGCGTTCTGTGGCACGGTATAGTCTGTGTGCGAGAACAGCTAAGACGTTTCATCAAAGGCTCTGGGTACGTGTGCAGGAGTCTACGCCTGTGTGACAATGTGCTCTGACTCGCATGCCTCCGTCGCAGATGACGACCTCCGGGGGCGGAGGCTTCTGTGACTGTGGGGACACGGAAGCCTGGAAGAAGGGTCCTTACTGTCAGAAACATGAGCCCAACATCAGTGACCCCTCACAGGAGGTGAGGCGTTAAACCGCGGGGAGGGTGCTCAGTGCCGGGTCAGAGTCTGTCACGTAAAGGGAGGACATGTCAGCCCTTGACTCGGTTGGCATCTTGCTTGGTGGGCGATGGCTGCCGTTGCCAGAGCAGAGAGGTGTAAGTAGATGCCCCTCACTTCATTAAAACACATGACTGGTGCATTCCTACAAACCCCCACCCCCCATTCTAGTATTATGGTCTCATCTCGGTTGGTTTTATATATTCAGGTTTTAGTCTTAACTAAAATCCAGAAATGGCCATTTCCTGTAAACATTAGCGATGCATTACTAATGGAGTGTAAATAGCTTTTTTTTTTTTTTTTTCTCTTTAAATTGGGGGCAGGTTGAGGGGGGGTCAGTTATTTTCATGGCTTTCGCAGTCAGGTGTTGCATTTCATGTAGAATTTGCTCCTGTGAAATGTCTGGCTGTTTGTTTTTATAATTAGCGCTTTTGCTCTTTTTAAAAATGACACCGAGTGCCACTTGCATTAGCATTTTGAGACTCCTGTTAATGTGCTTCTTGAAAAATGAGCAGTTCAGAGTCAGACATCAGTGCTGTGATACATGCACATCCTGTAAATCGGCTCATTACACTGGAAAATCAGAATGCAGTGTTCTCAGTAAGGCCTCTGTGTGAAGCCTGTGTGTCATGTGCCCTGGGCCGCCTTCACGGGCCCTGGGCCGCCTTCACGCGCTCCCAGCCTGAATGTGGAAACAACGCCGCATCGTGTTTAGTTTGCTGATCTTGGCCTGGTAGGTGCTGACCTTTGCGTGTCTCACGAGTGTCACCCTGTGTGATGACCCACAGGACCCGTTGGATCAACTCTCAGCCGACATGATCACTCGCACCTACAGCGTGTTCTCCATCGTGCTGAGGTACGCTGTGGACATGCTCACTTGGGAAGAGGAAAACGAGCTTCCAGCTGGCCTGGAGCCTCCGTAAGTACCCTCCCCCAAGCAGGCGGCCAACTGAGGCCTCCTGGTGTTTGTTTATAAACGCTGTCATGGGATGGCTGACGGCGGAGGGGGTTTGAATGATGGAGTGGACAGACCTCGACTCGCTTCCTGGCCGTCCCCTCTAGGGAGCGAGGGAACATGTATTACTGCATGCTGTTCAACGATGAGGTGCACACCTATGAGCAGGTCATCTACACGTTGCAAAAGGCTGTCAACTGTACCCAGAAGGAGGCGGTCAGCTTTGCCACCACGGTGGACAGAGATGTGAGTGAACGCCCCCTCCCCCCGTGCAGTTTGGCTCGGCGTGAGGTTTACGCCCCATCTGCCTGCCTCCTAATGTGTGTTTTTCTTCTGCTTCTCAGGGGCGGAAGTCTGTGCGCTATGGCGACTTCCATTTTTGCGAGCAGGCCAAGGCTGTCATTGTGGTGAGTCTGATGTTATGTGGGGGTGGGGCACTGTATTCTGCACTGTTCTGTAAGCACAATGCTTGTGAAATACTTTCCCAGCTGTGGCGTAGCACCCATCTGCAATCTGATTCCCCTTTACCCTGATTTCGAGCTTATGGCTTGGGCAGCCATTGGGAAGTGTGGGCACTCCCGTTGTGGTCCTGGATGTAATGTGGTTAATTGAGCTTCTGCCCAATTTAGGGTTCTGAGAGACCCTAAAGGCACCAAGGTTTCCCACATCATCCACAGGCCCTAATGTCATGCCTGCATTTCTCTGCTGGACAATGAAGAGTTTGTGCTTTAATTGTGCTGAGCAGTGGTACTTAAACTGCCACAGTGGGTGGGGTTTGCCAGCCTACTTTAATCTGCAGCCAGAGGCGTGTGGCTGCCTAACCAGCTGTCGGAGCTCCCCAAAGCTTCCTGATCACTGAGAGGCTGCAGGCCCTGGTGACTCTGACCATGTGTTCATCTGACCCCCGCAGCGGAACACAAGCCGGCAGACCAAGCCCCTACGTGTGCAGGTCATGCACTCCTCAGTGGTGGCTCACCAGTGCTTCGCCCTCAAAGCTCTGGCCTGGCTGGGCCAGGTAATCGGATACTCCGGTTAGTCTCCTCCCCGCCCGCTACCAGTGCTTCATCATCTCTCTGCTTGTGCGTCATTAAAGCCGCTCTCCCCTCCCATGCCAGACGCCCTGAGGAGGATCCTGTGCCAGGTGGGCCTGGAGAAAGGCCCGTTAGGGGAGAACTCCCTGGTAGACACCCTTATGCTTTGTGACTCCAAGATGTGGAAAGGTTGGTCCTCAGGATGTTAGCGTGGAGGTGCAGCCCATGTGGGCTCGCCTTCAGTGGGGCCACAGGGGTCTCCGGTGGGTCCCCGATTCTGGCGTTCTCCCCTGTTCATGCCAGTGGCTCTTCTCCAGGTGCGAGGAACGTCTACCACCAGCTCTTAATGAGCAGCCTTCTCATGGACCCGAAATATAAGAAGCTGTTCGCCATTCAGTTTGCCAAAGTGAGAAACCTCCCTGCGTGTGTGTGTGTGTGTGTGTGTGTGTGCATGTATGTGTGAAACCGCTGCAGCAGCTGAAAACCAGTCCAAAATGAATGCTACACCCTGTCCTCACTAACATAAAGGCCTTTGGCCTCTGAGGATAGCAGCTCTCTGAAGCCTGTTCATGCTCTTTAGAAAATGAAGGAGGAGTTTCTGGTGTCAAGAGGTAATGTAACCAGAACCAGTGAATTCCATTGTAAACTATGTAAAATTTGATCTCTAATGCTGGTTTTCAGTGCTGCTTACAGGTTGTCTCTGTGTTGAAATTTTGACTGTAGTTTTCAGTAGTGCAGTAGGTAAGACGAGGGCTCCTATTCCTAATGTATTCCAGTCGTCTCATATCCTCCAACTTAACATGTACGCAACGAGTGATTGTGAGATGACGCCATGACTTCAGGAATAGTGCCCCAGCCGCCCTCCTAAAATCTGAGCTTGGAAGCCGGTCCCTGTGATGCTGAAGGGAGTCTGGGGCTGGTCCCCAATGTGGGCTAGTCCCCTCCCCAGTCCAGGCTCCGCAGCCTGACAGACCTGTCTGATCATATGGCCTGCTGGCCTTATTGCTGGGGCGGAGGACAAAGGGCAGAGGTCATTGCAACGGTCACTGGGATGTCTGCCCGCCTTGTGACCTGGAAGTGAATCTCTTCCCCCTCCCCCCGTTTAGAATTACTGGCGCCTTCAGACAGATTTTATGGAGGACGATCATGAGCGTTTAGTATCAGTGACATCTCTGTCTGTCCAGCTCTTCACTGTGCCCACCATGGTGAGTACCAAACACCCCCCCCCTCCCCACACACAATTTTGCCTTCTTGTGCCCCCCACC
>JAABNY020000116.1:890185-903365 GCA_015164015.2 Brevimyrus niger | reverse complement strand
CCCGGGAAACTGCCCCGCCCCCCCCTGCCCATTCAGAATTATGAGCGCTTGCAGAGCGACTATGTGAAGGACGACCACGACAGGGAGTTCTCAATCACGGACCTCTCCGTGCAAATGTTCACGGTGCCTTCCTTGGTGAGTAGGCGCCTCACGGGGCGGGATCATTAGAATCTCCGAGAACTGCGCTCCTGCACTCCTGTTATCTATTTATACGCACACTTTAAAAGCGTGTGGGTTTGTGTTCAACATCAAACCAGAGAGGCTGTCTAGACACCAGGAAGCGTTTCTTAGTCTTGCATCACTCCGACCCGTTTGCCCGGATCCAAACGGTGCCAGTTTGGGAGCTCTGATCTCATTACTCAGTGCTTTGAGGCTGGGTTATCGCTCGCCAGTTTGGATTTACAAGCTCCGGCCTCAATGCCCAGGGGTAAAACCCAAGGACCGGCGATTAGGCTCGGTCCGCGACCCATTAACCCCCCCCCCCCCCTTTCCAAAAACAACCAGGCACGCATGCTGATGACGGAGGAGAACCTGATGGCCACCATCATCCGCACCTTCGTGGAGCATCTGCGACACAGAGATCTGCAGGGCCGCTTCCAGTTCGAGCGCTACACGCCGCAGCAGGCGTTCAAGTTCCGGCGTGTGCAGAGCCTCCTCGGGGACCTCAAGTGAGTGTGTGTGTGTGTGTGTGTGTGTGTGTGTGTGTGTGTGTGTCGGGGGGGGGGATCTGCATCTCCATCAGAGGCTGATCCATTGCCAATGATCTAAGACATTAAAGATACATATGATGCAACTAGTAATGTGTTCACCCCTGTTACAATGCAGTGCGATTGGATCATGATGTGATTCAATAGAATGCAAGTCAATATAAGATTAGACAATTCAAAAATTATTGGTCACCTTTTTAAATAATAAAGGCATAGGGCCTCAAATGTATTAAGAAATCAGATTTTGTGGTTTATAACATAAGATTATAAAATTGTCATGATTTTTTTTATGTTAATGAGTGAACCTGTGTGTGTATACGCGTGTGTGGGAGAGATGACTGTGTCTCAAGTGAGAAGTTCTTCCGCAGGTATGTACTGATCAGCCGCCCCACAGAGTGGACTGACAAACTCAGGGAGAAGTTTCTGGAGGGGTTTGAGACCTTCTTGGAGCTGCTGAAGTGCATGCAGGTGGGGGTTTGGATGAGGAGGTATGGATCAAGTGGAGGATGTGGCTGAGGGTTAGTGTGGGAGAGAGTGCTGAGGGGTCAGGCTGAGAGGTTTTGGGTGGGATGGGGGCGAGGCTGAGGGTTTGGTTGGGAGGGTGTGGCGAGGGGGCGGAGCTGATGGATTGAGGGAGGGGGCGGGGCTGACAGGGTGAGAGGGTTAATGTCCTGCTTGACTGCTCTGTCTTCAGGGCATGGAACCTGTAGTGCGCCAGGTGGGCCAGCACATTGAAATGGAGCCCGAGTGGGAAGCTGCCTTTACTCTGCAGATGAAGCTCACGCACATCATCTCCATGATGCAGGAGTGGTGTGCCTCTGATGTGAGTCTCCCTTCCTCACTCGCACACAGCTTCCGAAAAGCTACCTACCCCATCCCCTGACCCCTCTGTTCTGCCCCTGTCCAGGAGAAGGTGCTGATCGAGGCCTACCGGATGAGCCTGACGGCGCTGACCCACTGCCACGGCGGCTTTGCGGACGGCGAGCAGCCCATCACGCTCGGCATGTGCGGCCACTCGGTGGACACCTTCCGCTACTGCGTGTCGCAGGAGAAAGTGATCATCCACCTGCCTGTGTCGCGGCTGCTTGCGGGTGAGCCTCTGCCCGGCCCCCTTCCCTTTTCTGCACTTGGCCAGCAGGCCTCTCAACCCAGTATTCCACATGCTGCTGTCCCTCAGCCGTTCCCCTTCCCCGGACTGGTTGTTACTGTAATGGTAGGCTTGCAGTGTGTTATCTAAGGGACTGTAGTGGGCCTGACCCTCAAAAATCTCTGGCTGAAAGGTTGCACAACCGGTCAGATTTGACCTGCCTGGACAGCAGCCGTCAGTTTTTTGTGGACTTTAACATGACAGACACCACCACCCCCCACCCCCCCAAAAAAAAATTAATTAATTAAAAATTGGACACGGTGTTCCCAGTGTGTAAGCTCATGTAGATGTGCAGGGATGGAAATAACCCTGACATTCTGGCATAAGGCAGGTCACGCCTGGGCTAGAAGTGAATCACAGGGCTGCAGGGCTGCTAAATCTTATTGTAGGCTACAGCTACTGGCCAAAATAGCCCTGGAATTGAGTGACGTTTGGGATTAGAGAAGCCGTCTGTGCTTGAAGATTGGGGTCACTGTGGGCTGAAGACGCTTCCCTCAGCTCCTGGTAGCACGAGCTGTGTGTTCAGCAGTTGTTTTGCCTGGAGGAGGCTTGTGTATTAAAGCCACCGGCCCTGAAGCAGAGACACATTTGTATTCTTAATGTGACAGCTGGGAAAATGTCACTGTCCCCCAGGTCTGCATGTTCTGCTCAGTAAGACGGAGGTGGCCTACAGATTCCCTGAACGGCTCCCCCTGGTGAGTGCTGCCTTTACCTTTTGCAAGGCCTCCGTGTTTTGGTAGGGTCACATTGAAAACGTGCCCTGAATCTTCTGAGAATAGATCAGCTCTTTACAGCCCACCTACCTCACATTGAAAGGGTCAAGAGCCATCCGGCTACATTAAAGGACGTGTTACTTCAGTGAATCCCGTAACCCGAACCCCTTTCCTCCAGAGTGAGCTGAGCCCCCCCATGCTGATAGAGCACCCCCTGCGCTGCTTGGTGCTATGTGCTCAGGTGCATGCTGGGATGTGGAGGAGGAATGGCTTCTCTCTGGTCAATCAGGTGAGTGCGCTGGTGACCTCACATGGCGGCATTCATCATGTCTGCGGGCGTTTTTTCCACCATGTCAGGTACCATACTTTTGGTACTTCAAGGTGTTGGGTTTCCACTGACATAAAAACTGATGCCAGCGGCGAATGACATCACAACGTGAGGTGGGGTATTTTGTACTGAATTTGAATTAAAATGGCTGTATATTATAGGGCTGTACAATATGCTATTATTAATACCAACATCACATATTACGCACATGCAATTCTTATGTTGCTGCTCGGCTAGGTTGAGATTAGGCTGTTTCTTCATGAAGAACATGATGGCACACAGGGTTTGCAAGTCTGTTTTTTTTTTTTTTTTTTTTTATAGATTTGTGATGCTCATGATTTTTAAGATCATCTAGTATACATTTAAAGAATAGTTTACCGTTGCTGCCTTTGCATGACTGCTGCATGCGTTCTCAGACGATCATAATCATTTTCATCCTTGCTGTTTAAATCACGCCTGGACGCGTTTGTGGGAAACTCCTTTTCAACTGAGTAACGCAGAACTTGATGGGAATGTGATGTTTTCTTGTGTACCACCCTTTCAGATTTACTACTACCACAATGTGAAGTGCAGAGTGGAGATGTTTGACAAGGACCTGGTCATGCTCCAGGTGCGTTCCCTGGCCCCCTCCATGTGCAGGTGACCCCGGCCTCTTCCTGGCTGCTCACCCCGGCTTGTGTGCTCCTTCATTCCCAGGCTGGTGCCTCTATGATGGATCCAAACCACTTCCTGATGATTGTGCTCAGCCGCTTCGAGCTCTATCACATCTTCAGCTCCGCCGACGGCCGCAAACGGCACAGCCGAGAGAACGCCAACAAGGTGCCCGATTCCGTCCTGCTTCATTGCAGGGGGTGGACCAGCAGGGGGTGCTCTGGGCACTGCGGTAGGAGTGTGCAGGACGTGAGCCTCATGAAAAGAAGTATCCAAGTATCCAGTCAGTATACTTCAATAACCCTGGGGAACCCAGACCACCTTATTATAGGAAATATATGTCCGTTGGCTAAAATGATCATACAGACCCAGTGAATTTAAAAACAGGCGTTTTGTAAAAATAACCCTCTTCCAGTCCATGTTATGAATGTGCCATATACTGTTGGACTGTTCATGCTGTTCCAACTTAATTTTACCTATGAAATTAGGACAGAAAAGAAGGAAAAACCAAATCTTTGCAACATTCTCATTTTCAAAATTCATTTATTGAGTTTTCCTCTTCATCGTTCACCATGTGCTGTCAGTAAAACACGCGCTTCAAACATGCCAACCCATCGAGAAAGTGAACGGACCTGCAGAAAGGTGCACCCTCTGTTTTTGTCTGAGGCTGATGTTGAGCACATGGAACATGAGCATCACTGTTGCCAGAAAAGTTTCAAAACCATACAAAACCTTGAACATGTTCTATAACATCTAAACACTGTAACTGATGATGCAAAATTTCTGCCACTTACCTATTCACAGCTGAACAGGTGAATCTTTGCAGCATGTACAGCAACAGCCTAAAAATGCGTTGGGGGACCATATTTATTGTGGAAGAAAAATGTGGTTAATTCAGTCAGTAATCACTAAATGTCACTGTTACTGGGTTGTATATGGTACAATGGGCTGTAAGGCGACAACAAAAATTCAGAACTTTCATGAGCGGGTTGAACGTAAGGCAGAAATAAAAGGAAGGGTCGTATATGACCCCCTGGGCTCCCCAGGGATCAAGCAAATGAAGGTTGTGGGTGGAGATTTTGAGGCCAGTTCCTCTGACTGCTCTCTGTGCCTCAGGACGTGATTCAGCAGAACAACACCCTGATCGAGGAGATGCTGCATCTCATCATGATGATTGTGGGTGAGTACGAATGCCCCCCCCCCCCCACCTCACAGTATTACCTTCCCGTCCTGGGCTCACCCCCACGGGCGTGTGTGCATTCCAGGAGAACGGTTCACGCCGGGGATCGGCCAGGTCCAGCCCAGCGACGAGATCAAGCGTGAGATCATCCACCAGCTGTGCATCCGGCCCATGGCACACAGCGAGCTGGCCAAGGCCCTGCCAGAGAACGTGAGCGTGGGGGTGGGGTGGCTGCAGGGCCTGCCGGTGGACCGTGTGTGGAACCCTTTTATAGTTAATTAGTAGATGTCGACGCTGAACGGGCATCTCGGATGTGTAAACATAGCATCCAGACGCACGAGAATCAACCTGAAGGGTCTCAATTCCGACCTGCTCCGCCACGCTTGATGATATTGGAAATTAAAAATCATCCATCCGCAGAGCGCAAGATTTTCCAATGCTTGTTTGCGCCTGAAGGGCCACAGCACTTGACCGAATTGTGCGGCGCGTGGTGTGCTGATGTTAAAGCACACGTGTACACGCCTTTCGGCCGGCAGCAGCGTGTTGCCTCATTTCCTGTCTTTGTTCGCCCCCTAGTGGTCATGTAGTGACAAGACGCTGCTGGTTGGTATGTGACTGATGCAAGTTTGATTTTCCTGCAGGAGAACAAGGAGACGGGCATGGAGAGGGTCATCGATTCCGTGGCCTTGTTCAAGTATGCTTTTCCTCCATTAGTCTATCAGCCACTCCCCTTTCCTCTCTTTAGCCTGTATGTAACCCCCCCCCCTCCTTCCCCATATCATAACAGGAAGCCGGGAGTTACAGGCCGGGGGCTTTATGAGCTGAGGCCAGAATGTGCCAAGCAGTTCAACCTCTACTTCTATCACTACTCGCGTGCTGACCAGTCGAAGGTAGGCTGCCCCGTCCCTGACCGATCAGCAGGGCTCCAGCCACCCAGGCGGCCCCCTTATTCTGATCCCTCCTCTCTCAGGCTGAAGAGGCCCAGCGGAAGCTGAGGAGGCAGAGCGGCGAGGACTCAGGTGTGTCTTAATGGAGTTAAATCGTGCCTCAGTATGAAGTCCCTAAAGCCCTTTGGGATGTACTTAATGCTTGCCTGAAATCCCCCACACACTCCTCTTTATAGTGTGTCCATGTCGACACCCTGCGACCATAGATAAGATTCTGGGAAAATGGCACCGATCTTCTGTCTGGGTATCACGGTTAGGGAGTTTTACACCCACATGGAGAGATCGTGCCGGTGTGAGACTCAGTGGCTGATGTAGGCCTCCCATGTCCCCAGCACTGCCCCCGCCTCTCCTGCCCCCCTTCTGCCCGCTCTTCGCCAGCCTGGTGAACCTGCTGCAGTGTGACGTGCTGCTCGGCATGCTGGGAGCCGTGCTGCAGTGGGCGGTGGAGCCCAGCGGGGGGCACTGGTCGGAGTCGATGCTGCAGAGGGTGAGCCAGTGTGCGCGTTCGTGAAACGGGATGGGGTGGGGATTGGGGGGGCTCTTCACGCTTATCTGAGGTGGTTCTTTGTGCGGCCAGGTGCTCCATCTTATAGGCATGGCCTTGTTGGAGGAGCAGCAGCAGCTGGAGGGCAGCAGTGAAGACGACATCACCTTCAGCTTCACCCTCAAGATCTCCCGTGAGTCACGCAGCCGTGCGCAAGCGGCCCCACAGAGCGTTTACACTCCTCTCCGCGTGGCGCGGGCAGATAAAGATGTCTTCCGGTCGGACGCGCAGACTCCCGATCGATAGTTAATCTTCACACTCGGCGTGTGGTGTTTGGCGTCCTGTGTGCAGTGCCGACCTCTCAAACGGGCTTTCTGCCATCGCGGTGTGTAATGGATCCGTGAGGTCTCTGGGCTTTGTTCTTGTTTGCTTTGTCATGTTATCTGGAATGACATGTGTCCACGTGTGTGTGTGTGTCCAGGCCCCGGAGAGGCACCGAGTAACACCCCGAGCATCCTGGCTCTCCTGGAGACCTTACAAAACGCAGTCCACCTGGAAGTACACAAGGACATGATCCGGTGGATCCTCAAGGTGCGTCGTCGTAACAGTCGGGGTCATTCTGTGCAGTTTCTTTCAGGTGGCTTGTCTGCTGGAGCAACAGCCTGGAGGTCCAGTGTCTGTCAAGGAGACGTCCTGTAGACCATGGCTGGCTCTTACAAGGGCCGGTGTGTGTGCCGGTTTTTGGGATCGTCTTTTAGGTCTGCTGTTCTAGCCTTGTGTGAGGACTCTTCGGCAAATCAGTTGTCACGTTCAGTTGTTTCAGCCTTAAGCAATGAACCAGACCAGAGGCACTGTCCTTGGGAGGAAGAGCTTGTATTTGCAGATGATGCCCGCTGGTGCAGTAGTTGCGCACCTTCTCAACCTTCTTCTCCTGACTTGTGTGTGTGTGTGATGCCAGATAAAAGGCGGGAACCTGAAGATGAGATGAGCTACCTCATGGCAGCCTGATAGCTCAGTCTTTATTAGTTGATTTACATTGGATAACACTTTGCGATTTGCTCTCTATATGGAGTGAGGGCATAAACAGCATTACTATTACTAGAGGCCACATGAGCTAGGATTTCTGTGCTACAATGTAATAGAACAGCCAGTAATACAAAATAACATAGCAAAACCCTACACAGTCCTCTAATTAGTAATTAAAGAGTTGCAGTGAAAACATGCATGCACAACGTGTCATTCTGGACTGGCCAGCTCTGCTGTATGCTGTGGTGGGATCTCAATCCATCCCCCTGCAGTATGAGCTGCAGATACCACGAGGTAGTAGAGAGCAGCCTTTTTCTCTGCAGGTCAGGCACTGAAGTCCTGAATTGTTTTATATACTGTGGTACCTCAGTTCTCAAACTCATCAGAACTCAAATTTCTTAAGTCAAACCAGTTTGAAAAAAAAAATTACCTAGAACTCGATCTCAATCTCAGAAGTCAACCTAAAATTTGTTTGCGCGAGGAATTGAGTCATGTGGTAACAATAGGTAAAGCTTCAGTTTCAGCCTCATGTAATAGCATCGTGCGTGTTTACACTAGCTGAATACATATATTTAGACAGTAAAAATACATTAAATGATTATATCATTAAATACATTTAAAATAGATTCCTTAATTTTTATATTATTAATAAACCATTAATACATTTAATTATAATATTGTCGTGCCGAACCGGGATGGAATGGGGACAAAGGCGCAGACATCAGGCTATCAGGGAATACAGGGTTTAATTACTGGTAAAGCAGGCAAAACACAGACAGACAATACAATGACCGGACTGGAGAAACAAACTGAAACACAGACGAAATACAGAAGACTAATGACAATGACCAGAAACAGCTGATCACTTGGAGATTCCACACGGAGTTAACGAGGGGGCGTGGCACACAGAAGGAGCGGACGATCGGGGCAGGACACATTGTTGTTGTTTTTTTTTTTGTTTTTTTATATTTTAAACTTTACACATTGTTTGGATACTTTTATTTTCTTACTTCACAAATTACTGTTTTGATAAATGTACTTGGATGTGTTTAGTTTTTGCTGCTCTTGTTTTATCTGGCTCATGGTTATAAATTCGGAGTTGCTGTGTTTGGATTGTGAGCTCTCCTTCGCTCCCCACAGACCATTGCTTGCATTAAGACGATGCGGGAGCGCAGCAGTACCAGCCCTGAGACGGACAGCGGGGGCCAGAACCACCAGGAGGTAGGAGAGGGCAATCTTTAATGCTCTGGGCCACCAGAATCTTAGTGTGCATAACTCTTGGAAAACCACGAATTTTGAATTGATTGGAATTTCTTTCAGAAACCTCCTGTATAGATCTGTATTTTCATTCTGCTGGTGTAACCTGGTAGTTTGTGTATGTGGTGTTATCTAGTGCGAGTTTGAAAAAAGTCCTCACCCTTTCTTATAACATTAAAGGTAGTGTCTGCCTGGCACTTTTCCTCTGCACCAAGTACTGCACTTTTTGACTTGCACCTTTTCGTCTTGTACTTTCACTTTTCCATTGACTTCCGGTCGAGTTCCAGTACCTATAGTGCCAAACCAGCTGGGATCCTTCTTTGGTTGTAAGAATTATGTGCATAACATGCAATACCAATACCAACATCGCAAACCACCAGGCCATATAATATACTACAGCCATTTTTCCAATTCAGTACAGAGTACCCTGTCTCGCGCTCTGATGTCATTGGGTACCAATTTTTCGGCAGTGGAAAACGCCAAAACTACAGAACCTGGTGCGGTGGAAAAAGTCTTTAGTCCTGGGGGGGCTGACTAGGCTAGTCCCCGATGGGTTTGCACTTGTAACTGATGTGCCCTCATTACTACAGACGGTGCGGGACAAGGACAAAGCGGAGCGCAAGCGCAAGGCGGAAATGGCGCGACTGCGTCGGGAGAAGATCATGGCGCAGATGTCGGCCATGCAGCGGCACTTTATCGACGAGAATAAGGAGCTCTTCCAGGAGAGCCTGGAGGAGCTGGACGCCTCCACTTCAGCCTCACTGGAGCACAGGTACGATCCTGTAGGGGGAGCGCTTCTCCCATAGGGCTGTGAACCTCCAGTGGAGGGGCACTCGATGATGCATCCTCCTCGTCCCGCCAGTCCTAGCTCCCCGGACGCCGCCCTGCTGTGCGTCGGCCCCCGGAGGACGCGGCCGGCGGAGATGCGGCAGGTAGTTAACTGCATCCTGTGCCAGGAGGAGCAGGAGATCCGTGGGGACGGCAGGGCCATGGTGCTGGCCGCCTTCGTGCAGCGGTCCACCGTCATGTCCCGGAACCGGCACAGGCCGCCGCCCAACCCGGGTGAGTAGGAGGGCACGGGCCGCACACTGGGCTTTAAGCCCTCTCTCCCCGCAGCCCCGCCAGGCACCATCATTATTACAGCAGGACAGTCTCTTAAGGTCGTCTTTAGGCATCATGTCGCCTGCTGGTAATGCGTGTCCCAGATGTTGGTGTCACGTTGTAACGTTGGCGTTCCAGAGCGTCACGACCCGCTGTTCATGCACCCGGACCTGTCCTTCGGCACGCACACTGGCAGCTGCGGACACATCATGCATTCTCACTGCTGGCAAAGGTAGGCCTGGGCGCGGCGTGGGAGGGGATCTGTGCAGGGCCGCGGAAAGCGCGACGTTGGCCAGCTACCAAGTGCTGAGGCACCGTGCTGTGGAGGGGATGGAGCCGAGGCTGAGTGCGCCAACTGCCCCGTCTCTCCTTGGTATAAAGGCTGATGTGCCGCCTTCGTGTTTGTAAGAAGGACATGGCTGGCAGTGACCCTGCATGCTGTCACTGTCACAGCCCTTGGTCTTATGGGTTAGGTACGAATTAATGTCAGACTCCCACCGCGACACAACTAAGGGCGTACAGTGTTTGGTTGGTACCGTTTTGGGGGGGGGGAATGCAGGCATCAGACCGTTGTACATAGTTTGTGTGAGGGTTTTTTTTTTTTTATTACTGTTCATTGTCTTAATTTTTTAATTATTGTTCCCTCTTTGTCTATGAAAGTAAACAAACACAATAATTATATGCAGTAATATAGGCTTATTTTTCATTGGTTGCCAAATTCCTCAACGGTTTGCTCGTCTCCAGTGCGTCGCTCACCAGCCTGACAGCCTGACTGCAGCAGAACTGTGTGTCACTCAGTCGAACTTGTTGGGTTTGCTGGGGTAAATGAGTTTATCCAGACCCTCTTTCACATGGAAACCCGTTAATATATCGGATAAAAACAGCACAGAGTTTACAACAATTTAATTCCCACTCTTATAGTAACATAGGGGTGTAATGGGGGTTGTGGGAGAGAAGCCCCCACCCTTCTCAAACTCTGTAGTTTCTTAGCTGCAAATTTACGCTCGAGCCAACTCAGAAATAATAACTGTGTGTGTCTGTGTGTGTGAGTGTGTGTGTGAGTGAGGTGTAAGATGGAGGAGAGATGCGTCATCACCCCCACCAAACTAAATGCCTCCGCCGTTTATCGGTCTCATCCATTTTTCTTTTCCTTGGAAGATACTTAAGCAGGCTTATTTTATTAGAGCTTCATAAGACCATCTGCTAAATGACAGTGTAATATAGCCTATTAATGTCATGAATAAACTGAATTCCATAATGCATGAATGGGGGCGATGGGTGCCAGAATAGGGCTTGCGGTAAAGATTTTGGGGTGGTGGGTGTGTTACCATGTGTTAAATCGGGATGGAAACATCTTTGTGTGTGTCATGCGGAGGTAAATTGTGGATAATTGCAATGAATAAACATGCCGAAAGTTTTTTTCACCATGGAGATGTCACTTGGGCGCCCCCTGCAGGTACTTTGAGGCGGTGCAGGCTAAGGAGCAGAGGCGGCAGCAGCGCCTACGCGTGCACACCAGCTATGACGTGGAAAACGGGGAGTTTTTGTGTCCGCTGTGCGAGTGCCTCAGCAACACCGTCATACCCCTCCTGCCCCTCCCCAAGGGTTCCGGCAGGTAGCTTGCAGGTCATGAAATATTCTATAGGACTGGCAGCTCTTCAGTTGCAAGTGCTAAGTGTGTATGTGTGTCTGTCCTAGCACTGAGCAGCCGAGTCTCGGGCCGTGGCTGAAGACAGTTTCTCAGCAGATCAAATCCCTGCATTCAGCACACAGGAAGCTGAGACCTGTTGGTGAGCGTCTGTCTGCTTCCTGTCTCTTCCCCAGCCCTCTGTTTCTGCATGTCTTCATGCATTCATTTCCTGTTTCACGGGTTGGACTGACGACCATTCTCTGTACGTTTAGATGCTGGGGGGACCAGCAACATGGAAGACTTCCCTCCCCCAGAGGGATTCAAGCCTGACTACGTGCCAGTGTACGTCCACCCCGGTACCCCCACGACCTGCTGGATCAGAGCACATTCTGGATCCAGGCCTGAACTTCTCCCTTGGTCCTCATTCCTTATAGGAACCCCTTCTCCAGCACTGTCAAGGAGATGCTGACGACGTTTGGGACGGCTACCTACAAAATTGGCCTTAAAGTTCACCCCAATGAGCAGGACCCCCGCGTCCCCATCATGTGCTGGGGCAGCTGTGCCTACACCATCCAATCCATTGGTGGGCCCTGATTCAACACCCCCCCACCTTGTGTTTATACTACATCAGATGGGTTTTAGTGTTAACTGACCTGTTTATCTCTCTCTGTTCCCCAGAGCGACTCTTGGTAGACGAGGAGAAGCCCCTCTTTGGTAGTTTGCCATGTAGACAGGTAAGTGTGCCTCCACCCCCCCCATGCTGTATGGGCATGAAGGCGAGGTATGACAACGACCTATTTATGAATTCAGGGCTAAAACTTGTGGTAATTGGCCGCTGTATGTCGGGTCTACAGGATGACTGCTTACGCTCCCTGACCCGGTTCTCCGCGGCATGCTGGACCACAGCGTCTCTTCCCTCGGTGCAGGGACACTTCATCCGATTGTTAGCAGGTACGTGCTCCGGCTTCCCGGACCGGCCCGCTGGAGGGCTGCGACCAGTTAAACGGGTGCTCGGGCGTGCTGATCTGGGGTATGTTTCCGCAGCGCTGCTTCCGGACCCCGAGGTGGAGAGCTCCCCTAGCATACTGGATGTGGACATGTTCCACTTGCTGGTGAGTGTTCCGTCCAATCTGAGCCCTACAGGCACACGGGGAACGTGCTGCATGCTGAGCGGGGGACAGGGTTCAAACCCTCTTCCCTGGAGGTATGAGTCCATTAGAGCCGCATTTAAATGTACAGATGGCTGCTGACCCGGATGCCGTTTCAATGGCGACAGGTGAGCTTGGTGATGTCCTACCCGTCGCTGCACATCCAGGACTCGTCCGGCCTCAGCGTGGACGCGGCTCAGCAGAACCTCTTTCAGCTGGTCACCGTGGCCCACATGGTTCAAGTCCTGCTCACCTCCACGCCAGGTGAGAATGGCGGGGTCCTCGACGGCGCTAGGCGGCACCATGGGTGTTGGGGAGAGAACTTAGCGTGTGTCTGCGTGCGTGTGTGCGTGTCTGCAGCAGAGGTGACGATGGACCAAGAAAGTGGAGGTGGCCACAGTGAGGAAGAACAGAGCATCAGTGCCCTCTATAGCTGCCTTCGGAGACACCTGGGCGGGTAAGTTTGACAGTCCTGGGGAGGGCAGCTAGCTGGCAGCTTTTCAGTGGTCTAGGTTGTTTGAGAATGCTGCCCCCTCACCCCACGGCGGACCCCGTTTCTTACAGTGCCCTACGTGACGTGGGCTCAGCCTGGCACCTCTGGCGCTGCGTGAAGGCAGGGGTGCTGCCCTTCCTGAGGGCGGGGGCTCTGTTCTTCCACCACCTGAATGGGGTGCCCACCCCCTCGGAGCTGCACGGTGAGTGGTGTGGCAGGGCAGCGCATAAGCGTACCTTGAGGTGGTGGTGCTGATGAAGATGATGATGATGTTAATGGTGATGTGCCCCCCCCCCCCCCCCCCCCCCCCCCCCCCTCACTTTGGGGCCCCCGGGCAGGGGGGGCAGCGGCGGGGCGCTGCGGGTCTG
>JAABNY020000116.1:868219-882262 GCA_015164015.2 Brevimyrus niger | reverse complement strand
TGGTCACCTATTGCTGAGTATAACCTTCCTTCAAAAGAAGAAATCTAGACGAAGACTCATGACCAAGCTGAAAGTTCCAGCACGTCACTGTGGACACGCTAATCACCCTGATCCCATTTGCAGAAATCCATGGCTCCAAATGAGCTCTAATCTCCTGCCCAAAGGTATAATTAGTTTAATGTTTCCATGCTCCAAGTCCCACTATTATGGGATGGTTCAGGATAGCGCCCAAACGTCACAGACCTAAAACCACAACTTTCATTGGCAGGACAGGTATAAATGACAAAATGGAAAGGAAGGCGTTTTTAAAAGCAAATTATATTTTCTCCATTCCCTTATAGAGCAAAATGGGCTTACTACGTCCTCAACACCTTTAACACTTTTTGCGGTGCCCTTCAATTGCAAGGCTATGCCTAAATATATTCAGCAGCAATATTCATATAGCAGTACGCCATCTTACTCATTTTAATAGGGGTGTGATCTGCCAGCTACATATATTATTAATGACCTAACTTGCAAAAGTCGTTTTTTGAGTCACGAAAGTTTGCATACCACACCCAATTGTCTCGATGTCTTAATATTTTGCGGTCAGAAACACTCCTCTTAGGACCCATTGGTATAGATACGGCATGTTTATCCTGTGGTTGACTTATGTACACTACGTATATGTTTCCATATTCTAACGTGTCCGTCTAATAAACAATGCAATTCTGAAAAAATAGTTATCAATATTTAGAATAGATTGGTTAGGGAATAGGATCTTAAATTCAGGAGTATATCGAAATTAATTTCAGTGCATGGATTATATTAAATAACATGATATAGTATTACATGTGCCACCCTTCCAGTATGATGCGGTATCTTCACGTATTAAAAAAAAGTAAATAAAACCAACGAAACATTGTTCCGCTCACCCACCCGCTCCTCGTCTATTTGCTGTAAACAGATTTTTAAAATATTCAGGAATTAGCATGTTCGTAAAATGAAGGTTATTTTCCATATGGAATGACTAAGTAACACTGTCGATGCATTGTCACAGTATAATGCGTTGCAGGACACACTGCCTAACAACATTATGACATACATGTCCATTTTTAAATCTTAATTCTCAGTTTCGTTCATGTTATGAAGAAGAACACGGATAAATACCAGTTTCTACTACTAACAACAAGATGCACATACAATTACGAAACTTTACTGTGTGACTGCTCGTTTATTTTTAACTACCCTCCACCACTATCCGCAGACACGTCCTACACCCGACGATTACTAAAGCGAAACTTTAGACTATTTGCCGGAAGTAAATCGTTATTTACGTGCTGCCCAGCAAACGATTTTATGATTTGATCATTTTTCATGTTTCTCCCAGCATTCACTTTTCTTATTGGTTTAACGTGACCTAGTTGCATACCGGGAAGCTCACTCTGAATTTTTAAAAACCTCGACTGAAATTTATACGAGAGTTGCGTTATTGGTGTTATACAATTTCATTGTATTCCAAGCAGCAACGATGCAAACAGATTTATGGTTTTGCTTTATCATTAACAGATTACTATAACCGCTTCTAGGAGCACAGGCCATCTTGCAATCTGTATATAACAAGCAAAGCCTGACATAAACATTGCATACAACTTTTCACTATTTTCTTGAAATATATTGAGATAATTCTATTTTGCCACAATGTATTAACACGAGTCGCATTGAGAGGCCATGTTTCAAGAAGGAGTTTAGACTCAATGTTACATTTAGGCATGGCAGAGTACTTCAACTTTGGTCATAATAACCAGTCCGGTTTTACAAGAGGTAGTTATGCGGATATGTATTTATCGTATACTTTCAAGTCATGTGAATTTATATGGCACACTTTACCAATATTTAGCCATATATTCTAAGTTTATTTTAGTAACTCAACTTATCAGGTTATATTAAACAATTTTATTGTGTACGTGTCTCATTCTAATTCAATGGATGACGCGCAATGCTTGAATTCAGCTGTCCACGGTATCTTCTTTGTGTTAGTCCTCTTTTATATGATTTATAACTGTATGAAATATTATTAACTCCAGACCTGCCATGGACACTTAAAGTTTGCCATTTGCAAAGAAAAAAAACTTAATATTTTGCGTTCCTTCTCATAGACTTCCACGCCAAGTTGGCAATTCTGCCCCCGTGTGTTCGAGTTTATAGAGCTGTCAAGTTCAAATTCAGCACCCTGCTGCTTTGAACGTCCTAATTTCCCCAAGTATCGTTTATTCGAATGCATTTTTGTTTTGGAGCCCAAATTAATATATTATATTTTAAATTGCACCGTGCACGGCTCCAACAACCTTCCTCCGTTGCTTCTCTGTGTGCAGAGATCGTGGTAGTTTCCTCGGGGCTGCTTGCCTGCAGTTGCTGCCCGTCTGCAGGAGCGGCACTGCCCTGCTGGCCCCTGATGTGATGGCGAGGAAACCCCGTTGACAAGGCACTGCTTTTTCATGACGGTGAGTTCCCCTTTGAGTGTATTATAATTTTGTGATAAAAATTTCAAGGAGGAAAAAAAACACACAACCTCCTTCCTCCCCTTCCTTCGGGGAGGGAAGAGAGCGAGAGAGGGAAAAATCTATCTGAGAGGAAAAAAAGGAGAGGGAGAAAAATATATAGCTAGCTATAAGAGTGAGAGAGGGAGAGGAGGAGGAGGTGAAGGGAGGGGGAGCAAATTAAAAGTTGCCAAATGGAGATATTAGGTTTCAAGAAGAGGGGTGAGACGGGAACAAGGGCTAGCCTTTTCTTTAATCGTCTCGATGTTATGCAAATCTAAATAAATATTTATAGGCGTCCTTTTTTATCTAAGCCAGTTCAGGCAGCCACGATAGCAGAGAGTCGAGGCTCCCATACGGCCAGATCACAGGGAAGAAGGAGAGTCCATTAGACTAAGGCGTCTTCGGGGCCGGGAGGTGCGCCTGCACATCCGCGGAGCAGGAGGACGATCGGCCGTCCTTCGGCAGCGTCCCAGACATTTTCCATCCGTACCGTGCTTGGAAGAATTAGGAACAATGCTAATGATAAAAGGCTGGACCTTTCTTCGCAGTCTCCGTGAAAGAAGGAAAGAGGACGGCGGCGGGGCGAGCTGGGAACCGGGGTTCGGGAAAGCTGAGTGCGAAGCGGGACTAGCATAGGGAGCGTCTGCCCTAACGAGGCGATCCCAAATATCCGTCCGTTTTAGCACGGGGGGGAAGCGCCACGGTTCGGCTCCGAGACGCGGCGGACAAAGTCGCCTTATGGTGTCCGTACAGCTAGCGAACGAAAGACGGGAAGCTGGTGGGCGAAGGCACCGACAGCTAATCCGGGGAAACGTTTCGGTGACTCGGTGTGATTGAGCTGCTTTAAAATTAGTTTTTTCTTCCTCTCCTGCGTCGATTTTCCGCCCCCTCCCCGTGTTGAGCTCTGGCAAAAAAAAGAAAGAAATAAACTTCCGTACCGAGCTACTTTTCTAAAAATCCGCTTCCTCGCAACGGTGTGACTTTATTTTTAAATGTCTATTTTTTATTGATCACGTTTGTATTTTATGTCATAGAGCGCAGGATTTTTTTTAACAATTAGTAATCTCCTTTTCAGTACGAGTGTTGGTTATTGTTAGCTAGCTGTAGCTCGTTATACGCTGTCAGCAGTCAAATGCTGCTGCTCTTGTGTATATTTTTGTGTATTTTAATAAATATTCTGTGATTGTGTTGTCTGATTTTAATCTAATGAAATAAAGAGGCGAAATGTATGTATGTATGTTTGAGTTTTTATTTTTAAGCATGAACCGATTAGATAGCTATCAAATTGGCTATAAAAGTATTTTTGTCTGGGCTGATTGCTTTGGAGTAGTGTTGACTTTATATTTCCATTTGTTATTCGGACTAAACCATGAATATTATTTGCAATCGGCTGCTTATTTTAAAATTAAATTTTTAGTATTAGTGAAATTATTGATGTCATTTTCAAGGTTATTGAAAGCCTGGGCCTTTCCGTGTTTTTCCCCCTTTACCAGATGTTTTATTAAGCATACTAAAGCAAAATATTTAATTCAAACTATATTTTATTCTGCACGTAATATAATGATTGAGGTTGAAAGTAATAATTTCCCGCAGTACAATCTGCCTTTGTTGAGAGGCTGGCAAGGAGCCAAGTTGTGTGGCGCAGTAAGACAAGGACAGGCCGCCATTTTGGTTCCGCCCTCAGTGGGTATATAAAAGCAAGCATACATGTATGTCTATATATGTGGCACTTACGCCACGCACATTCCGTCTGTATTTTCTGAAATATATACTTTTCTGTATCTGTTAATCTATCTACACATACATATATGTATCTATATGTGTGTATGTATATATATGTGTGTGTGTGTGTGTATATATATATATATATATATATATAAATTGCCTGCCTAAAACAACTTAGTTCACGCAGTCTTCCAGTACACATAGATGGTATATAACCCTGTCAGACCTATAGTTAGTCCCCTGTTCCTTATTTGTACAGTGGAAGGTGTTTATATATGGTGCTGAGATCTTTTCTGTGATTGTTGGGTGTGGTGATCATCACATGGCTATACCCGCCATGTACCCGCACTGTGGGTGGTCCCATTAGTGCATGTGAAAGTGTTTCATCTTTTTTTTCGGTTTGTGTTGCACACAACTCTTGGCAGCAAAAACACTCGCACTTGGCTCTGGTCGCCCCAGTGGAGTTCCTTCTTTCACTTTGCTCCTGGGTTGCTGGTGAAGTGGATGTCTGTGTGTTAAAATCATAAATTCTCTTTTCCAAAGAGTTATTTAACAGTTTACATGATGACTGTAAATCCCCAGAAGCAAGCCCCAGATTTGTAGTGATTTAATGCTGTTACAAACATGATTTCTCAGTGGTTTTGGAGTGGAATATTATCAGATAGTTTGGTGATTTTAGAGAGAATCACAGTCACTTATTCTATTATAATTCTTGTATTATAAATTGCGTTATGGGAAACTTGTTTACAATGGTATATGCCTCTGAGTAAAGACCTTGACATGGAATTAAGTAACCTGGTGAGTAGCTTATTCTTTATCGTGGTGTCAGTCATTTACATGAGTTCACTGCTGACCAGTTCAGAATTCCCATAAGCTTTACAATGGCCTGCTTAAACAACAAAATGCCGCTATATTTCTCATCATTTTGTTACTTGCTCGTATTCTGTTGACCTGTTTCAGGCAACCATAAGTCAGCCTCATTGATTTACTTATAGTTTAATAATCTACTTATGTGAATTCTAATGGTGGTTTGATAGAGATTGGTTCCCACTTTTACATTTCAGTGCCTTCTTGTCTGTGTAGGAGCTCAGAGGCATCCGATGAGAAGTCCCATGATTCCTGTAAACACGTGAGTGACTAGCGTGTCCCACAGTGCATCAAGTCATTTGCTTGTGGCACTAGGCCAAATGTAATTTCAGTGTCACAAATTACATCCTCCCCCCCCCCCGCCACACAGTCACCATGGATGATGAAGATGATCGCCGTCTTCTAGACATCATAGGGTGAGTCTCAAAAGGCGAGATCTTTTTTTTCCATTTAAAATTCCCACTCCCCCCTTTTTTGAAAATTTGGCCTGAAACGTGAATGCAGAAGACTCTGTGGCATTCAGACTGTTAGACCTGCACTCTCAGACAATCCTGTGTTTAGATTTCCAGTCTCTGGCCCACAATCATGTTCCTGATCCTGAGTCAATCTTCTTGTTTCTGTCCCACAGAGACGTGCAGGCGTTGAATGATTATCTTCATGGTTCTAGCAACAAATCAGTAAGCTATTCAATTTATTTAAAGCATTTCATTAAGTTAATGCAACCAGATGGTGGGGAATAGTCTTGCTAGTGTAGCCGAATTCTGAAGTATTTACATAGAATTTTACAAGGCATAGATCATGGGTATTAAAATAATTCATATGTATTCCTCACTGTCTGTATCAGTCCATATGTCCACCATTTCCTTGTTTCCCTGTGATGGTAACACTGCAAACAGTTCAGGCCATAGACTGCAGCTCATTCATGGAGACTCCCAGCTTGGGACGTAGCAACTAAGCAGCATCTTTATAAGATATCAAAACCACATGAGCTGCTTCCTCTAAATGCAAAGGAATTCCAGCTCTAATAGCAAGGTCCTTCCAGAACTCCCCGCGTTCATTGAAAGTTAGTCCAGAAACCCTGGAGAGAAACCATATTTTGTTTGCTTGTACTTGTGTCGTTTTGCATTTGGTCATTATCTTGGTTCATGACCTTCGGTGGGGAAAAGGGCCGTAGGTTGACCTCCAGTCACTTAGCTTTTCCTTCCCCACCTTGGAGTTGCTTAGTGCCCACAAGCCGGCAGCCTCTGAACTGATCCTCCTGGCTGTCACACATTTCCTCTTGTCATCATGATGACAGTCCATATTCCATGTGAAATGTTTTGAGGCAAGAAATAGTGCTGCTCTTAAGGAACTGGGTGAACAAAAGGGAAGATTGTATTGCACCTTACGAGAGATTTTTCTCCTTAGGTTGTGCTATCTTTGATTACCTCCATAGTAATAATATTAACTCGGTTATGCATTTAAAGGCGGATGTTTTCTTTGCAGATCGATGAAGATGATGTGGTGAACGCGGCCTTCGGCTCGGCCAGCTTCTTCATCAGCGGCTCCGTAAGAGTCGCCTTTTTTCGTTGGGCCCACGAAATCCGCTGGGTCGTTGCCACCCTTCACGCCGCCTTTCTCCTCTGATAGGTCGACCCCGTCTCCGCGTTGAACGACTCCGCCAACCACTTGGGCGAGGTGGATGGGGCCACGCTGCAGCTCCCCAGCAGCCTTCAGTTCATCGAGGAGGAGATGGGGAGGGCCTCGCCGTCGGCGGCAGAGCTGGGGGAGGAGCAGCCCTTCGACATCCTCCAGAAGTCTCTGCAGGAGGCAGACATCACGGAGCAGACCCTGGCGCAAGAGGCTCTCCTGGAATCTCCCACCCCCTCCTTGGCATTCCCTCAGCAGCTTGCGTCCGGGGGTGTCGGCATGTCTCCCTGTGCGCAGTTCCCCGGAGTGCAGTCCCAGGGCTTCCACCAGGGGGCGCCTCCTCCAGCTGTGCCAAATGGATCGGCGGCCCACATCCAGCTAATGGGATCTTTCGGAGAACCCGCCTCTATGGTGACTATCAGCGGCTTAGAGCGGCCTCAGATCCTGCTGCAGCCGGGTCAGCCCGACTCGCCCGGGCTAGCAGGGGGCGCATTGGCGCAGAGACCGTCGTGTAGCACTGGGGCCACACCGGGAGCCACGTTCAGCCCCTCTACTGGCGGCGGCCAGGTGTCCATGCCCTTCAAAGGCAGTACGACGCCCATACCCCTCCAGAACATCATTATCCAGAGAGGTCCCTCCCCACAGATGCTGGTTAAGCCCATTCAGCCTAAGCCTTTACAGGTAGGGGGGCAGACTATATATAGTGTCAGTGGCTTGGGTCTGCAGCCCCAAGGCCCGACCCCTGGCAGTGGCACCTACGCTGCTGGCCCCACCCAGAGCCCCCAACAGATGACTGTTAACATTGTGAACCAGCCAGGCCTCCAGAAGCCCACCTTGGGCCCCCAGATGGCCAACCACTCGGGCAGCATAGTGATCCATTCGGCTGTGGGGCAGCAGCACCAGACCAGCTTACCCCTGGGGCAATACCGGCTGCCCTCCTCCCTGCCTTTTACCCCTGGCACAGCCACGCCCGCCGTCCAGGCTCTGAACGGGCAGGTCCTACAGACGCAGGCCCAGGGTACATCCAACCAGGGCTTCGTGACTCAGACTGCCACCAGCACCTATTCTGGGGCATTCCTGACCAATCAGAGCATGGCCGTGCAGCTCGTCTCCGGGCAGAACTTTTTGACAGCGGGGCAGCTGGTGGTGAACCAGAGCGTGGTGAGTGGCTGTTCCCCAGCTTTAGTCCAAATGTCTCAGACCCCGGCGGTGGCAGCAAAAGCCCCCGTGGCCTTTACCGCCGGCTCCAGCGCCCTGGGCTCTGCCCCCGTCCAGGGCCACTATGCGCTTGTCAATGCCACGGATTCGGCCAGCGTTGGGTACGCGACTCAGGTGCAGACGATGCAAGGGACGGCGCTTCCGGGGGGCCAGGAGCTTCAGCTGGGATCGCAGTTCTTGGTTTCCCGGGAGCAGGACTCCACCTGCCAGCTACAGCCTGAGACGCATTTACCCCATCAGAACCAGGCGAGTATTCAGCAGAGGCGGACATTTCAGGTCCAGAAAGTAAAAATCCAAACCAGGATTTTGTTTCAACCAACCAGTTGACTATAAAGAGTCACAATCACATTGTACTCAACTAGTTGGTTGAAACATAATCCTGGTTTGGATTTTTGCCTTCGGGACCTGAAATGTCTGCCTCTGGTATTCAGTCACTGAATGAGTCACTTGATGTGATGTCATACTTTGCCATGGTCGTGGCTCCATAATTGTGGATTTTTCTCATTTCTAGCACTCAACTTTCTTTTTCCTTCCAGGACTCGCAATTCACACCAAGTGTTACCAAGATGCAAGATGGGCAAAGGCAAACACAGCTGGTCAACCTGCTCGGCCACACAGGTAAAATCCCCTAGAGCCCATGGGTGGTATTGCACTGTAGTGCGCACAGTCGGTAGACTGTTTCTAGAGCCCTCAGGGGCAGATTGATGTTTGGGCCCACATGCACACACACCACACATGTCCTTCATCTTGTTTGAACATGGGCCAGCTTGATGTTTGTGAAGTAACACTCGCTTTTTCCTGCAGCGTTGAAGGCATCTGCAGCCCTGGAAACGCTGGTGTACTTGCCAAACCAACTTGGCTCTACTCCCACAGTAGGCAGTCAGGCGAGTACCTTCCGCGCTAAGTGTACGGCCCCCGAGGGGCCAGGGCCCGCTGTCAAGGCCGAAGCTCAGGTGAGCTGTGATTTTAATTAGCCCATTTCTTCCCCACGCAGGTCAGCATGCTGAAAAGACCTGCCCCCCGCCAGCTGACCAAGAGCGACATGTAAGTGCCAGCTTGTCCTCCATGTTCTCCCTCCCTGCCTCTTTTTTTTTTTTTTTTTTTTTTACCTGCCTCTGCTTAGCTGTGTATGAGACTCTGACTCTGTTTATGAGTCCATGCTGACCAGCCTGATGTTGCAATACCGCAGGATCCTCCAGCAGCTCCAGTGGGACCAGTCCAGGGCTGTGGCACCAGACCGGTCCTCGTTCTCCTCCCTTGAGGATGCAGCTCGCCGACTCCTTGCTTACCACGTGTTCCAGGGGGCCCTGCCTTCCAGCGATGACCTCAGAAAAGGTACCGTCCTCCAGTTTCCCTTACAGGAAGCAATTGCAATCGCAGCCTTCACAAGGCCGACAGGCACTAATGATGTGCCTCCCTTTCATCAAAGTGGACGAGGAGTTTGAAGAGGCAGCTTCACATGCCCTTAAGCGAACCCAGGCCATGCTGAACAAATACCAGCGCCTCCTACTGGTCGAGGCTGAAGTAAGCGCTTTGCCATAATACACAGGAGTTTTACATTGGCTCAAACAGTGATGCATGCTGTATGCAAGGGATATGCTGCATTCTGTTCTTCCGAGCCCAGAATCTGATAATCTCAGGTCCGTCTGGTGGTTTAGCACAACACAAAATACCCCTCCCTCTAACATAAAAATAAATACCGGTCTACCATTTCTCTAGCGGGTGTGTCCCTCATCAGAGATAGTGATGATCGACAGGACGTTCAACCAAGAGGAGAGGCGCTGTCTAACACAGGACAAGCGACTGGCCATGGTGGACCCGGGTGAGTCACGGACGAAGGCACGGTACTTAGCCCACTTCACTATCATTTCTTAGAGGGAATCAATGGATTAATCACCAGTCTGGTTGACAGAGGATCCGGGAATGAAGGCCGGTGTCCTTCTGATTTTCTCTTTATAATGTCTGCGTGTGTCAGTACATGAAGCCAGCAGGGCTACCTGTCAGCCTGCCTCTTCTCTCACACGGGCGACCTGCATGTTTATCCAGTTTATCTGAGATGCCCCCCCCCCATCTGAAATGACATAGCGAATCAGTGCTGTATTAAGCCAGAATCATGTCGACTTCAGAAGTCGCATGCAGGTGAAGCAGTGACATCATAAACTTTACCAGCCCAAACAACTGATTGGTCTCACTGGGAATGGTATTCAGGTTCTTAGCTGAATCTGTGCTGGTACTGGGATGAACATGTATGCAGCTGGAGGTCCTAGCGGAGCTGGGGTAACAGGTGTGATTTAATGGGGATATGCGAGGTGCACCGTGTGACCGCTCTTCCTCTTTCAGAGGGCTACCTGGAGGATTTCTGCTGTCTGCCCAAGCTCTCGCAGACGGGAAAGGGCGAGCAGGTCAGGCCCCTTGGGGGGACAGATCCAGTCAGCGTGGCCGACCTGCCGCGGGAGTTCCCGTGCCTCACCAGCAGCATGGTGACGTGCTTCACCCATCGCCATGGTGACGGCACGCTCACAGAAGCGCAGCTCAGAGGAGGGTCGAGGGACCCCTCGGTCAGGACAGAGCCTCAGCCCGGCTGCAAGGACCCCGGAGGGGGGACGCTGCAGCAGCAGCAGCAGCCGGGGGTGTCCATCAGTGCCCACCTGGAGACTGCCATCAAGAGTGTCCTGGACCCCAAGAAGACCCAAGGCTGCTCTCTCAGCATGGTTGTCGACGGCAATGCCAGCAGCCACAGCGCAGGGGGCTTCCTGGGCCCCCACGCCGGTCAGAACAGCCCCCACCTGTTAAAGTCCCCAGCCGACGCAGACTCAGCCCTGGAGGCAGCTGTGAATAGCATTCTTGAATGTTAGTGCCATGTCGCCCACCTGTTTCCCATGCTCTTTTCCTCCCTTGTGTCTTCTCACCGCTTTGACTGGCAGGTGGCGAGGTACTGGGACAGAAGGGAGGGGGCCTAACGCCCCGTCTGCCCCGTCACCGCGGTCTCGCCTTCACCCTGGCCGCAGCCTTGGGGCGGCAGGGCCGTCTGCGTCGCGTGCGGCGTCCAGTCGGTCGCTTTCCGCGTCTCGTCTTGGTGCCCGAGTGGTTTATGCACGCTCATTTGCATGTCAGTGTGAGATGCTGGCGGAAAACCCCGCCCCTCAGCTGGCGCTAAGTGATGATGTCACTCTACTTCTCTGTGTCTGTCCTTATGTGTGTCTGTCTAGTCCCGTCTTTGTGGTATAACCCTAAACCTGAAGTGAGCCACACCTATGAGAATTCTGGTTTAAATGTATTTTTAAGTAGCAGGTTTTTATGCCGTTACGGTTAGTCCTTTTTATTTCAGCATGCGCTCGTTACTTTTTTGTTTGTACCTTACAGGTATGTGACCCCGACTCTGAGGAGTGCTTTGTACTGGGGTAATGCAACTCTCAGATTGAGGTGCGATATTCCACATTGTTGTTAATGTATAGTCCTTGGGGTTTATCTCCTTCATTTTGAGTGATCCTTTGCTTCTCAGCGTTTGGTTGTCTATACAATCAAAATGCATAGAAACGGATCCTGCTGTTTATGGAAACGCTGGAAGTGTGCAATCACAATTTTCTTTTTTTTTTTTCCTTTTTTTTTGCCTTTGTCATTCAGGCTCTGAGTGATGGATATTTTGTGTAATTTATCACTACAGTGGCGGCCTTGTTGTGAATCCCCGTCGGACACAGTGGCCACGGTGTTGGGGGACTGTTAAATGAATACGGTTCACTAAATGCTCAGAAGGTTCAAGTCCTTGGATTTTCCTCTAGGGGGCACCCCTGAGACATGAGCAAACTGACTGATAGTTTTGGTTTATCTAATTCTACGATAGGTTTACAGTCTGATGACACGTTAAAGAAAATAATATGAAGTAATGCTTTTATTGTGGGATGCATCTGACAGAATTTGAGATTTTGATTTTATTACTTAAAAGCTCTTACAAGCACTGCCTTGCAGTAGAAACGGCCCTTCCTGGTACTTGCCTTTTTGGTGCTGTGGAGCTGGGGGGTGGTGTTGACTGGAGCCTCCTCTCTCCTTCCCAAGCGTCAGAGGCAGGAAAGCACTGGGTCGCTTAGACGGTGCCCTTATTCACAGATACCAAGTGTGAGGTGACCTCCTCGAATGAACAGCGGATGGTGGCTTTCTGCTGTTTATGCACTTTTATCTGCGAGGTCGCCACTCAGGATGACCACTTCAGCTTTTGGGCTTCATGTGAGCTGAGTGTGCGTTCTTCAGTGACAAAAGGTTGAAGTTTTCCGGTACACATAAATGCTGTTTGGGGGGGGAGGGGGGGGGGGTATATATACTGTAAGTACTGACAGGGCTGGAAGGATAGGTAGGGGGGTGTCAAAATGCATCAGTAATTTTTCACAAGGAGGGCTTTGATATCTGCTGATGTCCATCTGGAGAACATGCTGTCGCATGTGACTTCACAATGGGATAGATTAGAATGACCATTTATGACTGAACTAGACAGTGGAGTATAGGTAGTTTCATACCTGTTTATGTGTATGTGTTTATCTGTGTATCCTACACATCATTCTACCCATCACCTTGTCTGTGTTCCCGATTTGACAGTTGTACATTTTCATTTGGTAAACTACATATGCCTTTCTCAATCCAGCCAAAATAAGGGAAGAGAGACCTATATTGTTGACTGCACTCTACAACGAAGAGCTAAAAGAATAATAATTAAAAAAAAAAAACCCAGAGCCCTGAGTTGCGAATGGGCTTGTTGCCTTAGGAGAAAACATGTGTGAACTCCTTCATGAATTAATTTCGGTTTTGTCGTGTTTTGCTGCTTTGTTCGGTATGTATATCCAGCGAGCCCTTACCAGGTGGCTTTGCCTGTCTCATCGCAGACCTGCTGTCCTTTTACTTTTTAATTTTATTTTTAATGTTTTCTTTATATCGAATCAATCTCATGCAAAACTTGATTTGTATAGTTCTGTTTTGTACAAACATTGACGGAAAAAATGAGAACAGAATATTTATAATTTTTTGTAAAAAGAAGTTATTTTTATTGTCTATGAGGTGTTACGCAATTTGAAAAGTATGATATATTGTTTTGATTTTTACATTTGTTTTGTGTGGGTGTTAACGACAACTGCAAATAAAAAGAAGAAATGATGAGAAGCATTTTGAAAACCAGCCAAAGACTTGCAGCAGCCGCCGTTGTGTTGCGTCTCTGCAGATGTCCTCAGCTGCATCATGCATCTATTGTGTATTTTCTTATTGCTTAATGTTGACAGCATCATCGTGTTAATAATAAAAAGTTAACACAAAATTAAAATCCTCGTTAAATAATTTACACGGGGGGGCAGTGTGAAGCAGCAATGGTTCCCACAGCAACCGAGATGGCTCACAGGTGCTCTGAATACTCATTGAAAAGGAAGCGTTAGTTTCTAACTTGAAACTCTACTTAATGTTGGTTTGAGGATACAATGGAAGCACAGTAGGATAGGTAATTAGGGTGGTGGCAGACTGGGGGTGCGCATGTGGGGCTCACCGGCTGGGATGCTCAGTCCCTTGAATGTGTGCACTGCGCAGGCCAGACTCGTCTCTACAACCTTGGACTTTGTCAGAATTACAGCTGATGTAAATGGGGATTGCACTGTTTATAGAAAATCTGAATTTGTGATGTGATATTAAGCTTGTATAATAAGGGATATGTGGAAAATGCCTTATTCCAAGCTCGTTGACATAATGATTTTTGAGAGGAGTGTGGCAGTTCTACTGATTAAAACACGGGTGTTGGTCACCCCCCTCAATCTTCAGATTTTGCTGAATGGGAGTGGGGGATTCCCCTCGGCAGACTAGACTAATGCAGCAACCAGAGTCTTTAACCCAAATTTCTGCAGAAAAAACGTGTAAATAAATTTAAAGGCATTTGAATTTAAAAGTGTTTTATTTGTCGGTTTGTGTTATTGCTTAGTATTACTTTATTATGTTAATATAAAAATATAGGCCTATACTTGTGATAATTTGTTTTTTTAATAATTGATTTGATTTCACCATCTGAGAAGCAGGGGCAAATTTCATAGTCTTACTATATGTTATTTCATCACTACAC
>JAABNY020000116.1:819468-831312 GCA_015164015.2 Brevimyrus niger | reverse complement strand
CGCGGCGCGGCCCGGGGGGGGGGGCAACCCCCAACAATTTTTTTTTGGGGGGGGGGGGGGGGGGGGGGGCGTGATCCTCCTGAGCCTAGAGGGACATAAGCCTGTTTGCCCCTGTACTTAACTCCACCGTGTGACTCCCTCTCCCTTCATCACTATCTGTTTACCCACGTGCTCACCCAGCACAATGCTTGTTTGCCCACAGCCCCACCCAAGTGACCCCACCCCCGCCTTTTCCCTCATTAATGCTGGACGGATATGAGATTAGCTCTGAATGGCCAGGAGCCTTGCTGGCATAGTCGGGCAAAAAGGAGATATTTGGCATGAGGAGAACAGAGGAGTCAGCAAACTGCCTTCACTTAATGGCCCATCTTCCCCAGTTTATTTTTCCCTCTGCAGGAAGAATGAAGATTACAAGATTGCAACAACAAAATGGACACTGAGCAGAGCTGACCTGAATATGTCCCCTTTGGGTCGTTTTCTTGTTTCTCATGAAAGTCGTGTCCCTGCAACTTTGCATAGTGTCTGCCCTAATAAACAGTCGCTTATGTTCACTGTCATCGTGTCTAGCATATAAAAACACAATGCTGTGTGCTGGGAGTTTACATCAGCACAGGCTCGGGCTGATCACATGCATGCAAACACACACATGCATAGATACACTGATGAAGGCCTGTATATTCATCCTGGTCTCAGAGAGTGACCAGCTATCACCATAGTACTGCTAGCCATACTTAGCTAGGGTGAGGGGTGGGGGTATTAAGGGAACCCAGGGGAGAAAGAGAGAGATAAGGATTTACAGAGACAGATGGAAAGGTCTGGAAAGGGGCACGTGATGAAGGAATAGATGGAAGACAGGGTGTGTGTCAGTGAAACAGGAGGTCCCTGTTATCCGAATACAAGTGATAAACAAATCGAGCAAGTTAACAAGCAACGATCACTCAGCTGGGGGGAGAGGTAGATGGGAGAGGCAGCTGGGAGAAGAGGCAGCCAGGGGAGATGCAGCTGGGGGGGAGGGGCAGCTGGAGGGGAGAGGCAGCCAGGGGAGAAGTAGGTGGGGGGAGAGGCAGCCAGGGGCAAGAAGCAGCTGGTGGGGGACGCAGCTGGGGGGAGTTGCAATTGAGAGAATCTCCCAGGGGGAGAGGCAGCTGGGAGAAGAAGCCAGGGGGAGAGGCAGCTGGGAGGAGAGGCAGCTGGGGGGGAGGGGCAGCTGGGAGGAGAGGCAGCTGGGGCGGGGCCACCAGGGTGACACACACAGGCGGCTGACAGGCCCTATTAGCACCAGTGCGTAGGCTGAGTGCTGCCGCATACTGACACTATCACCACCGGCATCAGAAACACTCGCTGGCCCTCTTCTCCTGAGGGTGGGATGGGGTAAGCTGGGACGAGCCTAGAGGGGGTTTGCAAACCACAGGAACCAGCCAATAGGCTGGAAAAGCAACAATCTGATTTTCTGCCTGGCTGCCGATACGGAATAATATCACAAATAGATACAGTGACCTGAGCTGACCTGCAGGCTGTGTTTATGAGACAACCCTGAATGGAAACATCTGTGCCAGTCAGACCCCCCCCCCAAGTCCTCAAACATCTATAACATTAAAATGGGACTAGCATTAATGCTCTGTTAGCGTAAAGGCTCCTGTAGCTATACTTAAGCAAAATCTGCAGGGCTGAAGTATTTTCTTAAGCTCCAGGTTTTTCCAAATTTCAAGCTGCTCCATGACTGGAATTAAATGTTGTTTTCTTCTCCTGGGCAGGCTCCTCACCTCCCTGCACGGCCCAGGCTTCCGTCAGGTGCAAATGTTTGCTGAAGATATCCCTTCAGCATGGAGAAAGATCTCAGGCCTTGTCCCATAAACCCAGCCAGCAGAACGCCCCCTGCCGACCTTTGACCTTCTGCGCAGGATAAACAATGCACCACTTCCCAGTCTCACTTCTCCTAGAGAGTCAAAGTCTGGAGGGGTGGGGGGTGCTGGAGTGCAGGAAATTTTCAGAATATGATGTCATCGCTGTTGCGTGCCGTTGCTTGGTACCGTGGCAGAGGTGTCAGAAGTTCAGAATCAGCGGTGCGAGATATTTCTGCTAGTAATGAACAGAGATTGAGCACCAGACTGTAACATGCTTAGCGTTGTCAAGACTTTTGGTGAAACAACATTGGGTCATACTTTGTGTCATTCTTTCCTTTGCCTAGCCTTCAGACACATTATCTTGATGTCAACTGTAACAATACAACTGCGATTTTTTGTGGGAGCTCATAGGTTATGTTCCTTTTGTTATGCTTCAGAAACTCTCCTTAATGTTCTCCCTAAATCCTGTCTGTCTCTATAGGATCACTCCCAGGGGTATATGACCATTTACATAGAATCAGTCCTGGGGTATATGACTGTTCCCATAGGATCAGTCCTGGGGTATATGACCATTCCCATAGGGTCAGTCCTGGGGTATATGACCGTCCCCATAGGATCAGTCTTGGGGTATATGACGGTTCCATAGGATTAGTCCAAGGGTGTATGACCGTTTCTATAGGATCACTCCCAGGGGAATATGACTGTTTCCATAGGATTAATTCTGGTGTATATGACCGTAATTGCACCCTCAAAGGTAAAAATTGGTACTTTTTTCTGACAGTGGCAAGATTCTGCTAAGCGCCCACCCTAGAGCAGCAGAAAAACAACTTTTGACAATTTATTTATATAACATAATGACTACTATTATATTTATATTTCAATCACACAGGTATTTGGCTGCTAACTAGCTAGTGTGTATGTTACTAAAATATTTTAACTAGTGTAAATATTTGTATGGTCTCAGAATGCAACCAGAGGTGTTTCTTCTGATTTTATTCACAGCTTTTTTAATGCCCCCCCCCCCCTCCAAATCAAATGGTGCCCCAAGCGATTGCTTATGTTGTCTACAGAGCGCCCGCCCTGTCAGCTGGCACATGGTTTTGACAGATGGCCTACAAGAGACAGGAAGCAGACGGACCAGCTCTGGCTTATTCATTTAACACAGATTGTGATAAAGAGGCAGATAAAACATGACTGCCCCTCCCATCTAGACACTACTCTCCCACATTCCCGCCAGAATCAGTGCACCATCAAACGCAAGTTGCTTATAAAACTAACGCTTTCACACAGGCTGACATAAACATAACCCTTCCCTCCGATGTTAAGCTGGTTTAAAACACAGGAGGTTAACTGGTGAGTAAACACAGAGATCCTCTGCGCAGACATGGGACACAGACTTAACCGTAATGGCTCCCTCAAACTGCTCATTTCAGGGTCATATTTACACTGCAGGCAGAGGCTCATAAACTCAGGAAGGGTGACCGAATGGTGACCGTCATAGGCTCACCTCCCAACCCCCCCCCCCCTCCCTCATTCATTACAAACACCATATTACAGAATTACTCGTCCGTTTGAAAAATGAATCAGTCTAATTTCAAACCCACATTCTTCAGAATAAAATAACCACCGTTTTTTTGAAAACAGATCTGAAGATGAAGCTGTATGAGTAAGTCCAGCCAGAAACGTTTTATTTTTGGACAATCACAAGACAAAAAGCGGGGGTGGGGGCGTTCGCTTTAACTCAGTTGGCAGACTTCGCAGTTTTCTGCCTCCGGCAAGATTGAAAAAGATGTCATACTCTCCCTCTGCGAGTCCAACAAATTTTCACCAAGTACTATTTATTACATTACAGTTACATGTACACAAAGTGACCTTCCAATTAAACACCGCTTCCAACTCGAGATGCAATTTATCACACTCCAGCACCGCGCTGAGCCTTTTTCACAGTTCAAGCAATCATTAAAACTTGTCTTCTTTCAAAGACAGACAGGAATTCGAAGAAATCCAAGGAATAACTTTATTTAAACGTTAACGCGTGGTCTTATTTCGTTTGCTGAGATCATGCACATTAAGCTGTCAGGCGTTGGACGGCGGAGAGGGAGAGCTCGGTTTTCTTTGGGACTTGGATCGGATAAAATCAGACTGGACGGGAAAGGCTACAGGTCCGCCCATGTATTAGACCTAGATCCAGGTTTGCTGTACGCTTGGGTTTTGGGAGATGTTTGTCGACATTTGCTTCACACCGGGGGATAGTGAAACCCGGTATGATACCATGTAATAGCAACGCAAAAAAGCAAAATGAGTCGCACCAGGCAAGGGCCAGTCGATAACTTACCGTTTTAACACTTTAAGACCGATTGTTTTTGAGCTGTGATTTTCAATCATAAGTTACTACACCCATGAATGAGAGGGTGCAGAAAGTCCTCTCCTATTTTACTGTTGTCGAAACTTGGCTTTTTGTATTATTTTTCCAGTACTAAAATAAGCAATGTAATATGTTTCAGAGAAAAAAAATCTCTTAAGTTAATAAACGTTTAATATAGCTATACGCTATAACTACCATGAAATACGATCATCATCAAATAGGCCTATCAAATATTGCTGTGAACATGTAAGTGAAACGAAGCAAAATAACAGATAATAAATCTTATAATCGTAATCGCCGGTTATGTATCTACTCATAATTAATAATAACCTTCATTTTTGTTCAGGTCCGCATTACATAATTTATACATTCTTGTACAAAGTGTTCTTTTGAAAATCGAGAGTTAGAAGCCGAAAATAATTTTTGCGCTGCCCACGTCGTTAATCTCTCTTTTGCTGGTGGGGCCGTTTACCTGCCACTCCCACTGCACGGATTCACATGTAAAACGCGCGTTTAACGAAACTTCCATCACAGTGGCTTTAAGCACACAGTGTTTATCCCTTTGTCAAACGAAATCCACGAAAGAAACGAACTTATTTAGTGGGGATTAACGAGTGTTTGCGCCCCCGAGGCGCTGAGCCTCCAGCAGGCTAAAAGCGCCAACAATGGGCAGCGCAAATGACGTTTCGTCGGCCAAGGAATCGGAAATATTAACGTGGCACCTGTCTCATTTTAAGTAGGACATTTGGAAAATGTAATTTCCAGTACCGTTTTGCAGCTCATGGAGCACGAGTTCGTTGGGGGTATTGCCACTAAACGGGCTAAAAGGGGGGAAAAGATCTCGGCTACTGCAGTAGATAGACTAAGCCTCATCTCCCGTCGAATTAGCATCTGACAAGACGTGGACAGTTTTATGGTAGCAAAGCAATCTTTTAGTTTACATTTGTTTAGTTAAAACAGTAAAGAACCTCGGGCGCATGCTGTGTCGCGGTTGCAGAAATGCGCTTCCTTAGCTGACTGTGTCCCTTTCTGAGCTGGTATAAACGGATGTGGATTTCACAGATATTTTAGTTAAATCTGACGCGCATCTGTTTAATGGCCCCCTGTTGAATAAACAAAAAGAAAGGCTCAGTAGAAGCAGAAAGTCTTGGAAAATGACTTAATGCATGCAGAATAAATAATGCTCGCGCACCGCCTCATTTCCCTCTGTAATGTAAAAAAATAATTAACATTGTATTACCTTAGGGGATTATGAGTCTTAGTATTATGTAAATTATAAGAGAAAAAACGTAAACAGTGATTTAGGCAAACTGTCCGACCTAAAAAATAAAGCCAATTCCAACATAGACTATGATTTGTAAAATCAGCCGCAAAAACACGCGTAAGTAATTTACAAAATTAAACAGGTCTAAAAATATTTATTTTCTCAAACTGGCGTCCAGAAGATGGAGCTGCGTGTTGTCGAGGCAGAGCTGTCTCGAGATGGTAGCCTATAAAGCAGGTCTTAAACTCCTCACGTATACGACAACCTCGCACGTCGCGTTTCCAAGTTCTGTTCCTCTTGAATTATGGCTTTAAAAAATCCGTCATACAGTTTTAATCTGCTTAATCTACTGCTTGGGACGGATTTCTTTTCCGCGTTCTTAGCTAGAAAACAAACTAAACATCCAAAATTCTACATTTAAAAAACAAAAACGGAGAGGTCAAAAGATTATTTCCTACTCTGGAAGCTTAACAAATGTTAGTTACATACGACTGAAGATGAGTAAGAGAAAATAGTCACCGAGGAAACGCTTGCTTTATCATGCTGCGTGACATTAATAATAAGGAACGAGGGCAGACTAGTGAAAAATGACATTTTCATATTCGAGTAACTTAAAATGTTTATTTAATCAGTTATAATAGCACTTCGCTTCAATTTCGACACTGCTGTGTTTATTTCACCATTATTCTCCGCGTTAATTATCGCAGTTAAGCAAGTGTGAGTTTCTGCACCCTTGTATAAATCCTTAAAGGGGCTGTACCTCCCGCCCCCGACCGCCTTGTGGCTGCGTCCCGCTGACTTGGCTTTGTTTGTCCAGTTTCCAGGTTGATTGTATTTGTTAATTAGTTGCTAACAGCATGGTAATACGGACTTGATGGATAGCCATGTCATTGGCATTTAGCCTTGCAATTCACAGCTCCAGCGGGGTTCGGGGCTCCCTGCGTCAAGCCAGTGATTGGTTGGTCGATGAATTCAGGGCCCCCTGTTTTCTATAATTTAAACCCAATTTATAAAAATGGAAAATATCTTAGGTTCCAATACCAAATACCACAAGAGCCTTCAAAATATGGTTTGTGTCAGTCATTAAGAACCTGACGTCGTTAACTCCATTAACGGTACAAATAGTTCTACTGACACCTTTGCAGGCGCTGCTGCACCGTAGGCAATTTACAGTGGACAAAGTGCTGGGTTTCATTTAGTTGCTGACGTTAAAGTGAGAATTCTTTATCTCGCCTCAGCATATATATCAAACTATTATTTAATTACTTTTGTAATGTGTCCCTTCGTTTAATTTTTTGATTTTATGGAGAAATATACTTAATTCAATTTTCTTTTCAAGTGTAGTGAATAGGGATAAATGAGGCAGCCAACGTTTTAGACCAGGACAGTTGAGCGTTTCAGATGTTCAAAGTTATCTTAAATAGAAACAGTAGCTAAATATTAACTTTTGGTTTCTCGCCTGAATTTAAATGTCATACATTAAAAATATATGGGATTATTTTACCTATAATAAAACGACGTATATAAACTGAAATAAAAACAACTCGTAGTTTGTATCTTGTAACTTTTAAAGCCTAATATTAGGGAAATGACGCTGCTTTATTTATTTACCTGCAGCAACTAAAAGTCAGCAGGTCCACAATATTGTCTTTATCAACGTTTTACACAAAGTAAACGAACAAACAAACAAATAAGTAAATATAATTTACATGAGGGAAATAAATGTTTTAGCCATTACTCCAAATTTAACGAACGGTCAACGCGTGGAGTTACAAGAGACGCAAGTTGAACGCGAGCCCTAGGACCGCCCACCGTCGCTGTATCATTCAGCTGCAGTCCTATTGGTCCGACTTTTTCTCTGTGCACTATGGGAAATATAGTTTTAATAATGTCGTCTTGGCTCAGTCCTGGCTGGGAAACTGTATTAATAGAACTACAGTCTACTGTGCGCTTCGATGACAACTTAAGCTGTCAGTCAACGAACGTCACTCTTGTTTAGTCACCCAAGGACTTTCTGCACGGGAGTGAATCCCAGCTCGATCTGCCTCGTCCGAAGTAGTGGCTGGGGTTTGCATTTAACGGAGGCAAGTGTAACCATGTTCAGCCGTATATGGGTTGGATCCATAGCTTGTACTGTATCTTCATCCATATCTGCAAATGAAAACGTGAACGTTCCTCATACCGCGTCAGTCACAACATCGAAATACTTCATCACTCCAAGAATCGTTTTGGGGAGACGGTGAAAAGCTCCTTGCGGCTGTTGGGTTCGTATACATCTGCAGAGGTGGTAGGCGGAGGCTGAAAGAAGACAAAGATTTCACTGGCAAGAGTGAAACAGATGACAATGAAGCGAAGAAAGATCGTCGTAGCTGGTGGATTTTGCTTGTCTTTCTTTCTGGGTACTCTGATGAATTTGTTGTTTATTCCCGGCTTCGACCACCACCAGAGTCATCGCGAACGGGTGCACAGATTCTACCACGAGCAGCAGCTCCTTGCAGACGGTAGGCAGCTTCAAATCAGCGATCCCGTCGCCGCAGAGGCTGTGGAGGGGTACGCAGAGCCCACAAGCAGCAGCCTACAGAATGATCTCCAGCAGCAGATCCGAGAGAGATACGAAGAGGTGCTAAGGTACCGAGAGCGCCAGGCGTCTTGGTCAGGGACTGGCAACCCAGTTCGGCCCCTAGAGAGGCGGAGGCTCATGGATCTCGCTCAGCGCAACAGCTATGAATCCCATAAAGGAACAGATAAATCCAGAGATCGATATGCGTATTCTCAGCACCTTTCTCCTTTAGCATCTCTGTACCTCAGGTCCCAAATGGAATTTGACGTGATTCCCGGGACCCGTAACGGTACGCAGGTCCTTGGCTGCAGTAGCATAGACAATGTGACCAACGTGCAGTATCTCGGCTCCGGCTACACCAAGGCTGTATACAAGGCGGTTCTGAACGACACTTTGTCGGTGGCTCTGAAATCTGTAGATTTTGGGGGACACGATATGGAAAATTGCGTGAAGAAATATGGCTCGACGGAAGACTGTTACAGACTCGCGTCGTTCAAAATTATTAAAGAAATGACGCTGATGGAGCGACTGCAACACCCCAACATTTTGAAGGTAAATGTTGCAATGCACGCTCGAAACATGCGCGAGATTTTAAAAAAGTATTAAAGCAATACTGCACGCTTGCAACATTGTATCCTACTGTAGATGGACGAAGCATATATAATTTAAAAACACCTTAATGTGCGATTAAATGTTTTAACTGGTAAGAATCCAATGAATCCAATTCGCGTATAGCCTAAAGTACTTGAGGTCAGTTACTCTACTGAATGAGTGGGGTAAATTTGTACACCATAAATCACATTCTGTGTAATTACTAAATTGACTTTTACTGCGTGAAGATGTACTTAGTCCGTGTCGAAATTAACACCTTTCTCAAACACTTGGCTGTGTATTCCAAGGTCCGTGGAAAAAAAAAACACAAAGACCTGATAATTGTTGTTTTCATTTTGAATTATTTGAGTGAATTGATTTTTTTACGTAGCCAGAAAAATCTCTGATGTCAGTGAAATTTTAAGGTGATTATTTAATAAGAGTTGTCGGCTCTGGTTCAGGCTGGACGCAGCGGCTTTATAAATAGCAAGCCGGGCCACCGAGCGGAGTCGGACACGGTTCTGCTCTGCGCCGTGTTTATTTGCTTTGGGGTAGTTCTGCAGCGGTCCAGTCCTCGGGGAACTCATAATCAACTCCTCTGAACAGCGTGAAAGGGTTATATAAACTCTTTTCTAGTGGTTCTGTTATAAAACAGCGTGTCCATACAATGATCGGACACAGGCTTCTTGTTTGGCGGAAATATTCAGTAATGTGTCGATATATAAAAGACGAGGAAACATGTAAAACGTAGTCAATTATTTAAAAGTGTTTAATTTTATGAACGAAATTAATTGATAATATTGGAACAGTCAAAAAATAAACTTAAAAATAAATGTATAAACTGTAATCAAAAAATTGCACGAACAGGCTGAATCATTTCCAAACAAATGTGTAATTTTTGTTAGGTATGATATTTAAGCTTCGGTCACAAAACAAAAAAATAATTCTAATTTTAGAAAATGAAGGTCTAATCGAATTGGAACCTTGCTCAGGGAGACAAAAACACTCGCTTCAGAAACGCAAATTAATTGTTCAAAGTAAACGTTAAGCTTTATAAATACAGATGCGTGAAATGAAAACTTAAGTGTTTATATAACGATCATGTAGCAGACCACGTTTTAAGTGAATTATAGTTTAATTAATATCACAAGTGTAACGTTATAGTAAAGCAATATCATATTACTAAAATGAGTAGTAATGACCTAAATCATCAGTTTTTCGAGAAATGTACAACTTCTGCCTTTATTTAAGCAATTTTATTATGGAACTGTAAGAAGCCAATTGAACGCAATGCTCTTCATTAGCGAAAATACTTTAAAAGGTTGAAAAGATTATATAAAGCTGTATTTAACAATACAGTCAATTGAAGATCATCCGCTACAAGTATTATTGTTGAGCAATAGATAAATAGAAAATAATGTACAAATTATGTATGTTTTTTTTTTTTTGCCGTGTGAAAATACGGCACTGGAAGTTGGCCAAAGTATGTAACTTTTTCCTTATATGTATATATTAATTGTTGTATAGGGCCTATATTAGTTTTACTTTGTCCGTATAATTCCAATATTTCTATTCTGTTTATACTCAAAATCCGTAGGATATATTTTGTACAAATACCTGAGACTGAATACACGAGGAAGGACATTGTAATTATCGTATGCTCTGAACGATGGGTTTAAGTTATTAATCTCGTTCCTGTGTACGTAGTTACCTCTTATAGGCTACATCATAGCTAACTTGGATTACAAAATTCTTTTCCCCTTTATCTTAGTAAATATGAAAATAATGCATCTTTTGTACATTTCGGTTTACTTTTAAATCATCAGAAGTTCTATATACAAGGACGTCTTACAAGTTTATAATTTGCTCAATAAAGTTTTAATTTATCACGCCACGCGGGACCGGAAATTCCTGCTTCTGTTCTAATGTATGGCTATTGATACCAAAAATGTTAATTCTGGCTTACATGTCGTTTTGAAAATAGCTAATTTTTCATTATATACAGACACTAATAACTATATGAAGCGGTTTTGCTGTCGGTGAAGAAGTTAATATTGTTGCTGAATCGTCTAAGGGCAGCTTGATATAGCGGTCTCCCCCTGTCCCTGCTGGTTTCGATTTATTTTGCTGTAGAAGTGAATCACTCTTCAAGGCCATTTATTTAACGGTAGCAGCTTTGTTCATTTTAGTTGCATTGAAAACAAAGGTTGATCGAACTTCTCATCAGTGTAAATTGGCGGGAGAGGATTGACGTGGACGCACGTTTTCTCAAGAGTTTCATCCTCCCTCTTCGTCAGTTACTGTCACTGTCACTCTACAAAACGCAGCCAGACACATTGAGACAGAGCTGCACTGTGTTTTATAGTATTAGTTCAAGAATATGAATTTAAATAACATAAAATAATATACTTAACTGTCTGTGAAAACAAACAAATGTATACTTTTACACAGCAGAAATCTTTAGATCCTTCTTAAAGGTCTCCTAAAAATGTTCACTTTAATCAGTGCAGGACACACTGGCTTCAAAAACATAGAAAGCGCCCAGTGTCCTTTAATTGTAACAATAACAAATTAAGTTAAAAATGCCCAGCTGGAGTGAGATGATGTGTATCGGAGTGCGGTCCTCTGTTAGTGGTGTCACGGGACAGCAGTGTGATGATGGCAGTAGGGGAAAGCGCGATGACATGAGACGGTTTAACTTAGTTTTCCCCGGCGAGCAGGACCCACAAAGCTCGGTGTTCCTGCCATGGCGGGTACTGTTACAGGCCATTTAAGTGTTGCCTTCCCGTCCAGGACTGAGGGGGGGGGGGGGCACACCTGTTGTATAAATAGCCGTGATTGATATTGGTGGTCTGGGGCGCGGGGTGAGGAAGATGGTGGTGGTTGTGGGGGGCTTGGGGTTGGCGTGAACACGTGTCTTCACACCACACACAGCGGGATGTAACTTCTCTGCCCCCTCCTCTGTTAGGGCCCAGCGCAAACAAGACAGACTCGGGGGGGTGGATACAGGCGCCCTCACGCTGCTTATGGCCTGATTGTGGCTGATACTGAGATTGTGTTCTGCATTCACATGCCATTCTATACACCCCCCCTCCCCATCCCTGTGGGGCCCGCCATTGGCTCTGAAATCAGTAACCAGCCTGTATTAATGAGAAACTGGGTGCTCTGGTTGCAAAGAGTGGGGGGGGGGGCAAAGGAGAAGGTGAAAGGTGGGCCGGGG
>JAABNY020000116.1:795333-805636 GCA_015164015.2 Brevimyrus niger | reverse complement strand
TGCCCTGCGATAGGCTGGCCCCCTGTCCAGGGTTGTTCCCTGCCTCTTGCCCGTTGCTTCCGGGATAGGCTCCGGACCCCCCGCAACCCAGTAGGATAAGCGGTTTGGAAACTGGATGGATGGATGTTATATTGGCATATTATTTTTATTATTTAGATGATACATTTTAGGTCAAATGTATGTGTAATCAGGAAGGTTATTTTAAAGTGATTGTTGAAGCTGGGACAGAAGCAGCAGCTGCAGTGATCATTCCTCTCCAGCCGCGTGTCACTGTGGGCGTGGCCCTGTGGCCACATACCGGCCAGCTCTCCAAGGGACCGGTCCTGAAGTGCGACAGGTGGCTGCTGTCCAAGGTGCTGCACTGGCAATATATAGCAGAGCCCAGCTGCCTGTCACGCATGGGTCAGTTAATCAGCATTTCCCTGTCAGTCAAGGAGATAAAGGGCTGGTAAGTGAGAGAATGAGGAGACAAACTGGAGGCGCAAGTGGACAAAGCTCTGTTCCCATCACTGGCTGAAACTCCTGGTGTTAGTCACATGATTTCAGAATGGCGGCACAGCAAGAAACATAGTAAAAAGAATGTTTTCTGTTTCCATGTGAGAGAAGACATAGATGCAAACTTCAAAGAAGCACTTCAAAGAGAACAAAACAATAAAGATTATGGGTCAGATTCTATACAGAATCCAAACTGTTGCTGTACCTGTTTTTATCCATATAAACATTAACAGCAGCAACAAGACCATTCTGTGCATCAATTCATATGCAGCTGTTTCAAGCATGTTGCATTTTTTACATTTTAATATTACCAAGAAATTACACATTTGAGGAAATTTTATGTGTTTTTGTTGATATAACAAAGACTATTTTTGAAAATTATGCCATTTTTTTCTTAATATCGGGGGGCACTTGTCATGTGTTTTGTCATAAGAAACTGTTTTAAGCATATTTTATGTTACAGATCCACGGAATGTGAACGTTAATATAAATACATGTAACGACAGCTGCTACACCCACCATCTGACTTTTTGCAAACTGCAAAGTCCTCTTTATGCTCTGTGAAATATTTTTGAGTGCAAAGAATGACCATTGAAGGTTACAGCATAAAAAAAAATCAACAAACTGCCATAATGACTGGAGTTATTATGAATATAATGCACCATCCTTCTCACATATTGCATTTGTTGAAAATAGTCCTGAAGAAAAGAATAAGAAAAAAAATGATTTATGGTAAGTTAATGCAGCCAAGATAAATCAATTCCAGCCTGTCCTGTTTATTGGTGACCCAGATCAGAGGTTATAATTCAAAGCCAAAGGAAAATATCAGAGTGAAGCAGAAAGGTCAGGCTTTATTTGAATCTGCCAAAGGTTAAGATTGATATGAACAATACCAGACTTATCTCATGCTTAATGAACAAAACTCTCTTTCTGCTCAGGTTTCAATTTAGCTTTGAACAGTTTAGGGGAAATCGTCGTTGTTAGATAGCTTTTAATTATGTGTGTAATTTGTAAACATTTGTTCCTATTGTGAGCTAATGAATAGTCAAGCGGAATTTTCATTGAGTTATTTCTGGGTTTGGTTCAATGGCTAATGGTTTGCTGTGAAGCATGTGGTTACACACTGGGCTGAATCTCCCTAAACTGGGCTAAATCTCCCTAAACCCATGTGTGGAGGCAAACCTCTATATTGGCGTGGAGTTAGAAGTATTGAACATCCACACCGTCATGTAAATACTGTATAGCATAGCTAACATATCGTGTGCTCTTCAATAGTGTTCTGTTATGGATGAGCCTCCTCCGAAATCGTAATGACGTTTTGCATCTCATGGATATGTTATAGGCAGGCAAGAGAGAACTTCAAATTAAATTATGTGGATTACACATTTATGGTGTGCGGCATGCTGGCACGGAAGCAAAGATTACAAGAGCACAGGTGAAAATATTTTGTCACATCGTACATGTCATGATTACATGTTTATGCTGGGGATGTGCAAGGTAGGCAAAAAAGCTGGAAAAAAATTCCCCAGTGGTAAATATATGAGGCTAATGTATTCAGGAGGAATTAGTATTCATTACATGCAACTTGAGATAGATGAAATATTACTAGATTTAATTCTATTTAAAAAATGTACTCAACTGCCGTATTATAAGTTTGGGAGAAAAAGTAGAATTATTATAAGAAGAATCAATCAATGAATTATATGAATCATTATTTTTATGCTGAGAATGCCTAAAAATCGTTTTCTTTTTCCAAAGAAAGAATATAGAGCAATGATGACTGAAATATATGTTACACAGAAATACAGAATATGACTTATTAATTGTATTTACATTGAAGACAGGCCGTTAAATAAGAGCAAAAACATGAATAAAAACCACAATGATTCAGCTTATTTTTGGAAACGTCTTCAATGGCAGCTGTAAAAAATCAGACATACCTGTGCCGTATGCTGCTTGGAATAGGATCAAGGCCCCCCATAATACTGACTAGGAATATGCAATTAGTGGATAGATGGATGCTTGGATGGATGGATGGATCATTTTAACCGGTATGTTAATTATCTTATCAGTGCCACTTTCACCCGAAGAAATGAATTCATGCTTGTCATTTAGACTGCGGGTTGACTCACTGGTTTCCTTGTATTGATAAATTGCAAAAAAAAAAAAAATCATTTTCATTAAGCTCAGTTGCAGCCGTTATAGAGTGGAGGTTTTTGGCAGTTCGACATACATAGTCATCAATCTAGCCACATTGAGCTATGTACTACTGACCTCCCTGTTGGCCAATCAGCCCTATCATCGTGACGAGTATCTGCCTGTACTTATATCTTTTTCACTTCGAAAGTCCTTTAGCTGTCGATGTCACCTCCAGAAAATGCCACGCTGGTAGACCTAGAGCCATTGTCACCATCTGTAGTCAGTCAGCCGGCAATGTCATTTCCACTGCTTCCACTCGACACTCTTTCCACCAAGCTGTCACTTTTTTTTCCTACTTTCATTACCCTTAAGTTTCGAGGTTGATTCTGACAGTGGCTATATGCCAACTTAAAAAATGGAAACTTGCAATTATTGAGAACCATGCCAAGACTAACACATTAAAACTGTTCAGTCCTGGATGGTATGAAGTGGTCACCTCCAGAGTTTTTTAAATTTTTTGTACATTATTAAAAGTACTATACATAAAGTTTGCATTAAATCCAAAATTTCATGTTGCCTGAATTTCCGTTTTAAATTTCTGCTGATGAACATTTTCATCATTTAAGCTTTAGTTTCCATGAGCCATATTATAATGACACATAACCACATTTCAGTCAATGACGGACCACATTTAAGATAGTCCCATACAATTATAACTGACATGAAAGTTTCCTTTGGCCTAGTGACATTGTAGCACAATGCATTACTCACATGTTTGTATTGATGGTGGTGTAAACAAACCTACTGCACTGCCAGTCATCCGATCGTATGGCACATCCTGGTTTATGTATTTCCTATACCGTACTCTTATCGTTATTTTACAGTGTTTGCTTTCTACTCTAAAAAACGTTTACTGCAGCCTGTGTGTAGTACATTATACCATCTAGGTTTGTGTAAGTATATCCTGTGATGTTCACATAATGACAATATGACCTAACAACACATCAGAACGTATCCCCGTCTATAAGCGCTGCATAACTGTACATAAAATGTTACCTTTCCGCTTCTCAGATCTTTCTATGTTTAGGCACAGTACATGCTAATCCATGCTGGGGTAATTCTCAGCCTGCCGCCAGTTTGCCATGTTTGTCATGTCAGATCCCATCCCCCCCCCCCTGCCCCCCCCCAACCCCCCCCCCCCCTTCCCAAATCTTTACTTACTCTGCCCGTCCTTTCTTCCCTCGCGGTATCAACGGCTGTCACATCTCTCTCTCTCTCTCTTCCCTCGGATTAGCCTGTTGAAATTCTTAACGAGCCCGTTAAGATTACGCGGTGGCGGAGGCCCGCTTTATCGGGCCAAACCTTCCCGTCGCCGGCCCCCCAGATCCGCTTCATCGCCGACGTTTCGAAACGCCCGCCGGTGGCACGATGGCTTTTGTCACCTGACCCCGTTCCTTTTGTACTTTTCTCTCACCCTGCAGGGCACCGGCTTGCGTTCTTCAAAACGGGTTCGGCCAGCCTGTCCCCCGCGCCGGGCGGGGTGGCGTACGTACGGGTGAGCGGCTGAAAATCAGGGGAGACGCACACTGGCACCAGCGTTCAAGGACGGTTTGGACTGAACCACGCTGTGAAGGCCCTGGGGGACGTGGGGATTGGGGGAGAACGCCTTCCCCCACCGTCCTGGGACACCCTCTCAAGAGAGCAGCGGGACTCGCTGTCACGATAGGGACACATGTGCAATGACAGCCACCTCAGAATGTGACTATTCAGCATCATCCAAGTCTGTCTTTTGTCAACTCTGTGTATGTCTCCCCCTAGAAAGGTCAGAGAGAGAAGGAAGGGTGCAGAAGTTATCCGGGCACAGGGTATTCTAAAGATAGGGGCTGGAGGGGGTGTTGTGTCCCCCCCCCCCTTCCCCCGATTCTGGTTATGTTAGCAGCTGGATGGTGAGCAGACTGACCCCAGAAGCGGCATTCGCCCCAACGGTTGTTCATGTTCCGGCCAAAGCTTGAGTTTCTGCCACCGGAACTAGGATTTTTAGTCACGTTCAAGAACGTCCCTGATTTTTTTTGGACAGTCTTGCCATTGTAGCACTCACTTTTTGACCGAATAAGATTTTTTTTTTTCTTGTTATTCCTCCCAGCTGTTTTTCAAAAAATCAGCTGGGACGGGAGCTGTGGAATATTCTGGAAGAGCTTCTACGGGGGGGTGAGGGTTTTCCTTCCCAGGTGTTTGCTGTATTTTTGGGTCTCGCGCCGGTTTCCTCATGTGGGGGAATCTGAGAGGAGGCTGAAAATGGCTAATCGAATACTTTCCAAAGGAAATATGAAAAGTATATCAGACTCAGTGGAGTGGGGTGCTAAGGGAGATTCTCGCTTTCAGTGAAAGCACAAGAAGTGGAAAAATGGGATAATGATACATAGAGATTACTGAGATTTCATGATGTACTTGTTTTTGCTTCTGTTAATATGTGAGCGTTTGATGACGACAGTGATGTTTGATTAAATTAATATTTTTATATGGAAAAATAAAAGCCGTGAGGCATGTCAGTGCTTTGCTGGTGTGATGACTCATAAGTCTCTGTCCGCACATTTGTGTCTTTCATTATGATTGGTCGAGGAAGCGGTGTCGCTTCCAAGATTGGTGCAGATTGGATGATGGAGAAGCATTATGTCTGATTGGCTTTTAAGTTAGGTTTTCTTGGGCCTGGAAGGTCAGGGTGTAAATTGGAGGGGAGGACACAATTCAAGGGGGCACACCTTTATTCCACATGACCGGCGTGTCACGAAGCACGCAGATACCCGTGAATCACAGAAGACTGCATCTGGCAGGCCCAGAGACCTACTGTTAGAGGCACGGGAGGAGAACATGTGTGTTTTTAAACCAAAGACGGCTTTGCAGTCACGGGGCCACTCCGTGTGTGAGGCGAGGGGCCGAGTAGCTGGCATGGCTAATGGCTCATCTGGTCTGGCCTTGGTTCATCGCCCGTAACAGCTGCACACTGGGGGGCTGGGGGAGGGTCTCAGTTCCTCACTGCCTGTCCCACGTCCAGCAAAGAATGTGGATTGAGTGGGCAACAGCCTCCTGCTTTGTGTTTTCCATCTTTTGTTCTTGCTTTAATGAAGTCACAGCCCCCCCCCCCCCCCCCCCACTGCGGTGAAGCACTGAATGGTCTGACCTCTGGCCTTGGACCCCTGACTCAGGGCTCTGAAGCAGAATGGGAGAGTCTGGCCGGCCTGAGTGGCCATACTGCAAAGAACAATGTTTGTGGGGAAGATCACGTGTCGGTGGCAGCACACGTTACCCAGAATGCCTCTCTCCGTAAGGCCAGAGGTAGACGGCGTTGCCCGGCAGGTTGCCTCCTGACACAATCCAATCATGGTCTCTGCTTTAAACACGTCTCAATCAATGCCGCGATTATACTGTTTCATACAGGTTCATTTTTAAAAGCCAGCTGACGGTATTCCTATGGCAGAGGCCCTATGAGGGTAATCTGATACCAATTCAAGTGTTTAGGGTAGAAAGTAACTGGGGGATTCAGTTACCGCACAAGATAACAACTGAACAGACAGTTTCAGATGGACCCCTATTCCCCCCCCCCCTTTACAGGAAAATGCGTGACCTGTAGGTGTCCCCCTGGCCTCGTCCTATTTGGCTACTGCTGCTGTGGGTGCCGTCAGAGTCGCTGCTGGAGTCCAGCATATTAAAGATCGAGGGTTAATAAACTTGTGCAACAGTTTACCAGCAGCTGTTTGCCATATGAAATCTTGTTTTTTGCGCCCCCCCCCGCCCCCCCACCCCAAAGGAGAGGACAACGAACTTCTTGCGAGGTTAGTGAAGACAGCCACTTTGGAGGGATCGCAGAGCAACAAAACTGACCCATGTGAACGCCTGTGTGTGTGTGTGTGTGTGTGTGTGTGTGTGTGTGTGTGTGTGCGTACGTGTGAGTGTCCAGTAACCCCAGAAAAACATGCCCTCTTTTTTCAGCTGCTGACTTTGTTTGGCAGTTTTCATCTGTTTCCGAGTTTTTATCAGGCCGGTTTTAGGAATCGCTAATCACATTAAAATCCTCACGTAACGTGAAACATTCGCACATGAGTGTTACCGTGAGCATGTCCATGGCCGGTTTGGACCACACAAAACGGCGTGAGCTGGAGACCCGGAGGGAAGACAGCCTGTTCAGAAAATTTGATGGAGGAAGATGGGAATGAATTAGGGAGTAGGAGGCAAAGGAGAGAGAAACTCAATGAGGAAGGGAGCGGGATAGCATCTGTGTTTTATTGGTCAGGGGATTATAGCTTTTCCTGGAGGTACTGCCTTCAGGGTCTGGAATGGGGGTGGTGTGGGGGGGCAGGCCCAGAGGCGCTCCCACGGGGCTCCGATCTGCTAATGAGAGCCAGACAGCACCCCCACCTATACCCCACTTCCCTCTGCCTGTCTTACCGTCTCCTTTTTTGGCCCCTCCTTCTGCTTTTCCCCCAGCCCCGCCCACACAAGTGCCCATTGGCCGGCTCCCTCCATGGTGCCTGGACCATGTGCTTGTGCCGGCGATTTGCAGCTGAACTGTCCCTGAAATTGGTCCAAATCAAAGTGGTACCATCCGCACCCGGTGGGGATTCCTCAGCTTGAAGTCCTTCAGCTTCTCACCGTATAAGAAGAAATAATCACAGCTTATTAATATGAGCCTGTTAAAAATATGTATCTGGCCATTTGCCAATAAACATTATTAACATAGTGGATTCTGCCTTCCCTAGTCCCCTCTAGGTGCCCCCCCCTACCATGAGGAGGGCAGCTGATTGCTGCCATATTTGTTTCCTGCTCCAACGAGATCCTGAAGCCGGGCAATAATCACTTCACGATGGGTTACCGGCTTACCGGATGCTGTCTCAGCGTAAAAGCGTTGGCCTGCAGTTGTGTCATTCGTGGCTCTTTGTGTTACTTTATTGCTAAGATCGACTTTGGTGTTTGTTCCCCCAGCATCCCTGGACAATGGCCTCCAGGATCAAACAGGGCCCAGTTTGTTCGCCTCCAGTTTTACTCTTTCTCTCCACAATCCATACTCATTTAGGTCGGTCTATGACTGATTTGCTGTTGTGTGTGTCTGTTGCCTTCAGCTCACGCGCCCGCTGCACAACCTCCCTTTGCTACCCAAGTTAGGCTCCAGACCGGAGGGACTTACTAGGCGAGCGGTTACTGAAGATGGAGAGTCTCACAAAGCCGCTCTGTGCTGTGGGAGCTTCTCATTTTCTTGCCTGAAACCATCTGACTGGCGGAGAAACGCTGTGGTAAGTGTCACATGCTGTCAGTAAGATGAGGGGGATTTGCCTTGGAATTGGAGCGTGAAGTTTCTGGAAGTGCAGATGGCACATCGCTACAAATTAAGAAGAGCACTAGCACTAGTGTACCACACTTCCAGTGCTAGGGACATAGCAGGGGCAAAAATACCCTGGCAGATTCAGGGGGGGGGCAGCACTTTACAAGGGCTCTTGAAATGTATAATCATGGAATACATTGGGCCCGAGGCAACATTTTGCCAGGCAGTCCAGAATATGCCCCTGCTTCCGAACATGGGAACAAATCCCGCTTCTGCTCTGAGCGTGAAGCCCCTTCCTGGGCTTCCCCCAGCCTGACACTGTTCTGACAACCCCCACAGGACACTGACAAGCAAACACAGAAAGAATAGATCACCGTGATTTTGGGGGCTCCCTATCGGCCACGGGTGTGTAGGGTGACCAATGCGAAGGGATGACAACAGACACAGCCAGGGTTGGTTTCTTACAATGCTAATTGAGCTTAGTGAGGAGGGCCGTCATCGTGAAGGACCCACAGAAGATGGGTCTCCATTGCCATGGCCCACGGTACCGTATGTGGGCTGGGGGCGGGGGGAGATTACTCCAGCTAGCTGTGGCGCATACCCAGAGACAGTGGATCACACTGCCATCATTGTCTGTCATTTCATGAGTGCACACAGATGCACTTTATTACACACCCAACCGCCCCCCACCCAAGGAAAGGAGCACAATGACGCTGATTGTTGGCACCAGCTATATATAAACGTCTGGACTTGTCATTTAATCTGTGTATTGGAGCCAGTGGTGTGTGTGTATGTGTGCATGGGGGCGGCTAAGGAGGCAGTTCCTGGGACAAAGCTCTGGCTTCCCTGCTCACCCCACAAAAAAAAAACCCCATTGACCGCTGGGTCAAACTACTTCAGGTGAAATGACTGCCTCCTTGCACTCAGGACAATGGTATTTACTGGATTACTTCTTTGCATAATGCTCCTAGAAGCATTAGGTAACGGGGGCGGGGGGGCAGTGGAGAGGGAGCGTGATGATAAGATCCTTTCTGTGGCTAGTTGCCTGGATTTAAAGGGAATAATTCACACGAATCAGCCTGATGTGTTGATTTGGACGGCTTCAAGTCTCCACCAATCAGCACAGGCCAGGAAAGCAATAGGCAACACCCACTGACCAATCCTGGCTTTTTCCCAGCTCTATAAGATGTCAGAGATCGCCAGTGTGATGTGAGCTCCCGCTCTTGAGTTCCCTCTGTGGGGTTTGTTGTCTTATACAGTACCGGCCAAGAATGGGCAAACACTGATGGATAAGAGATAGCAAGACAACCTGGGAAAAAGAAGAAAAAAAAACAGCCCATAACCGCACAAACGTTTGACTTCACACTTCCGTCTGCAGCTGGTCTTGTAATGAATGTTACATGAACATTTAACATACAAATGTGCGTAAATTGAATGGGAGTGTCAGACTTAATGTTGCACACGGGCCCTGGCAGAAGAATTGGTGCAAACTGAGGGCGCTCCTGTTTCTGGAGAATCACAGAAAGGTGCACCCCCCTTCGCACAAGAGCTAAAGACTGAAAGTGAAAGGTTTGATGGCCACGGTTATGTTTTGATGCTTGGTGCTTGTGCTGGCTCAGAATAAAAGGTGATGCTTTACGCTTAGTGCATCTTCGTGATGCTTTTATTTTATATATATATATATATACACAGACATATATATACATATATGTCCAACATTCAATGAACTTTATTAATCCCCAGAGGGAAATTAAGTGACAGCCACATTTAAAATAAACAATGAAATTACGAGACAATACGATGACAGCATAGAATAAAATAAGGTGAACCAAAATTAAATAGAATAAAATAGAATAAAATAACGACATACCGAATAGGATACTGCAATGGACAAGATGCAAAAATACAATAAAGGTATGAAAGAAATCTGAGTTTCAAGGTTAATGCCAATGGATGTAACTTAGTGTCTGACATGGGCAGCTGAGTTATGGAGACTAATAACATTAGTAGGAATGATTTCCTGTATCGTTCCTTAATGCAGCAGGGTGAAATCTCCTCTTGACCTTGTCTAGTGTTTAATGGAGGGGGTGAGAGGCATTGTCCATAATTGCAAGCAGTTTCGCCAGTATTCTGTCCTTGGTCACCTCCTGCAGAGTGACAAGTTTGGTGGCAACAACAGACTTGGATTCCTAATGAGTGTGTCACATGCCTCTGATGAATACCCTATGTATGCATAATGAATGCATTATGACAGTAATAATATACATAGTAATAGTAATATAATCCATCCATCCATCCATCCATTTTCCAAACCGCTTATCCTACTGGGTCGCGGGGGGTCCGGAGCCTATCCCG
>JAABNY020000116.1:713287-723365 GCA_015164015.2 Brevimyrus niger | reverse complement strand
GGTCCGGCGCTGAGCGTGTGGGGTCGGGGGGGGGGGCGCTTGGTGTGCGGGGGGGGGTGTGGGGTGGGGGGGGGGGGGGTGGGGCGTTCCGGGGGGGGGGGGGGGGGGGGACACATTCCCCCAGTGATCAGTGCCGGCAGTTTCTGGGTAGCAGACCAGGTGATTTGGAGATTCCTCTGAGGTCACTGTGACACAGATGTGGATTGGCAGCCAGCCCCCAGCCCCCAACCCCTTGCTGTATGACACCACTCAAACATCAAACGTGTTCCCCACCAGTCAGTCTGGTACAGCTTCAATGTTGGACTGGAGGCCGTATCTCCATCAGAAGTGTTACAGAGCACTGTTGCTTTCAGCTCTACATCTGCAATACTCAGTGTTGTGGCTTCAATCTGAACGTTTTTTTTTTTATTTCTTTTCTAAATAAAACAATATTTGGTGTTTCTGGAGTTATTGAATGTTTCTTTTTTGGGAGGATGGTGGTTTCCAGACTCTGGAACTTATGGTATTTTTCTGCTTGATTTGAAATGACATGGGGTACATATGTTCGGAAGTAATTACTAACTCCGCTCTTTCTGAAGATCTGTTTCTGCGTGCAGTTCCTGCTTACAGATTTATTAAGCTTGTAAAAAGTCAATCTCATAACCCCCCTAAATTCCTCAGCTAGTTCATCTTTGTGTAAACAGCCGCTGTATAGCACTGCCGCATCACAAACACCTTGGGTACATTACCAGTTTGACAGGTTTTGCATGTGAGCAAATATTTCTCAGGAAAAGGTCAAATTTTACATTTTCACTTTCACATTTAATTACTAATGAATTGCTACATTGACATCTTGCACTACACACCAGCTAGCAAAGGGGGCATTTGGGAGATTTTATTGCAGATAGAAAAGTAACAGACCAACCATTACTTTAAACTCATGGTATGCAGACTAATAGTAACATACTCTACTCCATGTATACACCTTAAGATTTCTATATTACTATATACTCCATATATATTATTTAAATGCATTTCAGCATAGACCTATGGGTTTACACTAGAGTGGCAGTGCTTGGCCCTTTGGGTTGAAGCCCCTGATGTGAAGGCCTCTATTGGCGCAGTATGGATACCTTGGCTGGGCAGATCTTCAGGGCCTGTGTGTTGTGTCCGTTTTCGCTGACGCACGGCGAGACGAACGGAAAGATCCTGTCACGGAAGCGATCCCTGAACGTGTAGATGTGGGACATGTCGCTGGCGTTGAAGAAGGACACCTGGCCCTTGTCGTAGTCCAGCAGGACACGGACCCTCTGGGGCTTCCGTTGCAGGGTTAGGGGTGTCCAGGGCTGGGTGCAGGCGCTGTACTGGCTGCCATCCCGAAGGGCCACTGCCCAGAAGCCGTGGGCCGGGTTCACTTGGAGTATGCCCTTCCGCTGGACGGACTCCCAGAGCACCCCCAGGTCCCACTTGGGCTTATCGCCCACCTCCACCTCCCAGCAGTGACGTCCGCCCTTGAAGCCCTGGGCCCCCAGCACACACACGCACAGGTCGCAGCGCTCTGGGTTGTCGGGTAGCTGCGGCTGCGCCCCGGCATACCGCACTGCCGTCAGGTCCGGCGAGAAGGCCAGCCAGGGCGTCGCCGTGTTGGGGTCCAAGGTGATTGGTCCTGGGGAGAAGAAGGGGGCGGGGCATCAGACAAAGAGCTGCCGGGCACCGCACAGTTTGTACAGGACACTGCCGGAGGTGACGTCCTCACTGTACTGCACGGTCTCCAGCATCTTCTCCCAGACGCTGAAGCGCAGTGAGCCCAGGTGCTTGGCCACGTCGATCAGCGCTCCGGACGCCATCTGTGGGCTCTGACGGGTGCAGAGAGCCCTGCAGGGGGCAGCGGACAATGGGAATGCTCAACGGTACACAAAATAATAATAATCAATGAGTTTAATAATAATAATACATAGGGAACAGGTCGACCAACGGGAAAGCACAGCCTACCTTCTGCTGTCAGTGTTGCAATCCTGCAAAAAAGAAATAAAACATCTACTGTCAATTTTTTTTATGTACGTCTCCATCCGTCTTTCCTCTTTCTATACCGGCTTGTGATATGCAGGGTTGTGGGGGGCTCAGAGCCTATCCCATACAGGTGTAAGGCAGGGAATCACCCAGGATGCAGTGCCAACCCGTCACAGGACACACACACCAGTGACATGCACATACACCCCTACAGACAGTCTGGCAACTCCGGTTCAGCCCAGCATGCGTTTGGACTGTGGAGGGAATATCGGAGGTGACCCCATGACATCATGGGGAGAACATGCAAGCTCCACATGGAGCAGTGACTCGAACCCCAGTGCTAGTGGCAACAGTACTATCCCCTCCACCAGCATGCCGCCCCCGTGTAGTTAGAAAACTTCTTCAACATCTACAGTCATTGAGTTTCTCCAGCGAGACATCTGACCTCCTGAGGCCTCTAGTTTAAAACCACGTGTGGGGACCACCTGCACGGTCAGGTCGCGGGCCCCCGCCTCGCGCTCGGCCGCCGAGATGCTGCTGCGGAGCAACGCGATCTGGGCCGTCAGCTCGTCGACCGTCTCCTTCATGGCCCTGCCCTTGCGCTCCGTTTCATCCTTCAGGGCCGCGATCCTGCATCGCTCTTCCGTCAACAGGAAGCCGCGGAGTGCTTCAAACTCCGCCTTTATCTGGCGCTCCGTCTGGCTGGACTGAGTCTGCCATTTTGAAATGGGGGGGGGGGGGGCAGGTGTTAGCCTCCTTATTTTAGGGGGACAGGTGGACGTCCCCGTGAAGCCCTTACCTTGATGTGCTCCAAGGCCTTCTCGCAGTCCTGCTTGACCTTTTGGAAAGACTCCAGCTTCTCCCTCAGTGGTTTTACACTCGCCTTGGCTTCCTCCTGGGTATAGAACATGAAAAGATCATGAATCCAGAGTTGCCATCAGAACCCCCCCCCCCATAAATTTTCCACTCTTGATCCAGGGTGCAACATTAACAACGACAAACTGACATTCAATGTGGGTACATATTTTTTGGATAAATGAAAAGAATTATGCATAAATTGCATTAACTGGTTCAGCAGGTTAGCATTCCTCAGTTAAGCAGATTCCAGTCCACTGTAGTCCCAGGAGGTGCTCTGGTTTTATGCATTCAAGTCATACGTGGCTGTTAGTTGTTAAGAAGTATCTAGTACCAATTGATTTAAAAAGCAACCTTCTGAGCGGGGTGTGACACCCACCTTCAGATCCTGAATGGCCTCATCCAGGGGACAGAGCTGGTGGCCAAGGTGCTTTACGGAGGTCTGGCACACTAAACAGAGGGCTTCCCGGTCCACTTTGCAGAAGAGCAGCAGCCTTTCCCCATGTACGCTACAGCAGGCGCTGGCGTCTCTCTCCGCTGCCCCGCTGGAGGTCCGCCCCGTCCCGGCGGGCCCGGCCTCCCGCGGCGACACCGACGCCCGGTCCTCCTGCTGCTTCTTCAGATAGGCCTCCGCGATGTTCCTCAGTGCCAGGTTGGCGGGAGGCGTGAAGCCCGGGGGATAGGCCTTCCGGCAGTTCGGGCATTCGGGCCTGCCGCCGGCCCTCCAGCTCGTCTCCAGGCAGGCTCTGCAGAAGCTGTGGCTACAGGGCAGCAGCACCGGCTGCTGGAAGGTGTCAAAGCACACAGGACAGGACAGGTCTTCCTCCAGGAAGGACATGTCTGCAGATCTGCTGCCTGTTGGTCGCTCCACAGGTAGCTGCAGTCTAACTCAGGAATGCCGCTACTCCTGTTTTTCGCTGCCACCCACACATTCAACTGAGCTGGTGTCCGATTTTATTATTTTTCAGTGTCAGACATGGAAATACTTCATGTTTTCACCCAAAATAATTTTGATGAAATGGTTTGAAGTGAATTAGAATATGCTGCTTATATTTTTCACTGAACCTTGGTATCCGATGTGGAAAGTTCAAGCCCAGAAAGTAAAAATCCAGACCAAGATTTTGTTCCAACCAACCACTCTGTGACTGTGACTCTTTGGAGTTCCATTGGTTGGTTGAAAAAAAATGGTCTAGATTCTTACTTTCTGGACCTGAACTGTACTACAGTCGTTCCTCTAGCTTTCCACGACCTAGCCAGTGTCCTCCTCTCTTTGGCTCACAGGTCCCTGAAGAAGGGATTGGATCTGATCTGCCTTGTCGCCCACCTCGACACTGCAGTAGTTCTTACCTGAGGAATAACACCCCCCCCCCCACACACACAATTCCTGGCATACTCACAAGTTCTCAGAGTATGTGACATGGTTGGGCTCAGACAGGGACGATCAGCTGTCTGTCGTGTCCAGCAGACTGGCAGGAATCAGATGTTTGGGGTTTGCATTCTGGGTCAAAGGGCATGTTGGGCCAAAAGTAGACAAGTCAAGCTGGTAAGGGGGTCGGAAGCGATCTTATTTGCTTCCTGCTGTGTTACATTTTTGTTTTTTTTCTGACATTTTTCTGACTTGCACATTATGACCTAGAAATGCTTTTGTTGTTCCACCTTCTAACAGGCAGGCAGCTACAGCCTTTTCCATTTGATTTCCTTCCAGATTACAAAGGCTGTTGGTGGTGTACTAAAATATTCAATGAGGTAGTTGGACTTGATTTGGATAAAAGGTTCTTAATATTCTTAACTCAGGAACTGCTTGTATAGTTTATAATGAATACAGGCTCATTCGTGTTCTATCTTTAGACTTTCGGGCTGAGTGGAGAAACCATAAAATATGAAACATAACCATAGATGGGAGATAAGGGCTGGTATCCCATTCAGGGTCTCTCAGAGCTGTATGCTGTTTGGCCCTGGTCCCCCGAGACCTCATCCTGAGTAAGCAACGCCAGGGTGGATGGATGGACAATGAAAGTATGGTGAGGTAAGGTGGGGGCTTCCCTTTTCAACAGGGCACCACCTGGTTCCCCTTTGACAGAGCTGGTGAGATGTTCTATCTCCGGCACGCTGCCGTTTCTCAGAGCTCAGTCTCAATCCCCCCAGGAGGTCCGTCTGTATTCATATCACATTACCTTCAGCTTTCAGTAAGACAAACATGCGACAGACTGGGCTTAGATGTGTGTCTGTGACTTATCTGTCGGTTTATAGTCTGAGAGTGCCTAGTCAGGATGAAATATTTGCCTATATATTTTCATTTCATTTGCCTCTGCTTATTATTGGCAGTATTAAGACTAAGTCATGGTATTAACCTAATTGGACAATCTCCAGCATCCTCTGTCAGCCATTTGCCTCCAGAGAAGCCAGATGTTGGGTGCCTGAAGCCTGCACTGGACCACATGGGCTGTGCTCAGCAGAAACAGGAAACGGACCATAGTCACGCATAACTGAGCTGGAAGGAAAAGGTTTCATGCTAGTAGGGGAGTGTGGTTAATATACTCATCACCATACGTGGACAGATCAGGTCCAGAAGGTACAAACCTGAAAGAGTTTTGTCTCAACCAACCAGTGACTGACTCTTTATACTCAACTGCTTGGTTGAAACAAAATCTTGGTCTGGATTTTTACTTTCTGGACCTGAACTCTCCACCTTTGCCCGTCGCTGGTGGCCTTGCACTTCTGCGATGGCAATGGGTGCGTTGACGGCCCCTTCCTGGGACGGCATCATCCCTGAACTCCACCTCCATAACAGGTACCTCCTTCTCTAGCATATTAATTTCCTCTGAGATTTGCTCAATCTCTTCATCCACCCTCCAGGAAGCCTGCCCTCCATCCTTTCTTCCCTCCACATTCCGCCCATCATCTGGCTGACCGTGCGGGGCCACATTGTGAAGCACAATGGGAAGAACACAAGATTCACGCCAGTTGTGGTCAGCCATTGTAAACCGAATCCAGCTCATGCAGGAACTCGTGAGCGTAAATGGATTCGGGACAGAGAGCAATGTGCTTCAGCAGGAGAGACAGGACAGGCTAAGGAAGACATGAACGGCTTTTTTAGGACCTATTCAGCATCTGACTGTGCTTATAGAATCTTAGAGAAACTTTGCCTTGTTATATGACGGCTCAGAGGCATCACACCTCAGATGCTGTTGTGCGTTAATTTCCACTCATGGGAGTGTTACTTACACAAAAATGTTCTGAGGGCAGATGGAAAAATGATTGGTTTAGACAATTAACCAATCAGACTGTAGAGGAGGTGAGTCCAGGCAAATAGAGGAGGCAGGAATCTGCCCCTCCCCACTCTCAATGCCTGAGGACTTATTCACTGAACTGAGTAGAACTGCGACTGTGACAAATAAACTTTTAGTTTATTTCCTTATATTAGGAAAGTAGCTTTTTAAAAAGTACACTTATAGTCTACAGGTACAAAGATCTTCCTGCCTCTTTGCTCTGAACATCCTGGGCTTAGTTCTCTCAACGCATCAGGAAAGCCTGTTCAAGCCAGACCATGACTGTAACAATCCATGGGACTAAAGCCCAGCTCAGATACGGTCTGGGGGGATCCTGGGCCCCTCTTCTGAAAAGTGCAATTCATTTTTTGGTCTCCAACAACAGGAACTGCTGGAAGTCATACTGCCTTCCTTATTACAGATGAACATAACCTTCAAAGGGTACATATATTTTTGTATTTTTCTGCAGATATTTTAATTCTATGAATGATAGTGAGAGCTGTTTTTTTCAATGATTTTATAACAACTTTCTGTAAGACCGCTACACATTTTTAATATTCTGTATAATGTTATATATTATGTATAATAAGTAACTTTGACATTCTAATGGCATAATTCTTATTAAAGGGGACTGGGAAGTTCTAGAGCCCCCAATAGGTGGCGATAAAGTGCTGCGTTAGCAGCCTGAACCTCTGGCAGTTGTAACAGTTTAAATTCTCATTTGGTAATTTTTTTCAGGGTGTCAGGACATGATGCTTTCCATGTGTTTGGCACTGGATTGTGGGAAAAAACAGGAGTAGAAGGGGCTGTGGATGATTCCCGTATCTGCTCTGGGTGTGCCTACCCACCAATGGGAATTTGATAAATTTGCTTAAACTTTTTGTGTTGAATCTGCCAGACAGAAACTTTCCAGTCCAGTTGATGTTATGACACAAGATACAATGGAATTGGTGCAGGGCCTGAGGGACCCAGGATGGAGGTGTACAAGTCACCAGAGGAGGGAAAATCTTAGCGTATATTAATTTGGCCAAATGTTGACATTAGTCTCTGCTTCAGCCTGGCCGTCTGATTGGCTGAGTGGCAGGCACGAGGTTCCGCTCCATCAGATTAAGGTGACTGATTGGACCGAGGGAAGTGTCCAGAACCTTAAAATCATCCTGCTGTTGGACATGTTCCCTTCAGGCTCCTGGAGGGTGAGCTGCCTTACCACGAGGCTGGCCAGCTGTTTCATTATACTCTGAGCAGGAAGTTTTATTTGCTCAGCACAAACATTGAGGAGTTACAATAAAAACAACGCGAGTGACACTTAATGAATAAGCTGCATTAGCTGCCAGAAATACCTCCTGATTAAATCCAAATGGTATGAACACAGAAGCTCTGTACTGAACACAGCACAACATGCCCCGAGGCACTGTCAGCACTTTGTGCCTCAGTACTGAGCACAGCCTGAACACAGCGGGACAGGTTTCGTACTAAATCTTTCGAGTTTTTGCTCATACTAAACACCAGTGTCCAGCTACAGGTTCTTTTGGGACCCCCCCAGCGTGTTAAAATCACACGTCTCCCCCCTCTGCTCCGATTCTGGCCGATGCGACGCCTCACGCTGCACATTCCGCAGCGGCGCCAGTAAAGTGGCTGCATGTCTCACACGGGCTGAAATGCGCTGGACATTTCACTTTGCATACATGACTCTTGTTTTTTAGAGTCATTTTACATCTTCCCTTCTCTTCCTCAGGTTTGTTTCTCAGGTAAACGGCAGGCTACCCTGTCATTCTGCCATTGACGAGGCGGTGAGCCTCGGACTAGTGAGGCAGACAAGTTGGGCAAATATGGCACATGGTCAAGCACACCGTGTCCTTTCTGTTTTTTTTAAGGCCCTGCCAGTGGCTTCCTTGCCGCTTCCTAATTAGCCCTCACAGAGACATGGGTACACACTGTTTGGCTATTTACTGTGATAATGAACGCCAGTGCGCAGTCCAGCGTATAGCGGTGACAGAGCTACCGTCTCTGGCTTCTGGTTGCCCAGCAATAAGGAAATCCTGGAGAGTCAGAAATGGGTGTGTATGATGAGGGTGTGTGTGTGGAGGGGGGGGGGGTGTCTTACTTTCCACACTGCCTGGAGAGGATGATAATGGGGAGGAGATGCTGAGCTTTCAGGAGACGGAAGTGTTCAGCCGGCTAATGAGAGGCAACCCCTTCAGTCGGCTCAGACTCCCCTTACTTACCTTCCATCCCCTTATTCCCCAGCAGCTGAACTTCCCATCAGTACTGTCCTTCCGAACATACCGATCTGCCGCCCGCTCTCCTCTCCCTCTGTGTGGGAGTGTACAGTACTGCTCACCAGGACTCCCCCATCTCATTTACACCCAGAGATCTCTAACGGGGGTGGGGGGGGGGGGGCACATCAATCTGACGTCTGGAATCTGTAGGAGCAGCCGGGTACTTGAGCCGTATAATCATCACACTGTAAGCTGACGGCTGATTGCTTTTGATTATATTAGCTCTTAGGCAGCTCTGTTATTATAAAGCATCGTTCAAAGTGTTGCCGTTTGATTTTCTTGTACTTCTTATGCTTGATTTTGTACTTCCAGTAGTGCGCGCTTGTTTTGACAGGCGAGATCAAGGGACCAGATTGAGGTAAACAGGAGTGCGCTACTCCAGGGGATGAAGGGAAATCCTTTAGATTTCAGCGATTCGGTGTCATGGGCCGTATGAGCGCAGTGTAATTCCCTTTGGCATCTACAGTCGTAGCTACATCCCCCTATCGTCCGTCGTCATCCGTACCGTCTCTGTTATCAGGTCCCCTCATTATTCTCTGCTGTCACTGATGTTCCGTCTCCTCCTCTGCCACGCCTTGTAACTCCTTGGACTCCCCGGGACTTCAGGAGTGAATCGTTTCCTCGCCATAACGAGCCCGCAGATTCAGCTGCGATGAGTGGATGGGAGTGATTTATGGCTCCCGTCTTATTGGGGAGTCACCGGCAGCTTAAGATTGATTAAAGTTCCACTCCAACCCAGGTGTGGCCCCTCCCACCGGCCACACTCTGATCGATTGCTTTGTCAGAACATCTCGCCCATGAAACCTCATCATGGGGTATTTTAGTCGATGCTGACGCATCCACAGGAGTCATTTAAAATTCAATAAAGTGAGTTGGGGCTTGTATTTGCCTCTAACTGTGCTGTTGTGGGTGAATTGGAGGGTCTGTCTCCGACATATAGGAGCTCTAAGTGATCGTCACTCGAGCCTGTATGAGAATGTTTTCCCTTTCTGTGTTTTGGTTATGGAGGAACATGCTTCATGGGTATCATGGCTATTATGTAAGACGAGGCATTAAATATGAGACAGTGGTGTTTTTTAACCTGTGCTTGTGAGGGGAGGAGGCGTAGTAGGCGAGAGAGGGTCAGCCTCAGAAGCTGAGTCACGGAGCGTGTTTTTACCTGAGGAGAGAGGAGCAGGCAGAGAGTCCTGCCTACAAAAGCTCACGTCACCCTCCAGAAAAACACAAGAAAAGAAGGGAAAAAATGGGGAGATGGATGAGACAGGCACCTATTCTCCTTCCAGCTCCTTCCTGGCCTCTTGCCGCTACCTCGCCCCAGCTGGAGCACTCAGAGGATGGCATAATCTCCACGGAGAAAGCAGTCAAAAGCTACATTTGATTAAAGCACGTGTGTGGCACTAACTGAGCATTGGTGTAACACTGGGTTCCCTGGTTCAGCTGTCCTGTAACCCCTGCCCCTACAACACTGACAAATGCAATTTAGTTTCCTGATAACACTTCAAACGGTCCAAATAAGAGTAAACATGACATAGTCTCTTGACTCCATGCCCAGCATCACGAAGTTGCTCTTCTGCTCTTTCTGGGAATGCTGTTCATCACGTCTGCTCAACATGAGGTTTCAGAACATGCACTGGGCGGGATCATCAAGAGCCGTGGATCCCCAGACCTGCGTAGCTGGTTGTGTGA
>JAABNY020000116.1:668882-702633 GCA_015164015.2 Brevimyrus niger | reverse complement strand
ATATTTAATTGCATGACCGATGAAAAAACAAGAAACAAATTCACTTGTTTCACATAAGAAATTAATTAAGATGCCAATGTCTACTGCGGAAAAAGTCCGGACACCCTGTGCCCTAATAGCTAGTATTTCCTCCTTTGGTTGAAATAACTTCAATGAGACGTTTCCTATAGCCATCTATCAATCTTTGACATTGACTGGCAGAAAGTTTTCCACACTCTCCAATGCAGAATTTCTTAAGCTGTGTGATATTTAAAGGGTATCTTGCATACACTTCCTCTTCAAATCACCCCACAGCATCTTAGTAGGATTCAGATCCGGGCTTTGACTTGACTCTTCCAGAACTCTTTCCTGTAAGCCAATCCTGGGTAGGTTTACTGGAATGTTTTGAGTCGTTGTCGTTTGCATGATCCACCCCAACTTCAGCTTCAGCTTTTGGACAGATGATCTCACATTGTCATCAAGCACCCTCTGATATGATGAAGAATTCATAGTAGATTCCATGATGGTGAGCTGGCCAGGTTCTGCTGCAGCAAAGCATCTCCAAACCATGACATTTCCACCCACACACAGCTGGCATGAGGTTCCTTTGCTCAAAATATGTCTTCGGTTTACATGAAACTGTCCTCTGTTACTATGTCCAAATAATTCAATTTCAGATTCATCTGTCCAAAGCACATTGTTCCAAATGTCCCGGTCTTTGTCCAGGTGGGTCTCTGGCAAACTTTAGTCTTGCCCTGGTATCCCGGGTTTCCTCCTAGCGCAGCTCCCATGTAAACCAAACAGAGTCTCTTTCTGATGGTAGATGCATGTACCTTGACATGAACTGTGGCAAGAGCTTTCTGTATGACCTGTGGTGACATTTTAGGATTTTTGGAGACTTATTTCAGCATCTTGGAGTCTGTTCTTGGGCTGAACTTGCTAGGACAGCCTGACCTGGCCATGATGGTATTTGTTCTCCGCTTGTCAATTATTCTCCAGACATTTGGAGCCGTCTCCAAACTGTCTAGAGATCTTTTTATATCCTTCCTAGACTCATATGCATCCAGATGCTTCTCTCTAAAGGCCTCAGAGATGATCCCACTCATCTCAACAATCGAGAGCAAATCAAACTAAATGTCTGTCATATAAATAAGACAGACTCCACCAAAAACCTCTGTAATAATGTTCTAATCATTTTCACCTGATGTGGTGCATCTGAATCTAACTCTAGGCATTTAAAAAAATAGTGGACACTGGGTTTTTTTAAAAATTTTATTTGTGGATGGTCCCCACAAAGATAAGGATACAAATGTGTGTGGATTTTTTTCTAATGTTTGCCTATAGAACCAAATGCTTAATGACTCTACAGTTACAGACATCACACCATATGATAACAGCACCGCTGACCGGCCAGTAATACTAAATTTGTGGAAGTGCCTTGTAGAAACACCCTGGCTGTGCAGTTACTGTGCAGTGCAGGCACTTACCCCTGGCTAATCCCTATGCAGTGCAGTAATTGTGTAGTGCACTCATTTACCCATGGGTAATCCCCATGCAGTGAAGTTACTGTGCAGTGCACTGACTTACCCCTGACCCTTACAGTTATTGCAGTGCGCTCATTTACCCAAGGCTAATCCACATGCAGAAGGTGTTGCATAGTTCTTGAGCACCGCTGGTTTTGACTCATCCTCAGATCTTAATTACGTTGCTGAAGTTGTTTGGATTGTCAGCTCTCTTGTTCAGTGTCTAAGCCGGAAATCAGGTGATAATTAAAATGTATTTTTAAACCTGCAGTATTTCTGCTGTGTAGGAGGGTCCCCAAGCTTACATGCCAGGTGTCATGTGACTTGTGAGCTATGCTTCTTTGAAGAGACTCATACATTATTACACATTATTATACATTATTATTATTGTTATTATTATTGCTTGTGGCTGTATAAACTGCTATAATCAAAAAAAGAATTTGGTAATATGTATATTAACACAGTATGTTCCTCTTCACTGCAATATTGGGCATAATGTACTGTATTGTATAGTGTACAATATATCGCACATATTGCAATATGTACGCGTCTTTTTTTTAAAATAATATTCTGTGTATTGTCTAAATGTTATATATCTATGTTCTTCGTAACCAATTCACCACAGCAAATTCCTTGGACGTGTAGAATGGCCTGTGAATGAAGTCTGGTTCTCATTATACGACTCAATAGCATCATATATATCCAAAGCAGTAATGTAATATTTCCAGTTAATTGATGAAAGCAAATCATTTATTGCATTATTTTCATTATTCTGCTATGCACTACCAATGTGGTTAGCACACTAAAAATCATAATGGAAAGTGAACGATTCATTAAGTAACTGGTAATTGGGGTTTCCTCATCCAGCGGCCCATTGATGCAGGAACAAAAGCAGATGACATCCAGAAAACCTTGCTTTTGCTTTTATCTTTCCCCCATTTGCACATATAAAGCCAGCAGGTCACTCAAATCACAGACTTATAAACTCACACACACCATTAATCTTGGGAACAACAAAAAGCAGATCCACGTCCCTGGCACAGAAAGCATTACCTAAAACGGCATTATTATATAGGGGGACATACTGCTCTAAATGGTGGGATTATAAAAGCAGTGAAATAATACACAGCTTCTGGAATGCAAATATATGGTAATAGGTGTCACAATAGGCAAATATTTAATGTGCACAATGGGATTGTAATGATCAATGCACTCATGTCATAGAATGAAAGTTTTAAATAGTAATAAGTTATGGGATATCATCAATACCTCTTGCCAACAGATATGTTGAATATGTATACTGATAGAAAATCGTAACTGTGTTTCGTATATGATATGTCATCGATTACGACAAACTGCCTTTGGCATTTTGATGCTTTGTCAGTGGATTTCTAAGTGTTCTTTTTAATTTTGGAAGAAATTATGGTTACACTTGAAGTTGTCATCTAAAAAGCTCTGTAGATACCTTCATAATGCATTATAATGGTCGGTATAAGATTTAATAAAGCATTGCAGCATCTCCTATTGACAGTCATGAGCAGGGCTTAATTTGTGCTGGATCTTGCCAGAATGGGTTCCAGGACCTTCTCTGTTTTTGACTGACTGGGTTTTGGACTTGGATCTGGCAGCTTGCTGGTTAAAAACACAAATGAGAACAAAACAAAACAAAAAGTATGTATTTTAATTTACAGACTATTTTTTTACACAATTTAATGTGCTTTCTTAGTTTAAATTATTTAAATTCTAAAAACTTCCAAAAAAGTTGGGAAATTGAGCAAAAAGCTTCTTGGGTAACAGAACTACCACAGGTACAGGCATTAAAAACTGAAGGAGGGAGGGGGGGGGGGAAATGGGGACACGGCTGTGGTCTGGGGGGTGTTAGACAGCTAGAGTAGGTGAGCATACTGTATAAGTGTCTATTGACATTTCAGGAAGCTTCATTTGATCCTGTGAAGTATATGAAGTATTATTGTATACAGCTCTGGAAAAATCCAGCACACAGCAACATTTTCAGTTTCACTCATTGCTCCAATTATGGGGACGTGCTTGCGTAAAATACACATTTTTTTGCAAACTCCAGCTTGGCCCTTCCCAGCTTCTCATTAATGAAGGGCTTCTTCCTTGCTACCTGGGACTTCAGTCCTGCTTCTAGGAGCCTGTTAAAAACTTGTCCTAGCAGTGCACTTCACACCACTTAATATTTCCCATTCTTTTTGAAGGTCTCTTGAGGTCACCCTACGATTTATGAGGCACTACCGAAAAAGTTGATGGTCATCTCTGACATTAGGAAGTTACATGTGCCCTTTACCTGGCTGGTTTTTGGCTATTCACAGTGTTCCCTGCTTCACTTTGTTCTTATGTACTGCTGTCTTAGAAACTTTGAAACCAAGTTTAAACCAGGATTTAAAAATGCAGATATATATATGTACTGTACAGAGTTGTAGATGTAGATCTATATAGGTCTGGGTCTACTTATAGCCATCTAGTTTGGCAACAATACGTTGGCGATCACCCCGGTGAATGAGGATGAGATCCACCCCAAGTTCTTGAAGGCTCTGGATGTCGTTGGGGTGTCTTGGCTTCTTGCCTTTGGATTGGCAGACTCGGGTGGTGATCCCAATCTTTTAAAAAGGGGACCGGACAGTGTTTTGCAACTTCAAAGTGATCACACTGTACAGCTTCCCTGGGAAGGTCTACGCAGAGGAGGGTCTGTCTGTTAGTCGCACCTCTAGGAAGAACAATGCAGATTCCTTCCTGGTTGTAGAACACTGGCCTAGCTCTTCACCCTCACAAAGATACTGGGGGGTTGATAGGAGTCCACCCAAGCAGTTCATATGCATTTTGTGGACTTGGAAAAGGCATATGTCTCTTGGGGGGGGTCTTGTGGGGGGTGCTTCAGGAGCATGGGGTGCCGAGTCTGCTGCTATGGGCCATTAGGTTCCTGTATAACCAGAGCGAGAGCTTGGTTCACATCACCAGCAGTAAGTCAGGTTCATGCCTGGTGGGTGTTGGACCCTTTGTTGCTGATTCTGTTAATAATTTTTATGGATAAAATTTCTAGGAGCAGCCAAAGGGCGGACAGGGTCTGGTTCAGTGACCTCAGGGTCGTGGCTTTGCTTCTTGCAGATGATGTGGCTCCCTGTCGACTTCATCGGGCTGTAACCCACAGCATGCACTGGGGCGGTTGATCAGCACCGCAAATTCAGAGGCCACGGTTCTGAACAGGAAAAGGGCACATTACCTCCTGCGGGTTGGGGATGAGTCACTGCCTAAGTGGAGGAGTTTAAGCATCTCGGGGTCCTGTGAGCAGTTATGCTGATGTTGTACCAGTCGTAGAGAAGATAGAGTTGAGTCACATGGCAGAACTTTGTATTTACTTTTCGATCTACATTCATGTCATGAGCTTTGGGTTGTGACTGAAATAATGAGATCATGGATACAAGCAGCGAAAGTGCTTTCTTTGCAGGGTGTCTGGACTCAGCCTATCGAGGGCGAGGAGCTCAGACATTTGGGAGGGGCCTAAAGTAGAGCCACTGCGCCTCCCCACCGGCAGGAACCAGCTGAACCGGTTCAGGCATGGGGCTAGGATGTCTCATGGACGCGAGGTGTTTCGACCCACTTAGACCCAGGCCATGCTGGAGAGATTACCACTGGCCTGTGAGTGTCTTGGTATCCCTCCAGAGGAGCTGGAGCAGGCGGCTGGGGAGACGGGGGGGGGGGGGTCTGGGCATCTTTGCTTAGACTGCTGCCCCCCCCCCCCTCCTCCGACCGAGAACCAGATGATTGGCAGAGAATGGATTGATATTTGTAGCATGACTGTTGTTCTTACATACATGGCTTAAATTCAACGCATACAAGCAATAAATGCAAGCAGGCACATGGAAGAACAAATGAATGAAAAAAGTGCACAATGGCACATCTTTGAAGTAAATGTAATCCAGCTTCGCCAGCAGCGTCTCCACGGAGACAGACTGCTGCACGTGGGGATGCTGGGACCGGCTGCAGGGAAGCGTCTGCTGAGAACAAATGCCATCATAACCGTCGAAACAGCAGAGAATAAATCTCCCTGATCTTTATTGTTGTTTTGGTTCTGCTAACTCAGTTGTTGGCACACGGCCGCGTTTTATTGCTTCGTTTCGCGAATGTCCCTCTCTGTTGAATCTCCTGTAGATGAGAATTAATGAAGGCCCATTTGATTTGCTGACATGGAAAATTTTTAAACAAAAGCGAAATTTGCATGAAAATCAGAATATGAAATGCTGCACGAGAAATTACATGAGAAATTGTGTTTATATTCACGTAAGTTATCTGCAAGATGGCATTTAGCGTTCGAATAAATGTCACAATATGTTCTGTGATGGTGATTTTCCATATGGGAGGGATTTATGGTGAACTTCTGAAAGACTGTTATCCTCTGTGAAAGAAAAAAAGGAAAAAACGGCAATAGTGCTGGTCTGTTTAACAAGACAGTTTCAAACTAACATAACAGCAAGACAGTGGTTCTTAATGACTTTGTGGTTTGCATCAGACTGTAACACCACTAAATTCGTAACTAGTTACCTGGGATATAAAAAAAAAAAACGGTCTGCAATGGGAACTTTAGTACTGTAAAGCATCAAGCAGGTCACAAACATAAGCAATGTTTAGCGATGCAACAAATGATGGTACTTTCGACAAGTAGTTACACTTTTAAGCATAGCCATGTAAAGATACATCATTTAACCTCTTCAAAACACTAGATGGACGTGCCTATAAGTTTAACTCGATAATGCAAAATTCATTTTGCCCCCAGTATTCTGCCCCCTTGTGGCCAAAAGTGAGTATTGTAATCGGCAAAAAAAAAAATCATGCAGAATAACATTTAACGTAGAATGTCAACATGTTCTGGGGTTACTTCCCTAAGAATGACAGACTTTTTTCATTATATAACGGGTGATTGTGTAACTAAATTTTTAGTCTTACTGTCACCTGCAAAAGCAAGGCAGGCAAGGAGACTTAGTGTCTTAATCATTTTTAAATAATGAAATTAATACATACAGAGTACAAACAAACCATGCAAGTATAAAGTTAGGCTATGAATCACAACCCGACATACATATATTAATTTTCCTGCCCGTGTAGTCAGTGACTTATTACCTTAAATGATAGAGGTCTACTTCACTCACCTTGCACAAGCATCGGAAGTGTGGACTTGGATCTGCGGCAAAACACCAGTATAAACGTTTTATTCAAGTAACGCCTGGAAGTGGAAATTCATATAATCAACCACAACTAGTCTGAGGAAACACACCATGGAATTACATTAACTCATACTTAACAGTCATTAAGGAAGGGCTTATCGTATCAAAAGTGATTCTTTCTGTAGGTGCGTGTTCACTAAGAGCTGGGGTGAGATTCATGAAGCCTTTTTAATGCTACGCTGTTAAACATAAGTTCTATGTTTAAAGATGGAACTTAAGAACGACAGTGTTAAGAAGGCTTCAGGAAACTCACCCCTGGTCCAGTTTCCAGAGAGGTGCTGCATGGTTGTCGTTGCACTGGTTTTCTGGCTTTCCCAGAGGTCTACACATCGATCCAGGACCATCTTGATCTGCTCCAGCATCAGTCCGTGGCCTTGCGTCTCCAGAAAACGGAGAACATCATTCACGGACTGTCAGAGCACTAGAGAAGAGATATAGTCATCAACATCATGCCAGTTCTGTGACAGGAGTGACACTGGGCTTCACAGACACATACAAGTCTCCCTTCCTGGCTTTCCGGAGTTCACACAGAGCTGGGGACATAGGAGAGAAGATGGGAGATCACTTGTCTAAGCAGGGGCTGGATACAAGCAGCAAAAATGCTTTCTTTGCAGGGTGTCTGGACTCAGCCTATCGAGGGCGAGGAGCTCAGACATTTGGGAGGGCAGGAACCACCGGCAGGAACCAGCTGAACTGGTTCAGGCATGGGGCTAGGATGTCTCATGGACGGAGAGATTACCACTGGCCTGTGAGTGTCTTGGTATCCCCCCAGAGGAGCTGGAGCAGGTGGCTGGAGATCATGTCCCAGTGGAACCGGAACTCACTAGAGTCTGCAGGCCAAGGGACGGCTGAGCTTCTCCCCCATAGCTCACACTATCCTCCAACCTTCCAAGTAAAGACTTGCGTCTCTCCAAGAGCCACTCAGGACCTACATGCCTTGTTTGAGACAAAGAGAATCGCAAGATGTCATTCTTTCACGCTTGATGTCTATTGAATAATGACTGATTAAGTTTAAAAATGATTCATATTTCATTCAAAAAACAAAGCTTGTATGGATTGGGATTTTATGGACATGGTGCATTGGAAGCGACCTGCCAATTACATGTGCAAACTGCGGAGTACAATTAAGAATACTTTTCAAGCAAAAGTGAAAAGAGTATTCTGTGTGTTCCAAAAATACAGCTGAATTCAGCACATGGAGAGAGGACACGCTCCTTAACTGTTCATTAATAAGCACCTAAAAAGTTGCAAATATACTTATTTACAAGTGCACACACAAACTCGAAGAGCAAGTGGAGGTGAGGTGGATGCATTGCTGGCGTCAGGAGCAGAGGCCCGACATGCGACGCCGGGGAGATGAAAAGGCAGACAGGAGGGTTGCCAAGTGACAAGGACCAGCCATGATTAGAGAGGAGCACAGCCTGCGGGGCGTGGAAGGGCTGGGCTCACGAAGCGGTGAGCTTTATTCTGCGGGACAGGAGAGGAAGGCTCCTTTGACGGTTTGCTTATTAGGAGGACCTGCTTGACTCGGGGGGGGGCTCTGTGTCATGTTGTGGTTCCTCAGAAAGGAGGCCTGGGTTTTCAAAGCCCCTGAAAGAGTGAGAGAGAGGCATTTAACACGGGGTGGAGGGCAAGATGAAACAGCCCTTTGGAGTACACAAACAACTTTCTCTCAGTGCCATTTTATCTCTGCTGCTGCTGACATTTAGGATTAAGGGATGTTATGGAGCAGAGATGGACTGATTATGAATGAATCGGCCATATTCTGTTAATATCTGTACCTGGGGCGCAGTTCCCCTTATCTCCATGCAATCCATGTGTTTTTTGGCCGTGCGGCTGGTTTGTGCTCTGTCTGCTTCTGTGTTTACCCCTCAATAAGTGAGCCAGGCGGCATGACTGAGACCCACACTTGGAAAGACAGGTCAGACCCGTGTACGGGAGGTGGATCTGTCGCCATGGTAATGGCGACCGGGGGCGAGCCCATCTCGACTGCGAACTGTCAGGCTAAAATATTATATCGCTCAGGAAAACGACTCTCATGCACGACCCATCATCTCAAATACAGAACTAGAAAAACAAAGTTTTGCCTGCAATCCTGTGGTCAAGCCTGAGATCTATAACTTCTGTTTGACTATTTCTGTTCATTATGCTTCAGGAAACTGGCAAAACAGGATGTATTATTTATGTGAAATACCAAGCAATAGTACACTAATCAGCCTTCTTTTTATCAAAAGCATTGCTTCCCTTTGATTTAATACTGCTGTTTGCTCGTGTTTTTCCCAGCAAATTTATTCTGCTAGCTAAGTTCTAGCAGTGCTGTCACGCGGGGGCTTGAATTCCCACCGCCTTGCCTGATTGTAATGGGGGCCCTGGAAGGAACCAGGTGATTCAATCCCCATGCCAGTATCACCCGGCAACCGTCACATCTGAATGCAGGCCAAGCCGAGCAGAGAGGTGCATGCTGGGAAGTGTGACCGCTGCAGGCTTCGTCAGCCATCCCCTGCGCCTTCAGACATCCACGTCTCCCGGTCACTGTCACACGGCCCACTGCTTATTCTAACAGCCCACTTCCTCCTTCGGATTTAAACCACAGTAACCTACATTCACACATCTGCAGCCTCTTCCTGAGATGCAGCAGGCTGAATCTTACTATCATTGGCATCATTTAGCTCTCAGGAAGCATAATATATCGCTCCATCTACCACGGGCAGCATAGGGCACAAGGTAGACTAACGCCCTGGATGTGACACCAGCAGTGGTATCATCACAGAACTGGGGTTCCGGGTCCAACACTCCGCCCAATACCTCATATTTCACCCCACACTCATCCGGCACCATGATCCATGATGCTGGTTTTACCACCAAAATGAGTCTTAGAAACCCTGCTTTCTCACATTCGATGCCTCTGTGGGCCACCAATAATTCAGCATCCTATCTGATCCGGAGAAGTTGGCGCGGCGCCCTCCTGTGTTTGTCAGTGGTATTCTCAGGAGTGGATGGGCATTTTCTCCTCACTTCCCTCACATGGCCAGAGGCCTTAGCCATGACCCACTGCGCGACACAAGCATTTGCTCACTCAGAAAATAAGGAAAGATGCCCAGGGTAATCATGCAGATGCCTGACAGCAATTTAGGAAATGCCAAACGCTATTGAGACGCCCACACATATACAACCTTTCATTTGAAGACCTGACACTATGGGCCAAAGAGAGAGATTAGATCATCCCTCCAATCACAGTTCGCTTCCGATGACTTTGGGTCTCCTGTGTGGCGGCCTCTCACTAAACGAGAGAAAGAGGAGGGTTCACCAAGGAGACCCGGCTGACTTGAAAGGGAATGTGATCCAAGGATGTTCCTGTGCTGTAATCATTCAGTGTGTTTCCTACAGCGCTGAGTAAAGAAGTCTTCGCTTTCTCATTAGTGTTGCAATTTCTAGTATTCAGGCCCTCCTTCAATCATAATATTCCAGATGGTTCTATAGTCAGGCTCCATATTAGCACATAAACTACACCAGTCAGCTGTAACATAATATTATGCAGGTCCCCCCCTGTGGTATCTGGCACAAAGATGTTAGCAGAAGATCCTTGAAGTCCTCTAAGTTGTGAAGTGGGGCCTCCATGGCTTGTCAAGCAGATCCCATAGATGTCCATAGATGTTGGATTGAGCTGTGGAGAATTTGGAGGCCTTGAATTCATTTTCATTTTCCTCAATCCGTTTCTGAACAGTTTTTGCAGTGTGTCATAGGAGAATACCATTTCCACGAAGGGCTATACTTGGTTTGCAACAATGTTTAACTGTGTGGTGCATGTCAAAGTAACATCTACATGAATGCCAGGACCCAAGGGTTCCCAGCAGAACATTGCCCAGAGCGTCACACTGCATCTGCCAGCTTGCCTTCTTCCCATATTGCATCCTAGTACCATCTGTTCTCCAGGTAAAAAACACACACACCTGACTGTCCATATGATGTAACAGAACATCACTCATCAGACTAGGCCACCTATTTCCGTTATTCCATGGTGCAGTTCTGAAGCTCATGTTCCCATTGTATGTACTTTTAGGGATGGGAAAGGGTCAGCAGGGGTAACCTGACCGCTCTGGGGCTATGCAGCCCCATATGCAGCAGGCTGGGATGCACTGTGTGTTCTGACTCCTTTCTATCATAGCCTGTATTGACTTTTTATGCAATTCGTGCTACAGTAGCACTCTGGTCAGATCAGAGCAGACAGGCTAGCCTTTGCTTTCCACACACATCAATGAGCCTTGGGCACCCATGACCACCCATGACCCCCTCGCCAGTTTACCGGTTGGCCTTCTATGGCCCACTTTTGACAGTTACTGACCACTGCATGTGCTCTTACCCAGATGTCTAGCCATTACAATTTGGCCCTTGTCAAAATCTCTCAGATCCTTATGCTTAACCATTTTTCCAGTTTCCATCACATCAACTTCAAGAACTGACAGTTCACTTGCCTAATCTATAATGGCCTTGTTAGGTGCCATTTTGACGAGATAATCAATGTTATTCACTTTAACTGTCAGTGGTGTTAATGATACGGCTGATTGGTGAACATTTACTTGCTAATGATACGCCCATGGGAGAACCAATCATAGGGCACAGGTGTGAAGAGAGCATCATTACTGGGTAGTGCCGATCACCCAGATCTATGTAACCATATAGATTGACTATGCTCTTGTTAGGCTCGGACTCGTTTATTTGGTGGTGCTCTTAAGGAGATTCTATTTCTTTCATGGCTGCTCATGGTTTCATGGCTCTTCAGCAATGGCTGTCAAAGTATAAGCTACTGCTGGTGCATGTTTTAATATGATGTCAATATTTTAGCTTGGTATTTATCAGTACACTCATTATAAGCTCTGCAGCAAGGTCTTGAGTGAAAAATAGGCAATTGCAAGACTTTTACATATTTTTATCCAATAATTTTTCTCGAAAGTCACATGCAAGAGACAGTGAGAGACCAGGATCAGTCACTATTGTTGGAGTGATGGAGGTTAGGGGCCTTAGTCAAGAGTCCAACAGTGACATCATTCTGCCAGCCATGGGACTTGAATCAGCGACCTTAGAAGAGCTGCATCCTAACCCACACAGCACCCAGAACCTTTTTAAATGTCTTTTAAATTAAATATCTAAAACTGACTTTCCATAGCCCCAAAAGATCAACAGTTTTTCCTGGTGAGACTCGTGCAGTGCGGGAATGGGCAATCTTATCCAGAAAGGGCCACTGTACATGCAGGCTTTCACTGCAAACCCCTGTCCAGGAAACGAAGACTGACTGCAGCGATACGTCCTCAAAAACAGACTGATGATTCTGCATAGCGACACCCAGGCAGCTTCTGATTACTCTTTCACGTCGTGGGATGTTGTGGTCGTTCTATCGTGAAGCTCTGTTCAGCCAACCGAGAAGCACCGCTCAAACGAGGTCACGCTGCCAGGCAAATAGTTTCCTTTTTGTCGAAGAATGATTCCTCACTGTTTGTCATTGCACGCACTCACTCGCGTGTCTCTCTCGGGCGCCCGGCCTTGGAGAGAAGAGCTCGATGCAGCTAGAACCGGGAATGAAAGGAGCCGAAAGAGAACGCAGCGAAAAACCACTTTCATACAAAACGCTTCACCTTCTTCTTTTTTTTTCTTTTTTTTTGCATCAGCTACAATAATCGCAGCTACAATAATTGCAGATGAAAGAAAGATGGGGTTTCAAAAGCCGCCCCGATGAATAGGAGTGCTCGAGACGGCATCAACAAGACGGAATTCAGACAATATGAACTCCGAGGAGGTGGAGGCGAAAGACGTGAGATGTTTTGTCCAAATATCTCACATTTCCATGAATGGGGCCGACCGCAGGGCCCTGCTGTCCCTGTCCCTCCCTGCCAGTGAGGTGAGGACTGGCCTACTTTCCCTGGCAACAGGCGGGAACAGAAATAACTGCATACAAGAGGCAGTGCACAAGGTGTGTGATGTGAGTTGTTGCTCTCTCTAAGCAAGAGGATGAAACTAGCGTGAACAGTAGGCCAGGCATGCCTCTCAGCTCTGGACGTGCTGATGTTTGATTCAAAATACGAGCCCCTCTTCACCCCCACAACCCCCCCATCCCCACACAAGGAGAAAGATATCTATTCATTTTCCCAAGAAAGGCCTTGGGGAGTGATGAAGAGCCGCAGCATTTCAGAGGAAGGCAGAGGAACAGCGCCTCACGGTGGCTGGTTTCGGTGTAGCGGTGCAACAAACGAGAAACTCACATTTACACACCGGCAGCTTCGCTGAACCCAAAAGCCAGAAGTGACATCAGCTAGCAAAAATATCACATTTTCATTTAGCAGATGCATCTGTTTAAAGCAATGAAAACTGAGAATCAGAGAGCAGGAACAGCCAGTCTCGGAAGAAAGTGAAGTTGAGCATCCAATGGTGAAATCACTCTGCCAGCTATAGGGTGCGAACTGGTGGCCTTGCCATCATGGAACCACATGGACATGGAGTCCAAACCCACAGAACCACACACCTCTCCTGAGAAATGCAGCTTGCCTATGTAGTGACCCTAGTAGTGGCCCAATTCAATTCCAAATCTTGATATATTGTCACAAACTGTAAGCAGAAATACATCGATTTTATGGAAAATACACTGGCTTTCCTGAATATTTTTTAAAACCTTATTATCTTGTAATTTGCTTTGTGGATAGAAAAACTTTGAGTTATTGGAAACATTAAATGCCATAAAATCAGAATCAGAACCCCATTTCAATTTAGCATACTGCCTCTCAATGCTCAGGGATCCCTGAAGGGCCTTTTGACCCAGATAAGCTCAGATAAAAGGCAGGTTTGTAAGAAAAAAATTACTCTGCATGAGTAACTGAGGACAATCCATGGTATTGTAAGACGGAGACCCTCTTCAAAGTGCTTAAGTGATACAAAAACATGTATGTCTACTGCTATGAAGACACTGAACAGGCGGTCCATCGGACATCATGCAGGGCTACAGGGAAGGTGCTCTGAACATCTCATGGGGGTGCATGTGGAAGGGGGGCTGTTCAGTGGATTACAGAGGTCGGGTATAACCATTGGAGGGAACAAACAGATGCTGGGCTGGAGTCTTCATGAAGATCTGCTACAGTGGAGTGAAGCACCGTGCTCGGACTTCAGGAGCAAGAAGAAATGACACCTAATGACCTATAATTATATCATATTCCGGACCAAGAAGAAACGAGTTTGACTGCTCATCTGGTTTGGGAAAAATTCAATTCTGATAATAATTTATGGAGCCGCAGGAGAGCCAAGCTTACAGAGGTGGACAGTTCAGGTCCAAAAAGGACAAATCCAGACCAAGGTTTTGGTTCAACCAAGTGGCTGAGTATAAAGAATCCCAGTCACAGAGCCAACTGGTCGGCTGAAACGAAACCTTGGTCTGGATTTGTCCTTTCTGGATGAAAACTTTCTACCTCTGCAAGCGCACAAGCACCTTTTTGATAGACGTCTCACTGGATGGTGACCTACAAATGCAATTAAATTCCTGCAGGAAAGGACAGGAAATGTCACCCAGTCCCAGTTCTCAGACCACCTGCCAATAGCACAGAGACGAGATAAAACCATCTGATTAACATAAGGCCGCACAAAACACACTGCATGCAGCGCAGCATATATAATCTTTCTTTTTTTACGCCTATCAAACTTCACTTTTGTTGATCATCAGATCACCAGCACAGATTTCAAAGATGGCAGCTGGAATCACCTGTCTGGAGTCACACACTGATCAGCCCCCAGATGTTCTGCTGTTGCTATGGGCAGTGGGTGGATAGAACAATGTGCTGTACCACCTGCCAAGTGCCCCACCCTCCCAGTTTCACTGTGGTTTCTTTATATCGCCTATTAGAGCCAACAACCCACAGTTATGTCCCATGAGAGTGCATTCCAGTCAGAGATAATAATTCTGTAATACTGCAGATACCCTTTGATTTTATTTCTGTCCGTGTCCTTAAATGGATCAATAAACAGTAATGAAACACATAAATAAGATGCAGAATAGAGGGATTGCCTTTAATCTGGCCAGCATTGTGCAAAGTGAGGATTAGGAAACCTGAATAGTGATTCAAGTGATTGAGAATAGTCAGCGTCTCACCCAGTTGAAGCAGACAGCTTAATAAGGCGCATATTTACCAAATGACCCATTTTTCCTGTCTGAGGTGGAATGGTGGGGGGGGGGGAGGTTCTCCTCCCGCAACAACTCTGTCCTCCCTAGCTGCAATGTTCATGTGACTTCCCCTGATCAGCCGGGCGATGATGTCAGGTGTTGATTGACTCGGTCGTGAAAAATCTCACCCGCGGCATGAGACCGCGGCACGTTTTTTTTCTTCTCCTCCAAGATACGTCTGATAACTGTCAGGCCCGGAAAAACGTGTCACGCCTCTGTTAGCATCAGACAGCAGGCTGAGGGAAGCGACCAATCAGAGGCAAAGGACTGCACATGGGCAGAACGGACAGCGTATAAAGAGGCCCCCTCACTTCAGCCCAAGGTCGTGCTCATTATCTCCAGCAATATGTGGCGGTGGGCAGGATTTGGGTCGTGCTCAGTTCAAGCTGGGTATTGCGAGTGTGGGTGGTGCCGGACTTGGCTTTGTGCTGAGCACACTCTCATAAAACAAGAGGGATTTTACAGGCCCGGTGACCCAGGGCAGGATGAGCAGATGGAAGTGCGTGGCATTCAGGTGGTTTACGGAGCTTACAGGGCGTGGCGTGGTAGTTACTGATGCTGCTTGTCAGTGCGTATAAAAGAGTAACTCCCTGATGTTTTAAACTGAGGAATAAAAAATTAATTTGGAGAACCCAAACACAGAGCACAATGTCTCCAGGATGTTCCTGCCTGTAACATGAGTCTGAGCTGAGCGTCGAGGTCACGTCTACGCCGCTCGTCACTGAGCGAGACTCATACCTTGACTCCACAGACACTGGCCCTGTGCTGGACTCTTTCCCGGTTGGTGCCGGTAATTTTGAGAACCTGTCTGTGTTTCCATCAGTTTCAGAAAAGAACCGAACGGAAATGTTACATAAGCAGAAGTGAGAATAAAATAAAGATTCATTGCATCCGTCTTTTAGCTTTATTTTGATATGTTTTGGATTGTAAGTTTTTAGAAGCCGCCGAACCGAAAATATGAGCCTCTAAGTCTGATGGTTTTCAGAGTATGACTCTCTGTGCTCTGACTCTATTGCCTGTATCCACCGTTGTCTCCTTTAAGGCTGTATTTCTCCCCAGTCTGTGTGTGTGAAGTCAGTTTATTTTTCCTTACTGTTTTACCGCCGTCCTTTTAAGGATCCTGTAATAAAATAGCCTGCAAAAAATGTATCTTTGCTGTCCTGATCTCTTGATCTCTTTGTCACTCAAGTGTCATAATATTCTATTTGACCAGTGATGTTCATATTTATAAAATCTGGCCAGAAGACCAATCTTTCATTTTTCCACAAAATATAAAAATGATGCCTGGTTTTCCTGCTAATAAGCTGGGAAGTTGCTTCAATGCCAGCACTGGCGAGATGAGACAAAACTATATTGGATATGGACCGAATTTTCCAAGTATGTTCCAAGTGTTTGGCTGTGATTGGCCCGTTTGACTTTGGTTGACATTACGGATTCAAATTCTGAAACCAGCTTTTCTGTGGTGCCGTGTTGGAATCAATTTTTCTCTGGCTCAGGGCCAATATTTTTGTGTTGGAAAAGCATGGATTTGAAAAAACCCAGGAACAACTCCAGCACTGAGTTGGTGGAAACAAGGTAACAGGGAACAGCTAATTTAATCAGAGTCCAGCATGAAGAAACACCACGGGAGACAATTATCCAAAAGGACATTTGTTGTTTTGTAGTTACACATCAATCTCGCATTTCAGACCAATTGTAAAGAAGCAGAATCACCTCCACGACTTGAATCTGAAACTTTTTCCATTTTAAATCCCATATTCTATTGAACTACCCATTCATTTAAAATGGGGAATAATAGGATGCTCTCTCGCTCAATGGCTGTTTTTCAGATTGTTATTGATGCCTGTGTTGCATGACAGACTGACATTATCCTTTCATCCTTTTCATAAGACATACTGAAATGGTAAAAAGAAAGTTTTAAATAGAAAGAGACTTTACAATTGAGAGCATTAAAAAAAAATTTTTTGAACATCTATTTGCTCAAAACAGTTTTAGATGGTATTTTGCAATGGAAAACTTTCTCCGGCTATGTAAGTGGTTAGTCATGTCTGCTTTTCAACCCAATTACATGGTCTTAGGAATATTGAAAATGTCTTCCATTGTGGCAGATGGAGTTATTAAGTCTGAGTGGTGTGTATGTGCATATGTGTGTGTGTTTGTAATTATTACAGTCTGTGGGGACCAGAATTCCCCACAATGTGACAAAACCCATAGCTTTTACTTCGTGGGGACACTTGGTCTTGTTTTTTTTGTTTGGTTACTTATGGTAAAGGTTCGGATTGAGTAGGGGTTAGGGTCGTCATGTTGTGATTAGAGTTTTTCCCATAGAAATCCCGCAGTTTTGCTCCTACAAAGTGAGGTACGTGAGCGTGGCTGATCTCAGCCTGCCGAGGCTCCACCTGAAGGCACCAGAGATAAAGCCCAGTCCTGCCCCCACCACCCCCAACAAAACACCTGAAACACACCCGCTAAATGACAGACTCCCCAACACAACACCCTTATGACACCCCCATCGCCCACGTTTCCATTGAAGGCCTGATCCGTGTCAGACCCAGAGCGCGACGTTGTGAAGTGAGACCCAAGTTTTTGTTACCAGCAGCCGTGACTGAGGCTGTTTCTCTCACCCACCATGCGACTCCAAACATCTGCTGATAAACAGTCTTTATTTCCCCCACAGCTGTGAGAGAATTAATCTTTTTTCTACACTATTTTCATTTAACCCGGCGGCCACAGTCTTGTATGTATTTCTATGGCATTCCTGAAAGCCAAGAGATGAATAGATCAATATCTCCCCAGACTTGCTGGGCCGTTTATAAGATGTGGCAGAATGTTCCGGAAAGTCAGGGAAGAGATTGAAGTGCCGTTTCAATTCACTCCATTTCCTTTTTTAAAATTTATTTGTATGAGCAGCTCTAGAGCCCACAGGGCTGTACCATCAAGCCATATGGCAGAACACCCCTGCCGATTTTCACGGCACATTGGCTGAAAGCGCGCCCCCCCTCCTCTGCTTCCCCAGGCGGGCTGATGTTCAAGCCGCTCACCCATGCCGACACATTAACCTGCACTGTCGCCAGTTAGAAGACCTGCCATCAGTTGATAAATGTTTACTGTCCTTGTGACCAACCATAAAAGAGCATGATGACTTCATCATGATTCTGTATGGCTTCTCATCTGCACCAAACTGTAATTGAGGTTTTTAAAATGTTCTTTCGGTCTCGATTTGAGCAGAAACCAAAAAAAAGCAGGTGCTATCTTCGTCCAGGGCCCGTGGGGGGGTATTTCCCGCACTTTCTGTAAACATTCGCTCTAAAACACCTCGATTATGAAAGGTTACACACTCTGCTTCTCTAATAAGCTTCACTCGCCCCAGAAAGATCTGAAGCTGAAGCTTGTGACACGTTTTAGTTAAAGGGCGCAGAAAGTAATTAGCAAGAGTGAAGGAGATAATCTGAAATTATGATGTCATGCCAAGCAAAGCCACATACTGGCTTTTTTTTTTTGCTGCCTATCAGGCATATACCCAAATAGTAAAATAAGAATTTTAAACTGCCCTTGAAATTTGCTTCAAATTTATAGAGGACTCTCAGCAGAGGAGATCAGCAAAGTCTACCGAAGGAAACCCCCCCCTTGATCTACAAAATCTACCAGGGACCCACCACCCCCTGATGGGTGAAATTTCTCGCTCTGGAGAACAACCTCCGTAACTCTGAGGAGTAGTAATACACTACTAGTAGTAGTACAGTAGTACAAACTGAATTATTCTCCCTTGCTGTTCCCTGCTTCATTGCATCTTATGATGACCGTGATAAAACTAATTCTTCGTGACCTCGACTGAAGGATGGAACCCCTCATCATTCAGGAAAGTGAAGCACAATCACATCCACATCCAAAGACTCCTCACATCACTGTTACTGTATGAAATGGGCTTAGACCCCAGTCTGAATTATTTATGCTCTTAATGCCGGGATCCAGGTTAGCAGAAACAGCCCCCTACTGGCTCCCCCTCATTAGCCCCCTTCTGCTACGGCTGATGACATATTCTTAATTAAGGCAGTATTATGCAGCGTATGGTTTTACATGTCGCCCACTAATCCGATTGGGTTGGGAAAGACACGCTACAGATGTCTCTTTCGGACCTCACACTCACAAAGGCTGAATGAAAGGGGAGATGGAAGCTTTAACGACTACAAAGCTAACAGTTTAGCCACGAGTCAGTCCTCTGGGCTCCAGTTCTGGGAAAGATCACAAACTGACGGAGTCAGACTTACCCTTCAGCTGGAGACGTGACACTGGGAACATCACCGCCGTCCGCAAATGGGAGCCTAGAGGAGGGGGAGGAACACAAGTCCGCGTTAACTGGCACACAGGACTGAAGCGGGGCCCCCAATTCAGAAAAACACACCACCATCTACACCCAGAACGTCATTAAGGGGGGAGAAAGCAGGACTGAGGTGGGAAACTCGCCCCCTCAGAAAAGGCGCTTACTTGACATCAGGTATGACCGGGTCGAGTTCTTTGCAATTTATGACGGACAACCTGAAAACCAAAAGTAAGTCGCTCATTAGCGATGGAGCCGATTATGAAGCTACAGATCTGATCTGATCGTTACTAAAATGTCATTTCATGGTATTCCTTCCTTCCTGCTGAGCGGGGAAATTAACCTGGGGCCTGATAATTGATGATAGGGATGTGAGATTGTGCTGTGATAAGAAGACCCCCCCCTGCCCCTCATCCCCGCTTCCCCTCCAGTGAGATTTCAGGCTGATCTCTGATATTTCTTGTCTTGACTTTTGCGCTCCTCACACACCAGTCAGCAGCTCTCGCAGGCAAAAATGGGGAAGCGCATCGGCGACGTGTGCCGGGAAATCACATAAATCTATAGGGATGGAGTACCTGGCTGGGGGGGTGGGACTCCCGGTGGGTTTACCAGCTGGCACCGGACTCCTGGAAGAAGAAGAGAGAGAGGTGTGACTGTGGGGAGGGGGGTGGGGGGGAGCACAACACACCCGGGGAAACAGGATGAGAGACTGAGGAAAAACTGTCGGGGAGAGCGAGAGAGTAAGACAGTCATGGGGGAAACCGGGTTAGAGAGGAAGAGCGAGACGGGATGGAGAGACAGGCAGACAGATACATAGACAGACAGACAGAGAAAGACAGACTGATACAGAGACAGACAGATGTACAGAGAGACCAATACAGAGACACAGACAGACAGACAGACAGACCAGAGACAGACAGACAGACAGACGGACGAACAGAGACTGAAATGGGAGTGCCCTCCCCTCCCCATGAAGTCTCTTCTCTTGCACCTCCCACACGCTCACAGTGTCACAATTGCGAGTGACTCGGAACAGGCCCGGCAGCCGTGAAGTGCACAGACACGCTCCGAACCTCACAGGCACCCAGTGAAGTGCACAGACACGCTCCGAACCTCACAGGCACCCAGGCCAGGCTCAGTTCTGGCTGCTACAGCACAGGGTCCCGCAAACGCAGCGCTTCTCTAAGCTCGTATCAGGGAACGCCGCTTTGCTTACAGGAAGATCAACCCTATTACAAAAAATGCACATTTTCTGTGATTTTCTGTGATGTTTTGTGACATATATGAAAAGCAGCACCCAAACCTGGGAGCTTCTTGCAACAGCCTGTCCCTGAAAGGTCCGGTGGGATCTCGCTACCGGTCTGGCTGCAGCCTCTGCCCATATTTCTGTACAGCCTTGGCTCATTTCTCGCTTCATGGCTCCCCCTCGCACCAATAAACGATAACCCCCCCCAAACCATCAACACTCCAATTCAGGAAGCTCCTGGCAGCTCCGGGACCTCGGAGATTCCAGCTGACTGACTATCACCACACGCACACAAGAATCACTCCTGGACGTGCAAGCGAGGACGGGCTATGGGCAAGGCGTTGTTTCCCATAAACAGGGAGCTTCACAGACATGTCAACCAAGTGCGAGAATGTAGTGAAAAGACCCAGATAATCCCTTCAAGTGCCAGATTCCCCAGGGCCTGAGTGATGTCTCCCTGTTACCCGCACTACAAAGCACACTTCCACATGGATCCATGTACTGCAAACAGGCTTTTCAGATGGAGTTACATGTTGGATAGGGAGCACAGATGTTTAACTTGCCATAAAGGACTCCCTGGAAGCAAGAAGTGCTCCTCGACCACTACATTTCCCTGCAAATATACACAGTACACCTCCTGGGACACAGCCATTAGCTTGGGACATTCTGGGGTTACTGGTGTCACTCTACACTAGGATAGGATTCAGTCTCAGGTTCACACTGATTTGTTCACGCTGACAAACTTTCTGTCATGTGGCTCTGAACTGCATCTATATTACAGCGTAAATGTCGTTGTAATAAGGCTTCAAAATTTTGATTTGGACCGAGGCGCAGTAGATACAACACATACAACAAAACATACTGCACAAAATCTAGAACGCGTTATAAACTCGCATAAATATACAACCAAAATTTCCTCACTGTGCCTCACTGTGAAATCACTGGTTTTCACTTATACCTGAAAATAAAACTAACATCCCATCGTTTTCAGTACACTAAACATTTTTTTAACTATGTAATCGCTCACATTAGTTACCAAATGAGTTTATGGTTTTCGCTTTTGCCCCAGCAATACGGAAAAGATCGCGCAATTTTATTTTAGTTTTTTACTTAATAAAATGAAGTAAATCACCTCCTACTAAGGAGATATAAACAATTAAGTTGATTTTTAAAGTAAAAAGTGAAAACATATTTTTTTGCGCAATATGGGCAAAGGAGAAGGTCGTCGGGGTGCGGATAAATCACCTTTTACCGTCATTTTTCCTGAGGCTGACTCTCCAACCACCGATGAAACTCATTCCCCTGATTAGCAGCTGAGCGCGCTGGGGGCGCAGGAGCTTAGGGCTTCTTCGCCTGGTGCGGTTCACCTTCGCTCGGGCGCACCTGAGCGCAGAGCCCGGCTGACGCTGCTCGCCACTCCCCGTCCTATGAAAACCACTTATGAAAGGTGTCCGAGGCTGTGTTCCGACGACGCGGGCTTCTTTACAATGTGCCGGAATGTCAGCCTCTGACCAGCGCCGGGTCTTAATGCCGTCTCATTACAGCTGCATTTTGCATCTGCTCTTGTGAGATACTAAAAAAGGACAAGCAGAGTTTTCAGTATTCACAGAACCATCCATCAGAAAAACCTCCAACAGATTAATAGGCAAAATATTACGAAGTCATTCCATTCCAATCTTCTGCTCTGTAAAAGCATAACACTACTTTTTGTTTAATATTATTCCACCCATATATTTTGTAAGCCACACATTTATTTAAAGAGACGATGTCCACATTACTGTATCCCCAAATCACAGAAATCTGAAAGTGAGACCAACTTACCGCAATCTAGGTAGAGACCCTGTAGAGGACGGAGAGTAAGGCGGGCATCGAACACCCCACCCAGAGAAATATAGTTAAGCCCACAACCCGCAGTGACTTCAGGATTGCTAGTTGTGCACTAGATGACGCATATTAATAAATTGATTTGAATTGCTATTGACTTGCGCATAAGTTACGTTAAATATCCCAGGCTACCACTAACAGAGATTCTTCTTCATCTTCTATTGAATGTATATTTTCGTGTAAAAAAAATTATAAATAAATTGAAGCAGCTCTGCCATTTGACTTTTTTCCAAAATCTCATTAAATTCTAGTGACCGTAAAGTTTCCCTTTCTCACCGAGCGCAATGGCGCGGCTCCTCCTCTGATATTCATCTCCAAGGGACACTAACCCTCCCGCCTATCAGCTGCTGTTGACAACCCTGTGTGACAGGTCTCGAGAGGACGCAGATATAATTAGCACACTAGCTCCGTACAAACACACGTTTCTAACTTGACAAATAAAGGGGAAATCTGTATTTCCTTTATACAGGTGCTAGTTCTCTCAGGATGGTGTCATTTGGTTCCACAGTTTTGAGCACAGCTCTTTTACAATCCATACTACTACTAATAATAATAATTATAGACAACAATGAAAAACAAAACTAAAAACAAGCTTCGTGCGTGTTACTGCATTGTTTACAGGTCTTGATCAGAATATACGAAATATTACACACGTAGCGTGCGAACAATGGAATAGAGCTGAATCAAGGCTTTCAGCTCAGCACTTGGGGCTACAGAATGTCTGCATCGTCACTCACGGCCTCACTATCGCCCCCTACTGGTAAGAAGTATGTCATGAAGACTGGATATTGGGCAGGTTACGATCATAGCACGAGGGTGGGAGAATCCTGCCCCATTGTGGGTGGGGGAGCTGGTGCGTGTCGCTGAGTATTTGCGTTTCCTTCCATGGCTCAAGGACAGGCATTTAAGTGGGCTGGTGTCTCTAACTTTCCCATAGAATGTTAGCTAGATCTACCCCCCCCCCAACACTGCCCCGGGCTTGTCGTGAAAGATGAGTGTGTGAATGACAAAAATCACGAAGGCAATTAAAACATTAGAAGAAGGAGATGATTCAATTGCAAGGTTTATTTGAATTTCATAAGTTAACACCCTAATAATAAACATGCACAAGTTTTAAAAAGGTTTCGTTTTTATTATCTTGCCTAGTTATACACAGCAGTGTGTGGAAATTCTTTAACGTAAAGTTTCTCCGCACTCAGATTTTCTCGCTTAGAAGAGATGTAAATACAAGATCACAAATGATGCCCTCCCTCAAAGTTAATAAAACTGTGTCCCAAGTTACTTAGAATGTACTTTTTTGTGTCTCAGGTGGGTTAGCTTTGCAACATACAGATAAATAAGAATAGAAACTGTGATCGCATAAGTGTCGGGAGTCCGCCCCAGTAGCCCTCCGGTTCGAATCCCATGGACCGCAAGGTTGAATGTGAACCCCAAACCCCCAAAACCGTCGCAGAGGTGTTGGAAACACACCTGGCCCTGTGTTCTCACCCCAGACTTTTCTCTCTCACCTAAATATGCGTGTCTCCCACAGAAGGGCAGGATGGGATTGTCAAGATTAAATTTCACTGCAGCTGTAGCTGTACAATAACAATAAAGAGCTTCTATTCTTTTTAATTGCCTCTGGAGCTACTACGGTTTCATGTGGTAAAACCTGCAGAAAATATTGGTGACGCAAGGAAAGACAGGAAGACCGTCACCTCGCTTTTAAGTGGCTTATCCCAGATCTCTCATCACAGCTTGCCATCTGCTCTTTCAACCCCCCTTTTGTGACTTTTCTCCATAAAACAAACATAAAACAGAATGACTTCTCCACCCACCATTAGACCTTCGGTGCCGCAGCTGAGGCGATTGTTACCCGTAATCCATTGCAGGTGTCAAGTTTATGGATAACACCGTGGAAGGAGCCACTATTTACTATTAACACTCTCAATGGATTGTGGCCACGAATGGCTACGAAGTTAATTTACGATCAGAGCTCAATCAGCAAATGGAAACATAACTTTCGTTTGACTTAAGGCATTGCTTTGTTAAAGAAAAACAAAGCAAATTAAATCAGAAATTAAATATCCCCAAAACAATTATATGGTTTGAAAAGAGAAGCAGTGTGATTCAGATTGAAAACCGGAAATTGAAAGTGTGCAAAAGAATATGTATAACCATGCAAGCACCAGGGAACAGTGGAGGAGGATCCACGTGACGGTTGTTTGCCCGCCCCTGTTCCTAAATAAATCCTTTGCAACCGGCAGTGCTGGAACGCAGCACCGTCATGTGACCGAGTTTAGTGCGCGGTTAAGATGGATGACTGCCCGACATTATGACGTTCGCTAAGCAACAATGACGAGGACGACAGCAACAATGATACAAGGATTGGCTCAAGGTAGGATGTCAGGATAGGGTAGGCAAGGAGCACGACAGGGAGAAAACAGTTTTAAGTTCCAGATGGCCTTTCATGTGTCATTTCTGTTATCTTGTAACAAGGCTTCAGTTGTCCGGGCTGCACAAGTAGAGGCACTCAGGACTGCCCCTTGTCGAGGGCTCTGGGAGGGTCCAGCATCTCTGGCTCCGGACCGGCAAGTCCCGAGTTTTCCGCCTGGCCCCCAGGGCAGGGAGAGAAAAAGGCAGACATTTGAACATACGTCTCACAAGCACACACAGATGGTACAAGCATACTCAATGGATTGCCTAAGTGCACGGGCGGAACAATACCATGACATGACGTTAAAATGTATTTCTGAGCTTTCTGTGTCGAAAAAGCACAAGTACTGGTGTGCTTTCAATTTGAACTACGAAGTCGGCATTTCTGAGTGCCGAGTCGTAAATTTCAACTAGAATGAACTAGAATGCCGCCTAAAATCATAATTCCAACTTGGAAAGTTGGAGGAACCATTGCAACCTCAAATTTAGAGTTCAGGATGGCTGCACCCTTCATCAACAGAACTGAAAACTGTATCTCATTAAATCAGTCGTACACAGTGCTGTCTAACATCTATTGGTGGGTTTGTTGCTACAGTATTTGTATTAGCAAAATACTGGGTATTGTGTTTTTATCAACTGGTATTGCTAACAGTGAACCTAGCTAGAGCTGGTATTGATAAATGACTTTCCGAATTGTTGTACTGGAACATGGTTAACTTGTGTGGGATGCCATTCCCAACTCTGACAGTCCATCTTTGCAGCAGCAGCAGCATCATAAAGGGGGGAGGGGTGGTCCAAGGATCCTGACTGAAAGGGGACCTCTGGGTTGGGGTCTAACATGATACACTTTCATGGAGCTCAAGATCCCTAGCGGCGCCCCGAGGGCGAGTCATGGATCCGTGTTTGTCGTCATTTTCCGTGAAAACCTGTGAAACTCGGCTTCCCGTCCGCGTTGTCCCTCGAGAAGGGCGTTTCGTTCAGACGCGGGGCTCCTCTGCCAGGGAGGCAGGGTGAGGTTTCTTCGGCCTGTGAGATTAAAACGGCCCCCGGGACAAATGACATTTATACTCACGAGGTAATGGATTCTGAGAAGCCGGGCCTTGTGTGCTTGTTCAGGAAGAGTCACACCCTGCGCCTTTAAAAAAATGCCAGCACCTCCTCCTGGCTGGCAGACTTCACCATCACCTGCTAAATATCCAGCCAGTGCGGGCCCTCGCATTGTACTTTCTTCCACTAACGTGCCTCATCCACTGTCAAGCTATAACAAGCCACTGCTGGCCTGTTCCGCCCAGTTTTGCGTTCCCCTCACTATCCTTTGCATATCAAAGCATAAGGCTTTCAGCGTGGTTCCACACTACCAGCAGTTGGGGCCTCCTGACATGGCACTCCGTGATTGGGTAAACACTGGGTCGCCATAGCAACATGGATAGAATTCATAGTGGCAAAGCGTGACAGAGTGCTGGTAGCAGTGGGAGTTAATCTATACATCATATTCCATTGTGTGCAGCAGGACTGGATAGTGCTGCCCTCTTGAGGCTGAATGGACTCCTAATGCAGTCTTATACCATGTGACAAACAGATAGCGACCCACCAAAAAACAGATTTGGAAGTTTAAGGGGAAACTACTGCTATTTGATTAGCATGGTTTGTTACTGGGTGGTACTGGGGTTTGCAAACTGGGGATAGAGGTTTAAGAGAAGCTCACATTGTCAGAGGTGGGGAAATTATCCAAATCTCCCAGGGGGCAGCGGTGTGACGTTGTGGGGAAAAAGTCACAGGCCTCTGTCTCATTATGATGGTGTGAGGAGTTGCCAGATCCTTTAAAAAATAAAAAAGTGTTAACATGGAGACAATAAGGCAGAGGAACAAGATGTAGAATGCAGTGCCTTCATTTCTTTGGTGTTAAATAAGAACATGAATCTGAAGTCGCGGCACAGAGTAACCACCGTATTATGACAACATGAGCTCAGTGATGGTGAGAGGCAAGTCAAGCTGAACACAGGATAATGCCTGCTGCGCTAAACCTGGGCGCTAACCGTAGCAGGGGACAGGACAATTAAATTGAAATTAAATGGCAGAGGTCAAGCAAACAACATATCTGCATTTTTTTCCACACAAATGATAAACAAACAGCAGCTGAGTGCCGGAACACCAAAAGGGGTGTGATTATTCACAGAGCAGACACACACAGACACTAGCATAGCCGGCCCAGGAACATAGGAGGTCAAGACTCAGAAAGAGCATTTAGGGATGGTCTGTAACCCGATCACTGGGCTCGCTAGGGGTCAGAACTCACCAGGAGGCGGTGGAGGGGGCCCGCCGGGGCTGCGGGGGGGCGTGTCCAGGTTCTCTTCCTCGCTGTCTTCTGCGGATGAAACGTCCTGGTTCTCTGTGCTACACGAAGCCAGACTTTCTGTGCTGAATGACAGCCGGCCGAATTCGGCAAACCTCTTTGCCAGCGGCAGACCACCGGACACCTCGGCTGAGCACAAAGGGGGGGGGGAGTGGTGGGTGTCACTCGTCATTTCGCACAGGGCATCAGGTTCAGCACACAGCATGGGGGCGGGGGCCTGCAGTCCAGCCGTATATCACCTGTCAGTCAGCTGACTGGACGCTTTCTACTAAATCGACCTAAAACTGCAGCTGCCGTTTCGTCTCGTTTTAAAAGCTGAAGGTCAGAATTGAGAGAATGTTCGCATATTCTAAGACGTCACAGTAGCGGTTCTCCAGCAGCATTGCAGAAAGCACAAGAATTCCTTCAGCACTTCTATGGCAAGTGCATTCATTTCAAAGGGAACATCAATATGCGAAGAAGCATCACTAGACTTAATAGAAATTCACTGATCATTAATGTCATTAAGCCACACTGCTTGAAAGGTGATGATTTAGCAGCTGAGGCTTTTGCTGTGCCAGCATTCCACATGAATAAAAGGAATCTGTAAACCTTGGGGGGGGGGGGATACCTGTTAAGTTACCTGGGCTAGAGTCATGGAGTGCCTCCAAATCTTCAGGAAGATGAGTCACTGTGACCATGGAAGACGAGTCATTCTGAGACACAGATAGACAGTTGCAGTTAGCAGTAATGCTGATGTGACACCAGGGGGCAGTAAACCATTGATCTGTACTTACCGAGGAACCCTCAATGTGCTGGGAGGGGGCCGAGGGGTCTGGGTCGACTGTGCTTAGCGCTTTGCATCGGACGGCCTCATCGTCGGTCGGACTGGCAGCCTCGAAGACGAGCAGGACCGTCGACTCCTTGCCGTTCTCCGAAAGGATGGGATCCTTTACCCAGCCGCTGAACTGGCAGTTAAAGGGGCGGGGCTCGGCAGGGACGGCGAGATCTCCGAGGGGCTTGGGAGACGGTTGTCCGAATAAGGCGTCTGAGGAGAAGGGGTCTGTGCCTTTGAACGGGTCCCTACTGAAAATATCTGACATTAACAGAGCGCATAAAGTGATTATAACGCCTTACTAGTCAGATACTTTAACTAGTCTGAGATTCACAAAATCTAGGTTCTCATTTTCTATGATTCTGTGCAGTCAACGCACTGAATGCAGTCAGCTAGCCGACACGTACTTATTACATTGTACTGTGACTTTGTATTATGATGGCGTGTCTTTTTTTTTTGAGTTACCGCAGAAACACAGGGACGTCAACTCCAGGAATGATGGATGGAAGCACAAAAGTCCACCTTTTTGGAGCTTTTGGCAACTCTGAGGTTGGTACAAACCTCACCTGAGACATCCGCTGCTCCGAATGGACTGTCCTCAAATGGGTCGTCTAGTAACATCCCAAACAAATCATGAGTTGGACTTCATATCCCCCTCTTTTGTTTCCAACACCAAGCTCGACATATCTAGTACAGATCTACTGAAGGACTTTATGGGACAAGAGTGGAACACCTACTACCTGTGAAAGGGTCTGAATGGAAGAAGTCCAACGTTCCGACTGTAGGGGTCTTGGCCTGCTCCACAGGTTCTGCGTCCTCTGGAAGTGATACCTGCTGGATATAAAGGAACAACCTGTACATCAACCCCTGCTCCATAATCCAGCCAAACCCCAAAGAAGAGTATGTTATCCCGGAAACTGCCGTCAGCTTAACACAGAAAGGCAGTATTACACTGTCACTCTGATCCAGGTCTAAGCTGACAGTCGGATTTAACTAGAAGCCCGTTTAGACATGAGGCTGAGAGGTTCTCACCATGGCTGTAGGAAATCCAAGATGTACACAGTGATTTATATCTTACTGTCAGCAAAGTCAAAGGAATGTCAAAAAGAAGTTCACAGGCTGGGTGGACGAAGATGGGCAGTCAAAAAGAGGTATTCCTAGGCATATCTTGGTTCCCTATGGGCCACATGGGGGGCGCCAAACCTTGAATGCGCTGGTGTTTGCAGACTTCTGACGATCCTCCTTCTGTGCTGCTACTACTTCAGATGGAGAACTAAAACCGCTGCTTTGCTGAGGAAGACAACAGGAACCGTTGTTTCATTTAGGGGTGCAAAGGTGCAAAGGTTACATGCAAAGTGCTACGACCAGGATTCTATTTCAACCAACCAGCTGAGTACACTGTGACTGCGACTCTTTATGCTCAACTGTTTGGTTGAAACAAAATTCTGGCCTGGACCTTTACACTCTCGACCTGGCTTCAAAGAGCAAAGGTAGGCACACACACACACACACACACACACACACACACACACACACACACACACACATATATATATATATATATATATACATATATATATATGTGCGTGTGCCTATATAAATAGGGTAACAAAGACAAAACAAGAAACATGTGCGGGCCATTGACAATAAATTAACACTAAGGCTAGGAATAATAAGACCAGATGAGGGTCATAATTAATCAACACTAAGGACTCTAAACACTAGGATTAGGATGGCCAGAGACACCTGCTGGCCAAACAGGGAAATGACAAACAGGACAGAGTCAGGAATTGACCTGACAGGAAAGGGCGTTGGGTCAACAAGAGAGCCTTGCATTTCACTTCATTGTATGACATCACCACATCAATTAAAACTAGTTTTTAATTTGTAATGTACCTGTTGTATTGTTTATGCCTTTTGTTAAGGGACATGTCATAGGCCGTATGGAGCAATACAAGGGTGTGACATTATTTCATGATTTTGATCCAGCACAGATACATAGTCGAGATTGTTAATAGTCACACATCTGGTCAGGTAACTACATGTACATGGGTTACTACATGTACAATATAATGATCTATACCACACGTGTGTCTGCTGGGGTGTGGCATGAGTAAATGGTGTCCTGCAGTTTTGTTCTGGGCTTACAGCAACTCTGGATATAACAGACTTTGGATATAATGGACTGTTTTGCCAGGTCCTTTGAAGTCCGATATAACGGGATTTTACTGTATGGTGAAGTCATACAATGAAGACTTAAGATGAAAGAAGTGAAATGCGAAATTTCGGCAAAATCAGGATGTCCCTGGGGAAGGTGGTTAGCCATGTTCTACCAGGTGTACAGGTCTGCCACCTGTAAGCAGAGGTCGCTCTAACCATAGTCTGCTGTGGTTGGCAGCTGCCGTGAAGCTCCTCTGACACATCAGCTTGGGGTTCCTGCTCTTCGGGGGCCACTTGCTGCTCCTCCCCGCTCAACTCCAATTGGTCCCTCTCCCACTGAAGTGGCTCAGCTGTCATTTGACCCTTGGCCTCCACATCTGCGATCCCATTGGTCAGTGGCTCTAATTCCTCCCTCAAGGGTGTGTCTGTATGTTGGAGCTCATCCAGTTTCAGTTGCAGCTGGACCGATGGGGGGGGGAGGGGGTGGGGGTCGTCTTTTTTCCAAGAGGTTCTCACCTGGGCCTCAGCATTTAAATTTTCTATTTACCCCATTTTTTTTAACCTCATTGGGTTTGCCCAATCCTGGGATGTGTACATACAGTATTATCTAAAAAGCCCAGGCAGAGCCAAGGAGATGTACAGTCAGGAGTTAAGCTTGCATATTCCAGATTGTGTAAAACCCTACAGCTGATCAGAATCTCGTCTAGGGTACCAGAACAGCCAGGGCCAGCCCTGATTCAAAGTAACACCTTTCTGCTCAAGGTCACCTCCACCTCGGCGCCGTGCGTAGGGGGGCTCCAGCCGCCTGCCCCCCCCCATCTGCTCATCCATCCATCCGCCCGGCCCATTCCCGATCCAGCCAGTGCCCCTCTGCCTTTTTTACATCCCAGTCTTTGGGGACGGGACGTGTCCCGAAAAGCCCCGAAATTGATTTATTGGGGAATTTCCCAAATTATTCATCCCTGCTCTGTCTCCCTCCTACCTGGATCCTGTTGTCCCTCTGCACCCTGAACCTTCAGGCTGCTGTGCTCCCCCGTCAGACGGGCAAACACCACAAAAAAAATACCAGCAGGGGTCAGCGTGTCTCAGAGCTGCCCTAGGGGCCCCCGGGAGCAGCTGGGAGGGGCATCAGCACACCCAGGCCTTTGTGTAAATCTGTCCTTGGCATCCCAGTTAACCACATGCACCCCCAGCGTGGGGCAAACCCACTATTTTACAGGGGTTGATTATGGGAACCACACAGAGCGCCATTAAAAGCTCCGCTACCACAGAATTAGAAGCCGCTAATTCGGCCGCCAGAAGCTGGCCAGTGAGGCTTTGCAGCTCCTCAGTAAATTTTAGGGGAGCGTTTAAAGTGAATTAACAGTAATTTGTTTGATCGTTATGCCACTCGGTCCATGTGTGGAAAATCAGGAGCCTGTGCTTGTCTTAATCCTCAAATACCAGCATCAATAAAACCCACGTGAACCATTTGGGCTCCTTCTGGTTCAGTCATGCCAGGATAATTAAATAGAGCTATACCTAGTAAGCCTGCGGCTAGATGAGTAACACTGTGGTCTTAATGTCCAGCTTGTGAGTTTGATCCCGCCCCAGTGTGTATATGAGTGTGCATGTTTTGTTCATGTCTGAGTGGGCTTCTTTCAGGAATTCTGATTTAGCTCATGGGAGTTTTACTTACACTAACATATTTTGAGGGCAAAATGAAAAAATTATGGTTATTTTTCTAAGCCAATCAGATCGTAGAGAAGGTGGGTCCAAGCAACTAGAGGAGGCAGGAGCAACCAATCAAATGTACTTGTCCCACCTCCTCTAGTCACTTAGACCCACCTCCTCTGCAATTTGATTGGTTATTTTTCTGAACCAATTACTTTTCGTTTTGCCCTCAGACCATTTCTGTGTAAATAAAACTCTCATGAGCTCTGATTTATTTTCATGGTCCAAAAGGCTATAGTTAGGTGACTTGACTACAGTGTGTGCGCTGTGATGGGCTGGAATCTCATCTTAGGTGTCTTAGCTGCAGGCTCATTTTGGATTCATGGTCTGGATGGTGGGCGAATGGATTTACCTAATAAGCAAGTTCTTCTAAAATGCTGCACTGACTTCTGGGGCCGAGGTTGTGCTGCTGTGTGCTGGATGGAAGCTGAGGGTCTCCCCGTTCTTCAGGAGATCCGGCGGAAAGGGAGCACTGCATGGACGCCATTCTGCCCATGCCAGTGATGTGTGATGTCCCGTGTCCCAAGGACTGCGCGCTCAGCCCCTGGACGGCCTGGTCCCCGTGCTCGCATACCTGCTCTGGGAAAACCACGGAGGGCCGGCAGACCAGGGCGAGATCCATCCTGGCTTACAATGCAGGGGACGGTGAGCAAGGCGCCTCTTTTTCTTGACTTCATCTTTATTTCTTTGCAGTTTGTTACTTTTATCGCATCTCCTACGTCCTTTATCTCCTATCAGCTCTCAGATATTCTTGTGATCCATGTTACATTTTCCCCGTAGTTTAATCTCTCTGCCTAAAGGGTATCATCACTGTGCCTCCTAGCGTGGATCCCAGAGAAGAGAGAGGCACTGAGGCCTTCTAGCTCGCTGATGCCATCTGTGTTTGCCATCTAAACACATACTTTCGTAACTGATCTAAAATGTATCTGATGCAATGGTTACATTTGTGTGGTTTGTGGACTTGATATGGTGAGTCACACAGCTGGTTTGGATGTAGGACGTGTCTATACTTTATTTAACAGTGGGCAAGCCATGCAAGGTAAAAACTGTAACAGGAGTTTAACATGCCCGTCGTATTTTAGACATTTTAATAGTGCCTTTTGCCTATGGCTGCTATTGCCAGTAAGCATCATCTCCCCTACAGGGAAAACAGAAAAAGCCCCACATCAGAGAGCTGGCTGTCAGGACTGAAACGTGCATGTATTTCAGGTTGGGTTGTGTGTGGTTGAGCACGTTATTCTGTGTTATTTTAATCTTAGCAGTGTTAAGGCGGGAGGGCTTGTGTCTTACTCTCGAATAATCAGACATGGGATGCAGAACAAGCCATTTGCAGTCTGAGAAGTGGTGGCGGTTGGTTTGATGCGTCTCGTTAGTGAAGGTGCCCCTGGGCCAGAGCCCTACCTACAGGTCGCTGTTCCCTGAAAATCCATCCCTCCAAACCGGCCGCATAATTGGCCAGCGGCAGCAGCCTCTCTCTGGCCATCTCCGGCTTGACGCCTCCCGCACTCCCCCCGACTGCTCCAGCCACTGTGTGCTTAACGTATCTGGGGGGGTAGGGGGGGTGGCTCATGCATTATGGATTTCTCCAGGAGTGGATTCACAATTAGAGCTGCGGGGTGAAGGAGCACAAGGCAGTGGAGGCAACCTGGGAGGAGTGACAAGGGGCAGCCCCCCCCCCTGCAGGCCAGATTGGCTGGATGGTCCAAGTTGGGGATCATTGTACATCTCAGCGGAGACGGAAACTTCACCTCCTCATTCTGATCCTCAAACACCTCAGCGGAGCCGGAAACTTCACCTCCTCATTCTGATCCTCATACACCTCAGCGGAGACGGAAACTTCACCTCCTCATTCTGATCATCAAACACCTCAGCGGAGATGGAAACTTCACCTCCTCATTCTGATCCTCAA
>JAABNY020000116.1:640261-668782 GCA_015164015.2 Brevimyrus niger | reverse complement strand
AGCCTCGGCAGGCTGAGATCAGCCACGCTCACGTACCTCACTTTGTAGGAGCAAAACTGCGGGATTTCCTGTGTCCTGCTTGTCTTCTAGATGTTACTCTGGATGTTTAAGGCACCACATCAAACTACATCCACTGAAGGTGATGTATGTTTGATGCATTTCTTACCATGTGCATTTCATTGAGCTTCATCCCATCTGGGGTGGGGGAGGGTCACACGGCTGCCTGTGACTGCGAGGTGAGATTTGCCTGAGCCGCAGCTCTATAAAGGACGGGGGGAAGGGGGGGGGGGTCTTAGATGTGGCACATGACCTGTTCAGCCTTGAGTGCCGCCGGTCGATATGCTGCTCTAATCCCTGACTAGCTCTAGGTGAGACGAACAACCCCGAGGCAGCCAGTGGATCTGAAAAATAAGTGTTGAGGGTTCAGCCCCTCCCACGTACCATAGCTATGATCTGGGCCCACATTTCAGAACTTTCCACCATGCAAAAAAAAAAAAAGCAAACTAGTGTGCCTGCTGTGATCCATGACACAGATGAAAAGCCAATCGTATGTCCAACACGGCAGTGCCTCATATTCCCAGAAAACAAGGAGGTGGGTATATAACATCCACACATCCATGATGACACAGATCATCTGCAGGTAGCAGGTGTCACTGCAGTCCAGTGACAATCCAGTGCAATCCAGTGACACGCCTGCCAGCCATTTGCAAGAAGGCGGTCAACTGAAAGACAAAGCGAGTCACATATGAAGCACCGATGGTGCCTTTAAAGACGCCGAATGTATGTTGCCAATGGAGTGTGCAGGGTGGCGGAATCATGAATTTTTCCCTGTAATGTTTCACTTCAGCAGAGTGGAGTGAGAGCGCATCTCTCTGCGTGCGAATGGCACCCAACACCCAGCGTGTCCTTCAAAAGGACAGCGAGCGTCTGATTGGATGAATGATGAAGAGCCCCTTTCAGACGCTTCATGGCAGAAATGGCGTCAACGGGCCGAATGGGGTATTTGGCTTTAAGGGGCTGGGGGACATTTCTGTGCTTTTGGTGATTAAGCAAACGAAAAGGCCACCAGAAAACGCTCAGGCGGTGCCCCCTGAGAACCGCACTGTCCCGGGCGCCATCCAGACGGCACTTCATCTCCGGAAGGTTCTGCGGCGCCTCACATAGGGAGCGTGCTTTCATCTCGGCCCGGTTGCCTTCGCGCCGCCCTCAGGAGCGATCCGAGCTGTGAAGTGCGGCACCGGGGGCGGCCAGAAATAGAGCCGGCTCTCCGCCGAGCAGACGCATGAGTCACGCGGCGCGCTCGCCCCGTCTCCGAAATGCCGGGACGCGACAGAACGCCGCGCCCTGCCCCCGGAGACGGCCGTCTGGAGAGCGACGTGCGACTGGGGGCTGAAGCTCCCAGGAGTCGACAGCCCGCTGCGCCTGGCAATTGCTGGGATCCCCCAGGTGGCAAAGTGCGGGGGCGATCCCCACATCGGAAATGCTGAAACGTGAGCAAACCCCCCCCCCCTCCGCCTGGAACTAAGAGCCCATCAGGAAATGCAAAATTGGAAGACAGTCCTGCCCGATGGAAAACACGGGCTTCGGATCACCTGAGGGTTAGGAAGAGTTCACGGCTCACGCAGGGCTGAGAAGCCACTCCGTGACCCCAGTGTCGAGCGCCTGAACAGTGTAGCGTCCCCCCTAACAGTAGCCAGCAAACAGGGTGGGGGGGTGGAGGCGAAACCATGACCATGGCACCCCACCATCACAGGGGACCCAGCCTGGGCAGTCAGACACAAGCGGCAGAAGGAGGAACGCTACCCCCCCACCCCACCCACCCGCCCGCCCGCCCACCGCCTCCACCTCAAAGGGACATTGACAAGGGAACAAAGCCCCCCCCCCCTTGGGGACCTGTATGTAAATCAGTCAGAGCTATTGTGGAAGCTGCCTCCCCCACAGGGTAACAGGTGATGTTAACCACGAAACGCTTCCCGGGATGAAAGGCAGTCTGAAGCTTTGAGATTAGAATATCCCGGGGTTAGACGCAGACCACAGTACCGCCGTGACGGCACAGAGAGCTACGTGGGCCAGCACTAAGGTGTCTGATTTTCCAGAAATAGCGTCGGCTTGGCAAAAGCCGGACCACCCCAGTCATGTCTGATTAGCGCATGAGTGAAACACCTTTGCTAGCGGAGCGCTAATTCCGACAGCGGCAGTGCAGCCCAGAAACACATAGGGTACGTTTCAAACGGAAAGGCAGCCACCTCATATACCTTCCTGGGCACTTTATCCCAGTTTAAACGCTCTTAATCACACAGGAAACAGGAAAAAAAAATCTGACACGGAACCTGGCAATCAGTAAGCAGTAAGAAACAGGTTTAGAATCAATGAAACGCTTTCTAACACCTGGAAATTGCAGGCATTAGCCGGCTACCGTGATCTTCTTACATGAGGTCATCATCGGGGATGGGGGGGGGGGCTGACTGAGGAATACATTACTAAAGAACGGGGTCACGTTCACAAACACGGCCAACCAGCGATTGCCAGTGTGGCTGGGGACCCAGGAACACCGCATCACCTGGGCGGCTGTCCAGCGATGGCTGCCATGCGGTGTGTGCCAGGGCGTGAGGAAGGGACCCGGGGATAGCACCGTCGCCTGCTGTCAGTCTCAGATTAGCGAGATCCATGCTGCACAGTCAGGCGACCCGTCTAGAGAGACGCCCACTCAATGCCCATTCGCCTGTGCTGCTCGCTGAAGACGTGGCACTTTGAACCCTGCCACCACATTGCCGAAAGGAATGAGAAGAGTCTGCTGGCAAATTTACAAGCCATCAGTTAGCCTTTCAATCCCAAATACCTACAGCAGGACAACCTTATTACAATCCTGGCTATAAGGGCATTAAACACGGAAGAGAAGACAGACTAGAGCACTGTTTACAGTATTTTTTATCTTACCAGAACTGCTCATCTAATGTAGTGTTCAGTGTTGCCTGTCACCCATGGAAGGAGGTGCAGGGCACAAGGCCATGCTGTAACCTTAACCAGTAACAAAGTAACAAAACCAGACCTTTGGCATTTTTAGCTTTTTTATGGCATTCAAAATCTTTGTGAAGACCTGAAAACGATCCCCATAATGTCAAAATAACAGGTTGTTATCATATTGCAGGGAAGATTTGGTCCCCATGATATAATATAAACACAACACACACACACACACACACACACACACACACACACACACACACACTGACCAATTTAGAGAGAGATATGTTACAGCAACAAAAGGCAAATCTAAAAATGAATCCTTAAAGTAATAGTATTAATGAAATTAATGTATGTGCAGGCATTAATTTGGTTAGCAAGTCCAGCAGTGCATCAAAGACACTCGGGCTGACAGGACAGCAGAATCGTGGGGTCCATTAGTGCGATGTTGGCTGTGACCCCGGCCTGTTATTGTGTGACTTCTTCTTGTTATCAGTAATTTAAATCAGCCGTGAGGGCAGATTAATAAGCACAGCTCGTCCGTCTGCTGGGGGAGCGACACGCTTTGAAGATACGGCGTAGCGAACAGACATTTCAGTAAGTGCTGTTAATTAATAACATGAAAACAAAATGATATCTCTATAGTGCAGTTCTGAGTCTAAGAGCCGTCGTATCTGGTTCCATTAGCTGGAACTCGGAGACGCGTGGTAACATCTTATTTCGGTCACCCTTAAGTAGAGAGAGCTGACCTACTGTTGGAGCTTCATTAGGTACCAGGGCAACATAATGGAGAGTGGCCACAGAAACCCACCAATCAGGAGTCTCCGCTCCAGGGGGCCTCAAAGCCGTGTGACTTCCACGGCCTCCTCATAGTTAGAGAGCGGGGCGGCGGGAAAACGCTTTCCGTTACCTTCTGAAATAGGACACATCGCTCCCTCGGTACCCCAGCACCCCCACAAGGAGGGGGGGGGGGCAGAGCGGGCTTGGAGGCGAGCGAAGAGACGGACAAATGAAAAGAGGCGAGAGCAGGGTCAACAGAGGGCCGGGGATAGAGGAAGCGAGGCCTGTGAGCCAGCGGTTATTTACAGAGAGCGAACCCCTGTGCCCAGCCGTGCCCATCTGGAGAAGCAGAAGCAGATGGTCCCTAATAAACAGTCTAAAAAACTTGCTCCCAGGCAGCGGGCCCATGTGCAGCGCCGCCCTCCCAAAACGCTCCCTCCGCCGGGGCGCCGCCCTCCCAAAACGCTCCCTCCGCTGGGGCGCCGCCCTCCCAAAACGCTCCCTCCGCCGGGGCGCGGCCCTCCCAAAACGCTCCCTCCGCCGGGGCGCCGCCTCCCAAAACGCTCCCTCCGCCGGGGCGGCGCCCTCCCAAAACGCTCCTTTTGCACGAGCACCACAGAGAAAGTAACAATCTGATTGTCACGCCGTCTTGTGGCACAGTGTGAGTTTGGGTTGTGCCAGGGTGAGAATAACTGATTCCCTTTTGCCTTCAGTGATTGCCTCTGTGGAGTGAAGTTTAGGTACCAGTCATCTTGGCTGGGCCCTGTAATAGGCTTCTGTAGCCTCTGCATGCGCAAAACCTTAGAGCTCATCTTAATCCACATCGCAATGTCTGCCTGAACCTTCATCACAGTCTTTCTGTTACAGATTCTGACAGTCATAATCTGGAATGCAGAGTCTTTTTTCACTAAACTGCAGACAGAAAGCCTTTGTTCTGCCTTTCCCATGTAACCCAAACCTCTGCAAGCTGAGCACCGTGTGTGTTCCCCACCCAGAGCAGGTGTACACCCTCCCTTAAGGGCACGTATGGTGCACAAATGAAAGGGGACCCTCTGTGAACGGCCCTTTCAGACACATTCCAGTAGAAGCCGATGTCATTAATCAAGTGATTATCACTAATTAATGAGGGCTCGCGGCATGATCTTGTTCTTATTTCAAGGCTCATGCAAGAAAACGCTTCCTTGCGCTCCGGCAAGCAAAGTCATCAACCGGCTGGACAGGAAAGAAAGACGGAGCGATGGGGTTTATGGGAAAGAGGGAGGCACAGGTCAAGGCCCGGGAGAGGGGGAGGGGATCCCAAAGGAAAGGAGGGAAGGGACACGAGGAGGGGGTGAGTAGTTAGCAGGGTGGGGGATCATGAGGCATGAGGAACCGGCCAGGCCTGCATGAGATGGGAGGGCAAATCGGGCACAAACATCAAGAGAGAGGGATAATTAAAGCTCGTCGCCTTTGATTAAATAAACAGGAGGGCCCCTGTAATCGCCGAGCAGTAAGTGTGTTATTTATAAATCCAGCTCTTCAGTCTACCCTGGCAATTATCAGCTAGAATACATGCATATTTGATCAGGAGGCTCAGTGGTGCCAAGGAGCACACCCACTCCCCGGGCTCCCCTCTGGAGATCAGGATGCACCAAGCTGGCTCGAATCAGTGCCAGGCAGCTGACGTTTAATGTTACCGCTACGTTCTGATTAGGCCGCGGCAACGTTACGGCATCATACCAACACTGGGCTCTGTACCACTTTGTGAAGACAGTAGATGCTTCCCCAGAACATGCTTGCCCACTATTTTGGTAACACCTCCTCCTCTGCCTCCTGGCTCATACCCACCTGAGTGCTTCTCCGTGGCCAAATCTAAAACCTGAACCATAGCTCATTGATATCTGCTCATAATGATGAGGAGGGGCTATTTGCAGGGGCAGCGATCTACTCATGGGAATTTTACTTGAAATACATAAAAATGTTCTGAGGGCAGAACTAAAAAAGACCAACCAGACTGTAGAGGAGGAGTGTCCCACTGAGTGTCCCAGATGTCTTAGTCCCCCCTCCTCTAGTTGCTTGGACCCACCTCCTCTACAATCTGATTGGTTATCTCTCTGAACCAATCATTTTTCATAAAATCCGGCCAATAGGAACGAAAAAAAAGAACCCCAAATGTGACCCGCTGCTTCTTACATCTGACATGGAACTCTGTCAGTTTAACACTTTCAATGTTCAGATTTCAAGTAAATGCCACAGAGAGAAACACTGCCCAGGGCCCCCCAGCTGTTTCCTGTTTATGGACACACACCTGATACTCAAGCAACAGGGTATGTAAGGGGCACAGGCTGTACCCAATCCAGCAAGGCACTCAGCTCTGCAAGCCGTCAGCTGGGGGAGTGGGCAGCCGCTGTTTCACTGGCACCAACTAGACCACTGTGGTCACTGCACAGCTGCTCACTCCTCATAAATAGGGGGGAAAGATTTGGCATGGGAGGGAGTGGCGGCAATAAGATGCAGCAGAGAGGCAAATGGAAATTTCTTAATTAGTCACAGTAGCGTCAGAGCAATCCTGTGACTGCAGGCTACATGAGACCATGGAGAGCGCAGGGGATTTATTAGGGGAGAAAACAGCAAACTGCATTCACGGTAGTTCCTGTAGCTACATCTAGTAGCACCTGTAGTTCCTGTAGCTACATGTAGTAGCACATGTAGTTCCTGAAGCTACATGTAATAGCACCTGTAGTTCCCGTAGCTACATGTAGTAGCACCTGTATTTCCCATAGCTACATGTAAAATCACCTGTAGCTACATGTAGTAGCACCTGTAGTTCCTGTAGCTAAAAGTAGTAGCACCTGTATTTCCCATAGCCACATGTAATAGCACCTGTAGTTCCCGTAGCTACATGTAGTAGCACCTGTATTTCCCATAGCTACATGTAAAAGCACCTATAGTTCCTGTAGCTACATGTAGTAGCACCTGCAGTTCCTGTAGCTACCTGTAGAAGTTCTTGTAGGTCAACAACTAGAGCATTGTTGTACCAGTGCAAATGAGGGGCTCATGTGTCAGGTAGTACACATAAAGATATTACAATCCTTCCCTCTACTCTAACTTTGCATAAAAGCATCAGGTAAATGAGTGAAACCTAAACTGCAACAGGCTCCATCCACCCATCGTCCTTCTGTACAACAACCACACAACTGTACAACTGTACACCTGGGACATATGGGGGAGGGGGCTCCCAGGAACAAATGAGAAGAACATTATGGAGGTAGAGGGGGCAGTGGAGACTCTGGAAGGAATGGGACTGGTGGCTGGGCTTGAGCAAGCTTTAAGCCACATAACTACAACACACTTCTGCTCTGCCTCAGTCACATACAGTATATACTAGGCATTTAACAATGAATCACAAAACAATAAAAAATCAAAAGGGAAAATGAATCGCTTCATGAATCGATGTTGTATGTAGTTTTGGTTTTGATCAAACACGATGGAGAGCGAATTTGAAATTGAGGACGCACTGCCGGGGGGTGCAGTGGCGCAGCGGTTAGCGCTGCTGCATCACAGCAAGAAGGGCTTGACTTCGGTCCTGGGTCCTTTCTGTGTGGAGTTTGCATGATCTCCCCATTTTCACCGGGGCTCTGGTTCCCTCCCACGGTCCAAAAGCATGCAGGATAGGTTGATTGTTGAGTCTAAACTCGCCCTGCAGTTGTGTGTGCGCCCTGTGGTGTGTTGGCGGCTGCCCGGGGTTGGTTCCCGTCTGTGCCCATTGTTCCCGGGATCGGGTCCAGTCCCCGCAGCGACCCCAGTTAAGGATTAAGCAGTTTTAGAAAATGGATGGATGGATGGATGGATGCACTGCCCGATCTCAAATTGGCGGTGTGGCAACATTTTAGCTTTCTGCTAATCACAAACAAAAATGGCGAGAAAAGCACAGACAAGACAAAAACTGTTTGCAAATATTGTAAGAGACTGATAACATACAGAAATAGCACAATTAGCAGGCTTCAGCATGTCCAGCAGCACCGCAGTGAGCTGAACGAAGATCATAAAAAGGGCAAACCACGCTCAAAAGCTGCACATGCAAGCCTCACTTTATTTACAGTATTTGAAGATTTTTTTTATTTACTTATTTTGATTTGGGATTTTTTTTAAACCAGTATTTCATTCAATTTCAGTTGAACTGAGGACATGTTTTGCACAGTTTAGAAAGTTAAATAAAGGGATATTTTTCAATAAATTTGTCTGCAGCTCATTCTGATAAAAATATTGTGAGAAAATCATATCGTGAACCGGCAATCGGATTGACTCGTGAGTTGAGTGTATCGCTGCATCCTTAGTATGTACACATGTGGGTTGCCTTCACACTGCAGCCTTTTCCTCTTCATCCTGAACACATGCGGCCACGCGCACTTTCACTGAGCGCTGCCTCTTCTTACGAGCTAGGGACGCGGCTAGAAGGGGACAGGAATAACCATAATGGGGGAGCATGTAGCTCGTGGGATAGGAATCTGCACCTGTGTCCGGAGAGTGAATTCAAATCCCATGGCAGACAAATAATATGACAAATTGACAAAACTGCATAAAGAATTACAGCCCACGATAGCAGTAGTGGTAATTAGAAAGCAAAAGAGTCCTTCTCCTGAGGGCATTCAAGGCCACACCCTCATTCTCACCACCGCTGTGGGCTTATTTAAATCCTGGCACGACCCTCCAGTCATGGGCTCATCTGCCGTTTCTTTCATGCGGCCCATAAACCTCCAGGTATTTCAGCTTCATGTCACGCAGTCGACCAAAACCCAGTGACATCTCTCTAAGAGGGGCCACCCAGGCTGGCTGAGTCAGGTCCACGCGCGGGCACAAGGTGAACCGGGACCGGAATGCCCTGCGGTTCATCCTAAATGGAGGTGAGGTTCCTCCATTAGTATCAGCTAGCAGACAGCCATGTCCTGTGGCTCCGCACACGGCCCGGGTATCTCCCACTTGGGGTTGAGATACTCACCAGCGAACCAGGAAACACGCCCACTATACCGGCCCCCACACCCGACGTGCCAGCTAGTCTGTGCTTACTGGTAAGGATGGAGACCGCCTAGCCGGTACTGGGCAGCTGTCCTCCTCTTGTCATTCAGCCTGACCTTGCGGAGCAGCGCTCCACTCTAATGCTAATGCTGAATTCTGGAAGCTCCCAAACGGATCCTAAAGCAGCAAGATGTCAGAAACCGGGACGGCTAGGAACCAAACACCCAACGCTTAAGAAGCCTAAACTTAAGCCTGGAGAGAGCCACCTCAGAGAGCTTCACGACAGCATCAGGGTGTTTCATCACCGCTAACGAGCACTCAGCTTAATTACTACTAATTAACGGGCCGATCCATTTCTTCAGAGTAGCGCTCCGCCGGCCTGACGTATCATATAAGCGAGCGTGAGGCCCTGATAGACAGTAATATTCACGGATAGAGCCTTCAGTGATTAATGCTGCACCTCCTGCTTCCCTCAGACAATACGCTCGCTGTCGTGTTTATGAGTGCAGCATGTGGCAGCTGTGAAATATTAAGATGCCGTCTATTGAATTAGACCGGCAAACATTCGCACTAATCCCCATTATAAACAATTAAACAGACAGAACAAGGCAGCTTGACGGCAGCTCGGGCCCTCAAATAGGTATCGTCGTTATTACGGCATTCGAGGAACGAGCAGAAGCCCGGATCTGCGTTGGCGCCGCGTGCTGAAGGGCAGAGAAAGGGATCTGGCGGGGAGGTCTCCGCGGAAATGCAGCCGGCTCTGGCTGCGAGCTCACGGCACACATCCTGATGCCGTCAGCCTGCGCGGAAAACACTAACAATCGTTACAAATCAGCCGGTAGGCAGGGGATGGGGGTGGAGGAGGGAGGTTTGTAAATGTCTGAATTATAATGTAGGTCGTGACTAGCAAACACTGAGCTGATACATAAATGCTTTCAGTAGGAGTGAAAAGATCCATGGCGGTTCAGACGCTAGCCGTCCATCAGGATGCCCCTCAGAGGGGCCCTCAGCCAGTGGGGGTCACCACCTGAGCGGCAGGTTGGAGAGGTGGGAATGCAACGGCTGGTCTACGGCAGCCGGGGACGCGATGTGGAGCACCTGAGCCTGTGACACCGTCATGCAGCTGGGGGCAGGAAGCATGCCTCTCACCCACTTCGTCTTTTCACAGTGAATCAACCCAGTGAAAGCCCTTGGAGGGAAAAAAAAAAAAATCAGCCCACGATCAATTGCTTTCGTCTCTGCTTTCCATCCCACTTTACCGGCATTATGGATGTTAATCCAGATGAAAGACGGCAAATTTACCCAGGGTATCCCTCCACGCCTCCATCCCACTTTGGCAAGTGTATTTTATAGTGTATGGAGGAACTGCCAGACTGAATGGGCTTTTGTTTACATGCCTGCCATGTCAGGCCCGCCGTGTAGAGCGCTCAAGGCCAAACGCCACCATAGGAATGTTGCCATGAGAACAGCTGCATCCCAATGCCTGGAGAGAGTGAGGCCTGGCATCTCGGGTCTCGCTCCGTCTTCCTCGCTTGGTACCGGGGGTTGGGTGATCAGATTTCGTTTACGACTAATAACATTAATCGCTGTGCGATTTATGCCCTGCCGATCAGTGCTGCAGATATGCTTGGACATAAAGATGCCTGATCGCTATGGCAATGCCTGGGCAGACGGATCGTGATGTGGGAGAACTGGCGCCCGCTTTAGGTGCTTTCACATTGAAGCTCAGGAACCTGGTTCCAAGTTCCTGAGCCATCTCAATCGACCATTTTTGTGTGCCATTTTCTCACAGCACAACAGGAACTTACCTTTAGGCTAAATAAGCCAGAGAGACTTGTAGCTTGTAGGTAAAATTTCAGACATAATTTCACGTGAAACTATACCACTCCAAAACAACGGAATGATGAACAAGTAGCCTGCGGTCGCGGAATCACTCTGACAAGAATATTATTATTCATTAGTCCGAGAATACATGACAAATAAAGACAGCATTTTATTTACGTTATTTATATGTTCGCGCTTGTACATTATTCACAAATCTAGCCACCAGATCAATATTTTATTTTCCACAGAATAAAAGTGATGTAATGTTATTCTGCTAATAAGTGCTGGCAAGTCTCACCACTGGGACTGGTGATTATTAGACAAAAATGTACCTGTTATTGGTTTAATTTTTTTATTCAGAAATAAAGAGTTGCAAGCAAAAAAAAGTATTTATTAATGCATTTAATGTAATTGAGATGCAAACATAGTGTCCCAATACTTCTCTTTTCCCTAAGCTTCAGCCTTACTCCCAAGTTAGTGCCAGTGCTTGTGGTCCTCCAATCAACAAAGTTTATCGCTGTAAGCTCCACCCAGTAGTACCTGATCAAGAGAAAAGTACCTAATCAGGAGTATGAACTAAAAAAGGATCTGGAACTACAATTGGGCAGAGTTCCTGTAGTGGAAATGCATTGGAAGTTCCTGGTTTCTAAAAAAAATTCCTAGTTCCTGAAAGAAAGTTCCTACGTTGAGAAAAAGGCCTTTTAACCACAGCTACGAGCCACTGGCCGGCCCGGTTCGCCTTGGCTGGGAGATTAGTCGGCCAACTCTAGAATGATTGACCACGACTCTGGCACACAGCACAGTGTTCCATTCTCCAAGATTTATGTGGCCCATTTCCCTACCCGCCGAATCATTCTGAGCACTATTATTAATGCCGTTGTTCCTCACCACGTGCTCACTGCTGAAAGGATGAAGAATAGCCATCATCAGAATTAAATCTGAATCGTCGGTGCTGGCCACACCTGGATGGAGAGGGACTCTTACGACACGTCAGAGAGGTCTATCCCACACAAAGTAAAGGAGGTGCAGGCTTCAAGGTCAGGTCAACGTCAACCAAAGATACACAAATTATCATCCATCCATAATCACTTAATCAATACTGAGTCATGGTGAGTCTAGAGTCTAATGCAGAACACACAGGACAGCAGGCAGGGAAATCCCTGGAGGGTATGTCAGGCTATCACAGGACACACACTCATAGACTATGCGCACTTTACAGACACCAATTCACTTTAAAGGTATTGTTGGGACTGGGGGTGATTCCAAGAAGGGCCATAATTCATACACTGAGGCCAACCTTATCAGTAGCCAATGATGTGTGTCGAATCGGTGTGTGACAGAGGAGGGGGCACCAATCAGCGTTCAGCTGGGGTCTGCCTCCCCCCCCCCCCGCCCATACTCCCCCGCTATGGACCAGAGGAGGAGACCACAGAAGAGACCAACACAAGTAGAGCATGCAAAATACATGCAGGATGTAAGAGGCAAGACATTTCTACCTCATAAAATCATGGACTTGAACTCCCCCTGCAGTCAGGCATGTAGTGGCCAGGCAGTAAAAGAACAAGCTTGAACCCCCATCCAAGTTTTCTTCAGTCACCCCATTCCATGAAATCTACGGAGAAGGACCCCCCCTCCCCAGTCGGGGAAATCTACCAAGAGGGGACCTATCGGACTCCCCATAAAATTTTTGGCTACAGGCCTGGAATGAGGCCAAATCAGTAACCACGAGAGGAGACATGGGGGGGGCTCAAAGACTGATTTAGAGAGAAGCGCTGTTGAAACGTCCGAGTGAAGCAGGGGCTTATCCACATTTGGCCACTCGAAATTCCCACAAGCACCGAGGAAGGTACTTGGAACCCCGGAGTACAGCAATATGTTCAAACGCGTCGAGCTAAATCCACTTCGCTGACGTATCTACTGTCAATACTCTGCGTGCCGTCGGGTCGAACTTTCGTCACCATGGCTACACCGCTGCTTGTTTCCAGTGACAGTCTTCTCCAAATTGGGCTCTGCTTTACTCAAACATATCAGTTAAAAGGGAAATACCCATACCCCTTTTTTTGAACAGGAAAGTTATTCAATTTCACCAAAACATCTGTGCTGCTGCAGAATGTGAAGAAACTTGACTAGAATAAACCAATAATTACTGAACTAGTTTCCTCCTGTAGTCACTCTTACAATTTGCACTGAGCACAAAAACATTAACTGCTTATCTCTGTAACTGTGATGCAATCCAAAAAAATTGGAAAAAATGTTTTAAACATGACCTCGAATTTAAATGTTGGGTCTCAGTACTTCTTGCACTTGGCAAACATCAGCTTGCGGGAACACCATTGTATTACACCTAATATTAGCAGCTTAGCCAAGCTGTCCATAGGTGTGAAAGTGTATGATGGGCGTGTGTGCCCCGTGATAGCTGGTACCCCGTCCTGGGTTATTCTCTGAGATAAATCATTAAACGCCTCGACGGATGGAAGGAGCACCATGTTACTGACCCATACAGCAGAGCCACCAAGGAGCCTGACGTGTGATAAACTTCTCCCTGAAGGCCGACTAGCGGGGATCCCAGGTAGGCAAGCTCCAGCTTCATGGTAAACCAGACAATCAGCAGAGGAGTGGCAAAAATCAGGTTCATTCTCTGAGTTCCCCCGCTGCAGTACTTAGTACCCACCTGCCCTCGTTACCTGCCCCCAGCACCAGTCCCATCCATCAGCCTACCTCTACTGTCCTCGCAGGGTCCGCATGGAACCAGGCATCCGGGCTGGCCGGACCCGGGATGGTTACCCTTCCTTTCCGTGGATGGTGTCCATATTCTAGAGATCCTTCAAAGAGGTACGGTTAAGATTCATTTTACATATCGTTTTATACATGGACTCCATCCAGCCCCTCATCAACGGCCATCTTCAGCCACATGATTCCATTAAAACAGTAATGCCAATTCCAGTAACAGCGAGATTAGTCCATTAGTGAAATCGCTAAGTGGGAAGAGGAGGAGGTGTGTCCACTTATTCTATGGCTGTGTGGCAAAGGACAGCACCATCGGGGAAGTACTGGGTACCCCCTAGGGTGAGGGCCTGGGTGGGCCAGTACAGGAGCTTGTCCAGGGTGCCCTGCTTCAGTTGCACAGGGCTGCTGTCCATCTGCAGGGTAACTGAAACAGTAAGTGACAAGTCTACACACTCTGGCTGCCCAAGATCAGAAGGTTCCGCACCTCTGGAAACCAGCACAGCATAGCAGACTGGAAGATCAGCCCATTAAACCAAAGACCCGAATCCCATGTGCCAGCTGGCTGGTGTTCTGGGGATGACATCATCTCAGGGGTTTCTCCTAAGCTCAATTAATTCCTCTGCACAAGCAAACATTTTTAACGAGAACTGATTGCCATTAGGTTCTGTATTCAATTATTTTTGTGTCACGTCTGACAGTGCCTAACGCTGCATAATTCACTCCTACAACAGCTGTAGTCACCTTTACAATCATTAGACAATTCAATTATTATTACTACTGCTATGGCCTCCAGCTGCTTAACTGTTTGTTTGTAGGACTGTGGGTGTGGAAAATAAGTTGCACCTCACTGAGAATTAACCGTACGACTGTTGGTCGACTAAAGGTGTATGACACTCAACAGACTGCTTCCCATGTCACCCTTCCTTGCCATTTCTAGAACAATACACACCCGCAGCACCTGCTAAACAGCTCAGATATTGCCCTCTGTAACAGAGAAAGGCAGAGAATGAGGCATTCTTTCCTTGGCCCTGAACACTCACTTTGTTGCAGGTTTATTTATGTCCCATAAGTATTGCGATATCGCAGCTCTTTCCCACAATACTTCCACTCACTAAATGTGATGCACAGAATTCTTGCAGCTTGAAAATCCTCTGCATGTCAGTGACCCCCAGGAAGGCAGGGTTGGGTGTCATACAACCTCAGAATCAGTACATGAACTGGGGGTACTCTTCTTCCAGGGAATGGTTTACCCCCAAATCTGGCTTAAAATTTCTATTTCTGGGGCTACTTTGTCACTTATATTTGAACCCAAAAGCTTTAATTAGAGTAGTACACAATGTCTTGCACATACTGTATAAATCCATAATGAATATTGCATCATTGTATTCTGAGATTTAACACTGGCAATTACATATCTATGTCATATAAAAACAAAGGTTTTTATAAGCTCCCAGGTGGCTGCCCTTCGCAGACAGCTTACAGTACAAAGAGCAAGTTGAGGGAGGCATAAAAAGAATTTCCCCACAGGGACAATAAATGATCCAGGGCCGATTTTAAGGTTCCGTAGATGTCGGTGTAAGAATTTGTCATAGGGGCCCAGCTGCCCATTTTGTATGGCGTTAAATTAGTGCCAAAACTCGCGCGGTTATGCACTAGCGAGCAGAAAACCCATCCTCTCTACGCGCTCGCGTTCTTTGGACACTATCTACGCGCTCGCGTCTGCATAGTACTCGCTCGCTCGCTCGCTGCATAGGATGAATTTTCACACTTTGGAGCCGGGAACAGTGGCTAATATCTCCGCTTCTTTGATTGTTTTTTTTTTTTTTAAATATTGACTACGATTGGCTATTTGCTTTGGTAGAAGATGAAGATAACCGCGGTCAGTGAAAAGTTATATTAGCCTCATATTCAATATTCAGTTTTATGGCTTTAATAATTTTTAACGGAAGGTGGGGTGACAGAATTGCGATGTCCAGTACATAGACAATGATGCACACCGATTATTTTTGTGTTTCAAACCATTTCGTAATTTGTGCAAAATCGTGTTCATAACTAATATTATATGTTCTTTCAGCTGTGACGACCTGGTGGTTTAGCATTTTGGGCTTATGGCGACTGTTGCACACCCCTTTGTTTCCCATAATACTTTACATACGAATTTGTTTTAATTTCTTAATGTTGGAATGTATCCGTATAATGTGCAATGGGACAATACATTAATCGGTTAATAACTTTAAAACTAGACAAGACAGGCACATCTAGTGCAGTGTGATTTGATCAGTGGACTACAGGGAACAATTCACACCCCTTGGATTTTCAGATTATTTTTTCTGTAATAGTTATTTATTACATTACATTCACTTAAAGTGCAATGGGGCAACAACTAAGGGGTTAATAGCTCTAAAACAAAATGGGACAGCCATGTCCTATGGAATGTGCTTTCATCAATGGACTCTGGGGGATAATGCACACCCTTTGGATTTTCAATATCATTTTAAATGTTGCGAAACACGTATAACCAAACAATTCAACTGCGGTACATTTGTTTTGTCCCACAGTCCACTACCTAAATCACATGTTACAACTTATTTATGGATTAATTTTTTGTTATCAATTAACTGTCAATATGTATGAAATGGAAATGGAGCAATGGCATGTAATATGCATAGAATGTGTTAATTAGTAACTGTTAGAAAGTTATTCTGAAAATCCAAGAGGTGTGCATTGTTCCCTGTAGTAAACTGATGAAAGCACACTCCAAAGTGCTAAATGCTAGTAGGCCTAATTAAAGCCATAAACTAAATATCGAATATGACTTAAACGCGGTCAGTGACAAGTTATATTCTTTTTCTTCGAAAGCAAATAGCCAATCATAGTCAATATTTTTGACTGTCAGCTCGCGAGCTCACACGAGCACGTGGTTTGACTTTTGGCACTAATTTAACGCCGAGCGAGCGAGTGCTGTGCAAACGCCAGCGCGTAGAGAACATTAAGTTTCAACTCGGGAGTGCATATGCGCGCGTGGTTTTCATACCCGCGAGTTTTGGCACTAATTTAACGCCATAATTTTGGACCGTCTGAATCCCAAACAGGGGCCCGTTGCTGCAGGGGCCCGCGGTGCATTGCACCGATTGCACCTGTGTTAAAAGCAGCCCTTAAAGGATCTACTATTTTTATTATTGTCATTATTGATTTTTAGTATTACAATTTATAGAGAATCTCCAACCACTTGTGATATTTAAAATATTCAACATAACCGCGTAAGATAATGAAGTTGTTAAGCTTGTTTATAAGGCTGAAAATTCAACAATGAATCAAGCTTGTCTAAGGAGCCGCAATTTACGTCAATTAATCGACCTGGCATTAAACGTCATCTGGATCTCGGAAAAGAAGTGTTCACAAGACTACCTGAAAGTGACAACGCGAAGCTCAGAATCCTGGTAGTTCAAAAAGAGCAAATTGATATGGCTGCCCCCCCCCAAAGGTTTTCTCTCTGGTTTCCTTTATTTATTACTCAATTAACCTCATCATTTTGATACTGCAGAGTCCTGCCCCCAAGTGACAGGGTAGATCATTTGAACAGCCAAAAATGTTCTGCGTTCATGTGCCGCCACGTTTTACTGCAGGGACTTGAATGGAATTAATATCGCAGATAATTAAGAATTAACGGGAGAATTAAGAACCTAATCAAAGTATCTACGTTTGAGTTGCTTCCTGTGTGGCAGATTAATTCTGCACACCCTGACTGTGCAGCTAAAGAAACTGGCACATGATTAATTCATACCATGACATAAAAGTTGAAGTTAAACACAAGGTAAACAACTATCTCATGAACTTAATACTTATTTGTAGACGGTCCTCTTAATTTTATTGTAGATGATATTGTTACCTCAAGGTGTTAAATCACGTAGAACATTATAAATTACTCCTTATTTTGTGCTACAATACTGGACGATTTTAGTAATCATTCTCTGATGTTGAGATATACTCTGGCGAAAGAGTTTTTTTTGTGTTTTGGGGTTTTGAAAAGCCGGGTAATTTTCCCCCGTGGTCATCAGTATCGCTCCCTCCCTGATCATGTCTATTACTAATTCACATCTTTAACTTTAGTAAGTCTGCGAGTTGCATTTGTGAAAATATCCGATAACCATTGAATAAGTAAATAACTGCCGTTAGTCTAGACTATAGAGTTTCAAGCAGTAATTATAATACTGAAACGTCATGGCAGTGGTTTTAAAAAACATTTTATAAAGAAACAGACCTACTTTAAAAGCAATAAACCATCTTCTCAGGTTAGTTAGGTATTCTTGTACTCTGATAACTTAATTCGCTGTTATCCACAGACCTCACCTGCATTTAACTATTTACCTAAACCTCTTCCGATACAAACACAACTGCTGCTCTCTGTTTTTGAAAAACATCCAACGTCTCCCATACATCACCTCACCAGCCTGTCAACCATGCTGCTCACTGAACAAGCATTTCGCGGCGCTTAATTTACACCAATATACAGTAATCAGATCAGTAGACAGCTGCGACACATCGCCTTTTACAACTGAGTCTATCATGCATCTCCAAAGTGTCCAGCAAACCATTTGTGTTCAGATTTTGAAAACATGCCGTGAGTGCATTTTCTGTTTACAGCGTGGTTCGGGAAAACTCATTCACGCTCATGACTTATTTCCTGGAGTTTACAGTTTATATTAGGTCAGTGTTCATGGTTTGACTTCTGAAATTCAGATGGAGTTCTAGGTAAAACTGGTTTGTTTGACTTTAAAGAAATTCTAGTTCTAGTGAGTCCGAGAACCAAGGTACCACTGCATTTAGTCTGTCCATTTAAATCCAAACTGTGAATGAGGCCTTCATTTTGAACTTTAAGTTGTTATCTTGACGAATATTATCTGCAAGAAGTTCTTTAGCAAGTAGCAGAAATTATAACAAACAAAATAACAAAGAGCTCTGAAATTATACTGGGATAGTAACTAAAGTTACTTACAGGTGTTATGCCGAAATAAATGACCGATTGGTCGCTGATCTGAAACGAGTTGAGCTACTTTGTCGAGTTAAGCTACGGTAGTGCTAATCAACAGCCAAAAAACCCCCCATAAAACTCTAACCCTAACCCCCCAAAAAACCTCTCAAATCCGTAAGTGTCCCAGCATCACATATCCTCTTAACTTCTCCGTGAGTCCTATTAGCTTATGGAACATTAGGTTTTAAATGATCATTTCATTTTGCAGTATAATTATTCTTACGCACATGTTTGTGTACGAAGAGGCTGAAGGACCCAAATAAATGGATCAAGGTTTACTCTGCACTGCCTGCTTTAAAATACTTCATTACAATTAAAACCGTAACATGCCAGTGTGGACTGATATTTATATTTTACGAAACATTTTACTGTGTGACATGCTATGTACTATATACCCAGATGTGTGAATTTATTGCTCTTCGATACATCTTACGTCCAGTATGCCTGGCACAGTGCGAATTGTCCATTGCAGGGCACACCCGATCAGATATTCAGCGCCATTGCACGTTTTTAAATTGTAGAAGTAAACAAAGGTAAGTTGAAGAGGATGTGTACATGCGGGGTAGATTTCGAACCCATATCCCTGGAGCATATGGTTACTCACTGCACCACTGTGCCACTGATATTGTAATAGATTATTAAAACTGTGCAGCTTATATCAGACATATTTTATATACATGCATATAAAATCAAACTTTTTTGGATAGTGTAAGTGTGTGAGATAAAAAGCCTGTTATTTTGACATTGTGGGGACCATATTTTGGAAACACTTTATAAAAATCTGTGACTGCAATAATCTACCTATCTGTTTTCTGTAACCACTTATCCCCTTTAGGCTCACGGGGGTGGGGTGCAGTGCCTTTCCTGAAGGCTACTGGTGCAAGGCAGGAAACAACCCAGGATGGGGCACCAACCCACTGAAAGGCACACTCACATATGCACAATTTGGTAACACCAATTAACCTCAGCGTGTTTTTTGGGGGGACTGTGGGGGGAAACTGGGGGACCCTCAGGGAACCCCCTCCTTCAACTTGAGGAGAACATGCAAACTACACACACAAAGCCATGGCAGAAACTCAAACCCTTATCCCAGAGATGCCAGGCAACAGAGTTAACCACTATACCACCCTGCCTGCAGTCAAAGTCTTGGATTTTGTTGGACTACTTTTGGTTAAGGTTAGGGCTGGGTTAGGGTTAAGGTTGTTATTATCACGGCCAGCTCCGTCCGATCCTCATGTGTGCCACGCCCACCTCCTTACCCCTGATTGTCATCACCTGTTTCCTGTTCCTTTTGACTTGTCCTGTGTATTTAGTCCGCGTCTGAGTGAGTCTTGTTAGATCTGCCATTGATGTCTGTGATGTTTAGTGCTGGTCTTGCCCGGTCTGTCTCCGGTCCTGTTAATAAACCCCGTTTGATCGTATCATCGGCTCCACTCCCCTGCTTCCCCATTCGCCTGTCAGCACTCAACGTGACAGTCATTGTTGGCATTAGGGTTTTTCCCATAAAAATGAATGAATGGTCCCCACAAAGATATGGATACAAATGTGTGTGTGTGTGTGTGTGTGTGTGTGTGTGTGTGTGTGTGTGTGTGTGTGTGATCAAAACCATTTATTTCAACATTGTCCGGACTATTTTTCTGGTCCCCACCAGGGTAACCTCAATTTTATACAATACTGTGACTACAATCAAAAAATGAAAACAACGAAAAGTCTTGTATTTTGTTTAGTTACTTATTGTTATGATTAGGACTGGGTAAGGGTTAGGGTTGTCATATTCAGCATTAGTTATTACGGATTGTGTATTTATTTGATGGTACTTGCGATACATATTGGTAGCTGCTTATTCAATACAGGGTCGCTAGGTAACGGTAAACCTCCTGCATTGTGATGTGGGATAATATTAAGGGATTTATTGCAATCCCTGTTTAGTGGAATTCCAGTTAATTCTAGCAACGAGTAAAGCCCCTAAGCCCCTAATCATCTACATTACAGTTACCCATGTTTTTCCAAACATAATCCAATATGGCATCCATCATTCCCACAAACACTCATCTATGGTAACTAATACTTATGTTACAAAGAGACCCTGCAGCCAGAAACACAAGAAATGTGATATAAATCACAGAAACAAAATATTTTTATTGTCATTATTATTATTATTCAAGTACTTTTAGTCATAAAGCCATTCTATTTGGAAACGTAAGATCTATATAAAATAGATGTTTTATGATATTAAAAACTATAAACATTTTTAATAAAGAAAATGGGGTTCTGCACAAATTGCAGTCACAGTTTACAACAAAATGAATACACTTTCTAATTAAAGATCTAAAGAAGCAGAATTATTATGGGGGGGGGGGTGCCCAAAAAACAGATCTGGGCTGTGGAATCTTTACAATATCTACCAGACACTGAGATGTAAACAAAAAGAATCACTCATTGTTTTGTGGAATTATTCTGCAAACAGTTTCTGGCTATCATACATAGCCTTCAAACATCTGTACAAACACACGGCTCTGCTTCCATGAATACGTTTTTACATTGTACTGGCAACTGAATAAAATACAGCAATAAGTAACCCACTGAACAGAGGAGGCAGTGTAACAATTTGACAGAAGAAAATGGTATGTGAGGAATCAAGACAGAAAAAAGTAACTGTGTCAGATTTCACTTTCTGATTTAAAATAAAAGAGTGATTAAAAATTCCTGAAAGTGTAACAAATGAGTAAAGTTTTTACTGTCCTTCACAAAGGACAATCCAGTGATGCAAAACTAATGGGCTGTAAAGATGGTGTACATCTGAAAGGCAGCCAGAGTACGGAAATTGACATATTGTGTGAGAACAGACGAACGCAAATGTTTACGTCACCATTATCACCATTCAGAAGGACCTTCTATTCTTACGGACACCAAAGCCTTCTGGGATTTCTGTGGGTGGGTCACTGACATGCAGCCACAGGCCATCAGACAAGGCAGATAACAGCTTGAAAACTGAACCTGCTAAGATCTACTTCCCCTTGACAGGGGCATCACAGCCTGTATGTTTGTGTGGGATCTTCTCAAAGCAGGAACTATGTGGAGAATATTGACTGCAGATAAAAATCACCAAGTTTGTCCTTGGTTAAGGAATAATACGCACTTTCAGCTTTGTAAAAATTTATGGACTAATAATGTTAAGTACACCGAATCAGTCTCCAAAATGTTCAACGGAAACATAAAAGCTTTTGAAATTAGAAAAAAATCATTATGGACTTAATACGGATTTGTGTTCCAGCTTGTGCTTGTTTTTTAGTTTGGCTGAGCTGTGGGAAATAGCAGAGGGATGAGACAGACTTCTCTGATGATGTGCGGGTGAAGTTCGTTAATCGGTTTTGTGAGCATCTCCTTCGACGAACGCAATCTTGCTTCGATATACTGCAGCTCTGAAGGTCAAAATCAGATGAGTCGGGCTTAAGAGGAAGTCAAAAGTGAAGGTAATGAGCAATCAATGTCAGCCCCACTGAAATCGGGTCAAGGCCCACGCGACCTTGACTGCGGCCTATCGATGTGAAGCACGGGTCACCCCAATCGTTTTAGGACTGCAGAGGACGGCGAATGTGTCACAGGGCCAAACAACGCAGCAGCGACAGCGTGTCGAGGAGAAGGCGGTGGAAGAGCCAAAACCGGAAGGGAATGTGCATTGAGGCCGGCCTCCAGGACACCGTGTGCCTGACCCGCAAAAGGGCGAGGAGCCAGAGGTCTCAATGGCCACATTCTGCTCGTCGCAAGTCGGCTGCGCTCTCAGACATTCCTGCCATTCACTGTGCTGGCATCAGCCAAACCACCGATTTCTCCATGACATGTCTTCACTCTGTGGCGCATTTTGTTCCACATTACTGACCTGCCCGCATGGCTCACGGAGCTGCTCTCCCAGCTCTCAGTCGCAGGGCCGTTACACTAAATCTGAATATGCTTCACAGACAACATGTTTACCACATAAAAGTGTCGCCTGACGAAATTGCGCTAGCAAGAGCTTTTTTTTTTACAATGCACACACCATACGGCGACTTTTTAAGTCAGGCAACCTGTCGCATATTTCACGACTGCCCTTGTTAGCTGCCCTGATGGACGTGGCACGGCTGGTAACGAACCTCATGATGCATCACGTCCCATGTGATTTACATAACACATCCATCAGCTCATCTTCTAGGACCACTTACAGGCCCGGAGCCTCTTCCGGAAGCCTAGGGCATACCTTAGGGGATACCTGGGGGAGGACGCCGGGTCCGAACAACATATAAAAGTGCTATTTATATACCGGATTCGCTATTCCGCAGATGCTGGAAATGGCGTGTTTTCTTTTTCGTAAATCTCCTACAAAATTCTAAACTGTTATCGCAGTGCTCCTTCACAGTGTCTTCCGTAGGGTATGTTCCAGTTTATGTTTTGGATATATGTTTACAGTCCATTGTGCAAAAGATGCATGATTCTTTGCCAGGTTAAACTGAATTTATACTCTAATGGGAAATAAAGAGAAACTGAGTGTCAGGTGAGGCTGACACTGAGAGTGAAGAGCAGCGTCCACTTCAGAACCTGGTGAATGTTTAAAGAGGAAAAATCCCCAGAGCCTTAATGGAGATTCTCTCTCTGCAGATACCCACACTCCAAGGGGGAGAGGTATGGTCTATCAGAGGAACCATCACTCTGCTTCTGCCTGTGCAGCTTACCCCCCCACCCCCCCAGCCTCATCTGACAGTATTCACACGAACAAAAGGGAAGTGACAGAGCGTAAATCCCACAGCTGAGATTTCAAGAAGAAAACATCAAATTGCAGATAAGGAAATTAAATATAAAATTCTGGTAAAAAAAAAAAAAAAAAAAACAAGCATGAGAAGAGAAAGCCAGAGAAGGAACGTTCAAAGAAAATGAGTAACCAGGAGCATCCGGGGAGTCAGAGGAGGAGGAGGATGACGAGGCGGCGAGGGGACAGGCAGGTCAGTTGAGGAACTCTGCGGAGAGACTGCGCGTGCAGCGGGCAGAGCGGAATTTGAGCTCGTGGTAGCACTGCACGAAGCTGTGGTAGATGAAGGTGATGGGCAGCGCCAGCAGCACGATGCCGCTGACCACGCAGAGGCCGCCCAGCACGCGCCCGGGCATGGTGATGGGGTACATGTCTCCATAGCCCACCGTCGTCATGGAGATAATAACCCACCAGCAGGCGGCCGGGATGCTGGCGTAGTCCTCGTTGCCCATCTCCAGGTCCAGCCCGTGCTCCAGCAGCTGGGCCAGCGCGCCGAAGATGGCCATGGCCACGCAGATGAACACCAGCAGCATGACCATCTCGCGGTAGCAGCGCCGCAACGTCAGCCCCAGCGTCTGCAGGCCCAGGAAGTGGCGCGCCAGCTTGATCACCCAGAAAATGCGCATCATGCGCAGGACGCGCAGCGTCACGCCCGCCCGCTGCAGCTGCGAGTTCTCGCCCGTCAGCACGCTCATCAGCACCGACACGTAGTACGGAGTGATGGCCAGCAGGTCAATGATGTTCAGCGGCCGGCGCACGAACTCACACTTGTCCCTGGACACCATGAAGCGCACGATGCACTCGGCGGTGAACCAGCCGATGCAGACCGCCTCGATGATCCTGAGGCCACAGGGGGTGAGGGGAGAGAGGGGGAGGTGTTATGGGGCGGAGGGGGGCGGAACCAAGCACATAAGTGCTCCCCAGGCACAACAGACCTGACAGATCCCTGTTCCCTTTATTTTATATGCGCTACCTGTTGCTTAACCCTATATGGTAATATGAATATATTAGCCATGCAATTCTTTCACCCTTTAAGGATCAGACCTTTTTTTTTATTTATCTGCAGGATTGTCCATACAGCATAATAAAGGGAGAGAAATATTTACATCCTCCATCTCAGTGATTTCGATGATCAGGGTTGTGCTGATTCGCAAGTGTGATAGTTGCATGAGGCATGGCACCCCACTCCATCTCAGCGCAGAAAACTTGTCACATTTAAAACAAGTCAGATATAAACCTAAATGTCAGGGTGCCCTGAACTTCATCCATCACACATTCTCTGAAATGTGGAGGGGGAAAAAAACTGACCACCAGGAAGCATTTACACAGACATGGAGGGATCGTTTAGAAATCCACGTGTGCCAAACAGGGCCATATTGGAACCAGCAACCAATCCCACGTATGCATTTATCAGTCTGCCTCATGATAGGTTGCTATGCCTTAAAGGGTGACGCATTTAAGAGGGGAAAAAATCGGAGCAACAAACCGGGGGAGGGGGTTATTTCTTTTATATTAGGTTTACACAAAACCCCAAACAGTATTGCCACAGAACAGGACTGCTGCCGAACACACACGAGACATATGGAAGACTGAGCGCTGGGCTTGTGCGATGGGATGGGGTGACACGTGACCAGAGTAGGCAGCAAGAGGAGGTCAAATTAAGCGTCAAATGCCAATTAATCATCGTTTTCAGTGGTGCCGTGCAGTTTGTCCAAGTTATGAAACATAAAGATAAACTCAAAGGCACATCGGCAATAATGTCAACTGTTGATACCACAACCTAAGTTCTATACAAACCTGTTCAAGAAAGCTCAAAGCGTGAGCCAAAATCACTCATCGCTCAATTAATTGCGTGTGTGATTCTGCTTTAATGTATGTTAATAATTAGCTTCAGGGAACGTTCAGGGAATGTAAAAACTAAGTAAAAATATGCATTACCACAGGTGGTAATGTCACCTGGTCTACCTCCTCAGCCGTCGCTCCAGCGAACCAGCTTTTGTGGCTCCGTGCTGCCACGGCCGTAACGTGACAAACCTGGCCGTTCCGTGGCTCCAGCTTCCCTTTCACCGGCTAGGCACCAGGTGTTACCTCCCACCTGGACTGTGCCCTTGTGCTGGAGCAGGCTGGGAGCCACGAAGATGCCTACCCCCACCCCCTGCACGCATGCAATGCACACGCGTATCCATGCAATCAAATTATATAATTATGAGCTCTCTGACTTCCTCCGTTAAGTCCCCGCGGCGATGATGGAAAGAGGACAGACTGTTTAAAACGGACTGAGAGGGAAAAAATAAATGGACAAGAGACAGTGCCGTTGCCGCACATAAATAGATTGGACGGTGAAAAGACGTTGCCAGGAAACACATGGAGTTGTATGAGTTAAATATTACAGATACTACAGTCAGATCGAATTTACGGGTAACCGGTTAAACAGGTTGATCTTAGACACACTAAGCGCGCTAAATCCAATGTGCACTGATAAAATAGGATTATTATGAACGTGCTACTGTCCAAACGATGCACACAATCCCAGAAATGTAATACTGAAAAGTCTTAATACTTGTATAAAAAATATGTTTTATGTGCATAATATGGAAAATCGTTAGGCGTCAATATCTGGAAACGTTCGAAGTTAAGAGCAAACGCCTTTTGACTAGACTGTCATCGTCGCACAAGGGTTTATGGGTGACATTTACTTCACTTTGCTTTATCACATCAATATGGGGCGTACTATTTAAACTCCATTGCAACATGATCGAGAGTCGAAAGGAGATGATCTAATTGTAATTAAGCGCGGAGCTGGGAGGCGGAGTGACTGAACTGCCGGTCAGATGTAAAATGGAATTGTACTGAAACGCAGAGCTTCATTAAGTCAAGGCATTTGCGTTGAACTGAAGAAGTGGCGCGGTCCAATCCTGGCGTTTAGCTGAGCTTCTAGAAAATGGAAAGACCACGCAAATATAGGCTACCCACTTTTCTTTTTTCTACCCTTTTTTTGCATGCCGTTAGTATTTTAAATAACATTGTTAACCATTTCATTAATTTACGTTTCAACTCAATTAAAATATTAATTTAATCTTTCATTTTATATAACCTAGTCTCAGTACAGTACGATTATGTCATTGCTTGGCCTGTATTACGTTTTATCTTATTCAGATATTAAAATGTTCAATCGAACAGATCGGTTTCCATTTTTTGAAAGCGTAGTGTAGATAATTCGGCGGATATTGTATTTTGTGCATTTTTACTCTGAAAAATAGAAGACAAAATAGTTGAGACATCCGACAAAAACAACACAATAGAACATTACACAATCCATAATGAAATCCATAGAAAAGAGCAAAAGTGGTTTCAAATGCCAATATATCTCTATATAGCTTAATGATCGAACGATGAAGTGATTCTTGAAAAATTTCAAGAATTCTTTAACATTCGGATCACAACAAGACTTCACCTGTCAATTATTAGTCGTGAATGCACAATTCATTCTATTTTGCACATTTTCTGATGTCCTAATTATGTTGCTCTGAAACCAAACAGGCCTCGTATCAACAATCACGTTCATAGAAATTAAATATACAGTTACATTGCTTGTTGTGTGCGCGCGCGCGTACAAGTGCGCGCTTGCGGTGTGAGCAAGAAACGCTGTTTCAAGTGCACCGACCTCGAGAGCTGGTGTCAGAAATATTCTGTAATTTGTTTAAAAGGGAATTTCACACAATTATGCCTCCTACGTTATTAGCGGTGCAGAGTAATTATGTGGCAATTCACAACAGACTATTTCATGTCTGTGCCTGGGGTTCAAATTACTGTTACACTTGACATTTGTATATCAGTCTGAGATAACTTGTTGTTCACGCCACAGAATACTCACATAAATAAGTCAACAGTACGCTCTATTACGATGTAAACAGACAAAGGGACATAAAGAACAGTGACGAATATAATATATTAATAAAACGTAAATACCCTGATGGATCTTCTAAACTCTCTGTGTACCTGTGCTCTTCCACGCTGTTGTTCTCGGCCGTTTTCCAGTCCGGCAGCGTGCTGGCGCAAAGGATAACCATGGACACAATAACAAAAATCACGGAAACAGAAGCGAGAATCTGCGCCGCGATAGATGAGGTGGGCTCCTCGAAAGTCCTCCGCATCCTTTCCAGCCACTTAGCGCTTCCTCTCCGACCAGCGGCCGGTTGCTCCAGCTCATCGTTCCCCCTGGGGTCCTCCTCTGTTTTGGTGTCTTCCTCGGAGAAGTAGGTGTATGTGTCGGACATCCTGTCATCCAAACGCCGCTGGCAGCAGAACTCCAGGTGTGAGCTCTCCAGACCCCAGTAGATCATCTCGTTATAAAAGGACAGCTCACACATTTGTGGGACAAACCTGAGCTTTCCGTACTTCACGTACAGCATAATGAAGCCGAAGGCTTCGGAGTGCCTGTCAAAGAAAAACTCGTTTCTCTCTCGGTCGTAGTCATCACAGACTTCGAGCACTTCTTTCTCAGAAGCGCAATTGTGAAGACGACTCACTCTCCTTAGAGGAAAGTCCTTTATCACATCCCTGGGTAACGCATATTTAGTGCCACCCACATTTAAAATACACACGCTTTTCCCAAACTTCATTTTGTACTAAATTCCCACCTTGGCATGCATAGAAAGTGGCTTTCTTCCGGTTTATACAAAGCAGAAAGAGAGGGGACCCTCTCTCTGAGATGTATAAGTCAGCATCTTATTTTCCTCATTTTCAAGTCCAAATCCGAATATCCTTAAGTTCCCAGGAAACAGGCGTTTGTTCTTGGGCGGGCAGTAAGGCATCATTGACCTTTTTCAGGGAGACACTCGACAGGTTGTTGGGTTTTAAAACTCCTCCGTTCAAAACGCATTTTCCGAGCGCACCTCGCGTTTCCACAGACTGGGTTGTGGCTCCGCCTGTCAAATCCAGCTAGTCCAAAGCAGGCAGCCCCGGACCGTGATGTCACCCTACAGCACGCCCCCTCCCCTCTTTAGACAACTAGGAAACTGGATAAAACTTGTACAAACATTGATTAATAAGCTATGCGCAAGGCATGCAGCTTTAGATCTAATAAAATTAGATATACGCAAATATATACGTTAATATAAAAATAAGAAGGCTGAGGAGTGAATTATTGGGCTATTTTGGCCGAGAATATAAATCCATCATTTACTATTGTATGAAAGTCTGAAAATTCTGATGGATATGTTTACAATGAAGTTGGTTATAATTTGATGCCATTTTTGCATCACGTATAACACGCATTACACTAAGTAAAATTTGATGTTTTTTCCATGTGCCTTCACATGAGTTATATTTCATAAAAAAACATTCAACCCCTTTTGTTTTATTGTCCGTAATCTTCTATCTACCACGTCGTGTATTTTGTATTTTAATTCTTAACAAT